>WNWK01000163.1:0-87500 GCA_009830355.1 Cherax destructor | reverse complement strand
TTCACCAATTCCAAGGCTGAGGGACTGATTACCTCATTTGTATATTGTTCTAGTATCCTCCCATTATGTCATTGAATTTGAACTGATAAAGCCACTGGATGGAGAAACGTCTACAATAAAGATGTTTCACTTGTGTCTAATTCTTCATCATGACGGTACTGTATATCAGACATGTGCAGATTGTTTATTTACGTGAATAAAACAGGTGTGGATCATTCATTACAACATCCAGTCTCTTGCATTATTATACTTTTTGTAGATACTCTTCAGTCTATACTTTTTGTAGTTAATTATTTGGCTTAAATTGCAACGCTCTTCTTGTCGAATAAGACAAGCGAAAATTTGTGTATGCATTAATTTCGCATAAATCATTTTGAACCTAACGAAAAAAAATTATATTTCATTGTGTTTGTTTATTATTAAATTATTGTAAACTTATCAAAAAAATATTTAGTTGGATTACGCTAAATTGTGCTTGTTATAATAAGGTTAGGTAACTTTTCTAAGATTCTTTTGTACAAAATTATTAATTTTTACATTAACATAAATGAAAAAAAATATATATCTGTAAACGTATAAGAGAAAATTTTAGAAAGGACTTAATTTTAAATGAGTTCTTGCTAATTGACCAGTTTTACCTATTCGGCACGACATATATATATATATATATATATATATATATATATATATATATATATATATATATATATATATATTTCTGCATTTGTTCAGTAAAGATTTCTAATTTTAAATTAATCTTAAAACAAAACTTAAGTAATTAAGGCAATAACTGTAACCTGCTTATCAGTAATTATTTTGCTGCCTTTAGACTGACCACTCGGTTGTAAACTTGAAATCCGTTAATAGAGGTTTAAATCCCTTATTAACACCTAACATATAGATTGAACACCTTATCAGCACCTAACATGATGTTCCTACTGACTCACTTTTACGTCTAGATAAACGAATTAAGATGCAGTCACTGCTACTTGCTATCACTGCCTCGTCTACCATTACCCAGCTAATACTCAATCCTGCTGTTGCTTGAGTGTACCCAAGTCTGCTGCTGCTGCCGTTACAGTTCTTAGCTGTACATGTATGGTATACAGTACCGACAAGATGAAAAATTAGACACATGTGCAACATCTGGTACAAGAACATGATGTGAAGAACGTAGAACTATACACAAAAGATGAAGAAATCAGTACCTCAGCGTTGCAGTTGGTGAAGAACATCGTAGTCCTGAAAACTACGGAGCTCTTCAACAATTCCAAGGCTGACGGACTGATTACCTCAATTTCGTATATATAGTTCTACATTCTTCACATCATGTTCATGTACTGATAAAGCCGCTGATTGCCGAAACGTCTATAAAGATAACTAGATGTTGCATATGTGTCTAATTCTTCATAGTTGTTAGATGTTATTGCTTCAGTTGTTTACTTCAAGAACTGATACTTCTTCTTGCTGTTGTCCTAGCATACTGCTACCACTGTTGTCCTAGCATACTACTACCACTGTTGTCCTAGCATACTACTACCACTGTTGTCCTAGCATACTACTACCACTGTTGTCCTAGCATACTACTACCACTGTTGTCCTAGCATACTACTACCACTGTTGTCTCTACTACATGTGTCTATACTACTACCACTGTTGTCCTAGCATACTACTACCACTGTTGTCCTGGCATGACTACTACCACTGTTGTCCTAGCATACTACTACCACTGTTGTCCTAGCAATCTACTACCACTGTTGTCCTAGCATACTACTACCACTGTTGTCCTGGCATACTACTCCACTGTTGTCCACTAGCATACTACTACCACTGTTGTCCTAGCATACTACTACCACTGTTGTCTCTAGCATACTACTACCATCTGTTGTCCTAGCATACTACTACCACTGTTGTCCTAGCATACTACTACCACTGTTGTCCTGCATACTACTACCACTGTTGTCCTAGCATACTACTACCACTGTTGTCCTGCATACTACTACCACTGTTGTCCTGGCATACTACTACCACTGTTGTCCTGCATACTACTACCACTGTTGTCCTAGCATACTACTACCACTGTTGTCCTGCATACTACTACCACTGTTGTCCTGCATACTACTACCACTGTTGTCCTGCATACTACTACACTGTTGTAGCTACTACCACTGTTGTCCTGCATACTACTACCACTGTTGTCCTGCATACTACTACCACTGTTGTCCTAGCATACTACTACCACTGTTGTCCTAGCATACTACCACTGTTGTCCTGCATACTACACCACTGTTGTCCTGGCATCTACTACCACTGTTGTCCTGGCATACTACTCCACTGTTGTCCTGCATTACCACTGTTGTCTACATCTACTCACTGTTGTCAGCATACTACTACCACTGTTGTCCTAGCATACTACTACCACTGTTGTCTGCATACTACTACCACTGTTGTCCTAGCATACTACTACCACTGTTGTCCTGCATACTACTACACTGTTGTCCTCATACTACTCCACTGTTGTCCTAGCATACTACTACCACTGTTGTCCTAGCATACTACTACCACTGTTGTCCTAGCATACTACTACCACTGTTGTCCTGCATCTACTCCACTGTTGTCCTAGCATACTATACCACTGTTGTCCTAGCATACTACTACCACTGTTGTCCTAGCATACTACTACCACTGTTGTCCTAGCATACTACTACCACTGTTGTCCTAACATTTCTACTACCACTGTTGTCCTAGCATACTACTACCACTGTTGTCCTGCATCTACTACCACTGTTGTCCTGCATACTACTACCACTGTTGTCCTGGCATACTACTACCACTGTTGTCCTAGCATACTACTACACTGTTGTCCTAGCATACTACTACCACTGTTGTCCTAAGTGTCCTCATCTACCACTGTTGTCAGCATACACACACTGTTGTCTGCATCTACTACCACTGTTGTCCTAGCATCTACTACCACTGTTGTCCTAGCATACTACTACCACTGTTGTCTAGCATACTATACACTGTTGTCCTGCATACTACTACCACTGTTGCCTGCATACTACTACCACTGTTGTCCTGCATACTACTACCACTGTTGTCCTAGCATACTACTACCACTGTTGTCCTAGCATCTACTACCACTGTTGTCCTGCATACTACTACACTGTTGTCCTAGATACACTACCACTGTTGTCCTAGCATACTACTACCACTGTTGTCCTGCATACTACTACCACTGTTGTCCAGCATATACTACCACTGTTGTCCTAGCATCTACACCACTGTTGTCCTAGCATACTACCACTGTTCCTACTACCACTGTTGTCCTGCATACTACTACCACTGTTGTCCTTTACACCACGTTTCTGATTCTCCACTGTTGTCCTGCATACTACCACTGTTGTCCTAGCATACTACTACCACTTTGTCTAATCCCATGTTGTCCTACATACCCACTGTTGCAGATCACTCTGTTGTCCTAGCATACTACCACTGTTGTCCTAGCTACTACTACCACTCTTGGCCTGCATACTACTACCACTGTTGTCCTAGCATACTACCACTGTTGTCCTAGCATACTACTACCACTCTTGGCCTAGCATACTACTACCACTGTTGTCCTAGCATACTACCACTGTTGTCCTAGCATACTACTACCACTGTTGTCCTAGCATACTACTACCACTGTTGTCCTAGCATACTACTACCACTGTTGTCCTAGCATACTACTACCACTGTTGTCCTAGCATACTACCACTGTTGTCCTAGCATACTACCACTGTTGTCCTAGCATACTACTACCACTGTTGTCCTAGCATACTACTACCACTGTTGTCCTAGCATACTACCACTGTTGTCCTAGCATACTACCACTGTTGTCCTAGCATACTACCACTGTTGTCTTAGCATACTACCACTGTTGTCTTAGCATACTACCACTGTTGTCCTAGCATACTACTACCACTGTTGTCCTAGCATACTACTACCACTGTTCTCCTGGCATACTACTACCACTGTTGTCCTAGCATACTACTACCACTGTTGTCCTAGCATACTACTACCACTGTTGTCCTAGTTTACTACTACCACTGTTGTCCTAGCATACTATTACCACTGTTGTCCTAGCATACTACTACCACTGTTGTCCAATTATACTACTACCACTGTTGTCTTAGCATACTCCACTGTTATCTAGCATCTACTCCACTGTTGTCCTATACTACTACCACTGTTGTCCTAGCATACTACTACCACTGTTGTCCTGCATACTACTACCACTGTTGTCCTAGCATACTACTCCACTGTTGTCCTAGCATACTACTACCACTGTTGTCCTGGCATACTACTACCACTGTTGTCCTAGCATACTACTCCACTGTTGTCCTGCATACTACTACACTGTTGTCCTGGCATACTACTACCACTGTTGTCCTAGCATACTACTACCACTGTTGTCTAGCATACTACTACCACTGTTGTCCTAGCATACTGCTACCACTGTTGTCCTAGCATACTACTACCACTGTTGTCCTAGCATACTACTACCACTGTTGTCCTAGCATACTACTACCACTGTTGTCCTAGCATACTGCTACCACTGTTGTCCTAGCATACTACTACCACTGTTGTCCTAGCATACTACTACCACTGTTGTCCTAGCATACTACTACCACTGTTGTCCTAGCATACTACTACCACTGTTGTCCTAGCATACTACTACCACTGTTGTCCTAGCATACTACTACCACTGTTGTCCTAGCATACTACTACCACTGTTGTCCTGCATCTACTCCACTGTTGTCCTAGCATACTACTACCACTGTTGTCCTAGCATACTACTACCACTGTTGTCCTAGCATACTACTACCACTGTTGTCCTAGCATACTACTACCACTGTTGTCCTAGCATGCTACTACCACTGTTGTCCTAGCATACTACTACCACTGTTGTCCTAGCATACTACTACCACTGTTGTCCTAGCATACTACTACCACTGTTGTCCTAGCATACTACTACCACTGTTGTCCTAGCATACTACTACAAGTAATACCACCATATTACCACTGCTACTACTACCACCACCATAACTACTATCACTACTACTACCACTACAACCACCACTACCACTATCATCACCACTATCAATCCTATGCCACCATTACTACCAACACCCACCACTACTACTACCACCACCATTACCACCACCATTACCACCACCAGTAACATAAAAAAACATGAACATCAACAACAACAAGACAGCAAGATATAAAACATATGTTGGTTTTACAGGTGTTTAAGCAAGGTGCGTCAACTTGTGACACTGGTGATGCATTGATGTTATATTGTGCGTCACATTGATGTATGTTGTGCGTCACATTGATGCATGTTGTGCGTTATATTGATGCATGTTGTGCGTCATATTGATGCATGTTGTGCGTCATATTGATGCATGTTGTGCTTCATATTGATGCATGTTGTGCGTCATATTGATGCATGTTGTGCGTCATATTGATGCATGTTGTGCGTCATATTGATGCATGTTGTGCGTCATATTGATTCATGTGTCAAGTTTCTTACAGAAAGCAATTAAGATTTATTGACTTGTAAATTATTATTATTATTATTATTATTATTATTATTATTATTATTATTATTATTATTATTATTATTGAGGAAATGCGCTAAAGTAGTAAGGGAACGGGATTGGTAGGGGCAATCGGGTTTGATCCAAGGAAGCGATGGACAGCTCAAATCCTTGGAAACAGGGACAGCAGATGTAAGGGAACACTGTTCCCACCCGGCCGGTGATTGAACCAATGACACTCAGTGTGTGAGGCGAGAGCGTTGCCAACCAGGCCACGGCACACCGTGCCTTCTGCCATCCTTCCCAGGTCTGATCTGGGACCGGCCTCTGCTGCCTCCTTCGTCAGGTGCTGGGAAGAATAACGTTGTAACACAAGCTTTATCTCAATATGTAGAGCTTTATCCAGCCACAGCTCCGTCAAGCTCTACCCAGAGCCAGACGCTCTCTGGATGATGAATAAGACACGTGTGTGACACTTGATGAAGACACGTGTGTGACACTTGATGAAGACACGTGTGTAACACTTGATGAAGACACGTGTGTAACTGAACCGTGTGTAACCGTGAACACGTGTGAACACTGATGAGACACGTGTGACACTTGATGAAGACAGTGTGTAACACATGCTTGAGTGAAGACACGTGTGTAACACTTGATGAAGACACGTGTACCGTGAGACACGTGTACGATGAAGACACGTGTGTAACACTTGATGAAGACACGTGTGTAACACTTGATGAAGACACGTGTGTAACACTTGATGAAGACACGTGTGTAACACTTGATGAAGACACGTGTGTAACACTTGATGAAGACACGTGTGTAACACTTGATGAAGACACGTGTGTAACACTTGATGAGACACGTGTAACCGATGAGACACGTGTGTAACACTTGATGAAGACACGTGTGTAACACTTGATGAAGACACTGTGACCTGATGAACACTTGAATGAAGACACGTGTGTAACACTGATGAAGACACGGTGTGTAACACTCGATGAAAAACACGGTGTGTAACACTCGATGAATAAGACAGGTGTGTAACACTGTGAATAGACATGTAACACTCGATGAATAAGACAGGTGTGTAACACTTGATGAATAAGACAGGTGTGTAACACTCGATGAATAAGACAGGTGTGTAACACTTGATGAATAAGACAGGTGTGTAACACCTGATGAATAAGACACGTGTGTAACACCTGATGAATAAGACACGAGTGTAACAAGTTGCGCACGTCTCTTATTCATCAGGAGTGTGTTCTTTAACGTGTGTTCATCACCTGGACTCAAGTTCCACCTTCATTAACCTGTAGTTGGTCCTGCTTGGCATACGAGTAGGATCTGCCTAGCACGGGCCAGTAGGCCTACGTGCAGTGCTCGTCTGCTTGAATGTTTCAGCCACAAATGACTCACATTTAAACAAGTGGAAGATTGTGGCGACGTTTTAGTCCGTCTCGGACCATTGTCAAGTCAGGACTAAGCGAGAAATTGCAGAGATCAGAAAACAGGTCGGAAAGAGGAAGGGGAAAGAAGGTAGTAGTTGCAATAAAGCGAACAGAATCCTTGGCTTCATATCAAGAAGTATAAATAATAGAAGTCCTCAGGTTGTTCTTCAACTCTATATATCTTTGGTTAGGCCTCATTTAGATTTTGCTGCACAGTTCTGGTCACCGTATTACAGAATGGATATAAATGCACTGGAAAACGTACAGAGGAGGATGACAAAGTTGATTCCATGTATCAGAAATCTTCCCTATGAGGATAGACTGAGGGCCCTGAATCTGCACTCTCTAGAAAGGCGTAGTATTAGGGGAGATATGATTGAGGTGTATAAATGGAAAACAGGAATAAATAAAGGGGATGTAAATAGCGTGCTGAAAATATCCAGCCAAGACAGGACTCGCAGCAATGGTTTCAAGTTGGAAAAGTTCAGATTCAGGAAGGATATAGGAAAGCACTGGTTTGGTAATAGAGTTGTGGATGAGTGGAACAAACTCCCGAGTACCGTCATAGATGCTAAGACGTTGTATAGTTTTAAAAATAGGTTAGATAAATACATGAGTGGGTGTGGCTGGGTGTGAGTTGGACCTGACTAGCTTGTACTACCAGGTCAGTTGCCGTACTAATTCCTTAAGTGGTAGTGACCTGACTACCTGGAGACTGAGCTCCAGGTGGTCGGCTAGATAATTATATGAGTGGGTGCGGTTGGGTGTGAGTTGGTCCTGACTAGCTTGTGTTACTAGGTCAGATGCCGTGCTCCTTCCTTAAGTGAATGTAACCTGACCTGGCTGGGTCGGGGCATTGGCTTAAGCCTGTTGGAGACTTGGACCTGCCTCGCATGGGACAGTAGGCCTGCTACAGTGTTCCTTCTTTCTTATGTTCTTAATGACTCACGAAATCACGATGGCGGCTTTGAGGGGACCTGAGCTAGAGTTCGTCATAGCCACGCTGGCGGGAGATTCATTTGAAAAACTTGCATTTGTGGTCACAGTGGTGGCCCATGCTAACCTCCCTACGATGTATAAATATACCTAGTTGGATGAATCTTATTATAATCATCTGCCCTAGTGGCTTACGCACTGGCCTGGAGTTTTACCACTCACTCGCCGTGGGTTCTATTCCCACCAGTACCCTGGTTAGTAGTATTAATAGTATGTTCTAAGGAAGAATGAGACACTAGTGCAACGTTTGGGAATTTTTATTGATGATCCCCAAATGATGCACAAGTGACCCAATTTTTCAACTTAAAATTTAGACACGTGTGCAACATCTGGGTGTCTTTATTGTAGACGTTTCGACATCCAGTGGCTTTATCAATACAAATTCAATGACATAATTGTAAGACAGTAGAACTATATACAAAAGATGAGGTAATCAGTGCCTCAGTCTTGGAGTTGATGAAGAGCACCGTAGTTGTGAAGCATCTGAAGCAGAGACATGAAGCTTGGCGCTCATATACCAAGCTTCATACCTGTGCTTCAGAGTCTTCAAGACTACGGTGCTCTTCAACTCCAAGACTGAGGCACTGATTACCTCATTTTTTGTATATAGTTCTACTGTCTTCCAGTTATGTCCTTGAATTTATATTGATAAAGCCACTGGATGTCGAAACGTCTACAATAAAGACACCCAGATGTGTCTAATTTTCATCTTGGTGGTGTATACCATTCATGTACAATCTTCAACTTCTGGACCGTTTACAGAACAGCATGTTCTTATGTATTGTTGTTCTCCCCAGGGGTTGCCTCTACACATCCAGGTGGACACATACGAGGATCCACGCGACTCGGCGACACTGGTACATAGAGGATACTGTCAGATCAAGGTCTTCTGTGACAAGGTCAGTCCCACTTGTATCTTACGGTTGTTACCATAGTGGTGTGTGAGGTCGTAAACCTGAGTGACTTCGTCAAGAGATATTGTTACGCTACTTAACTGTTCTCTTATAATTGTCTTACCTGTGGTTTAACTGAAGAACTAAAAGGCACAGTACTGTGACTAGTCAGTTTTATAAGTCTGACCGAAACGTCGTGGTAAGTTTCTCTCTCCTGTGTGCTGGTTATCTGTGCATTGTGTTTTAACTAGGTGTATTTCCCATAACGGTATCCCCGTATTTCACAACCCCAGTCCCCAGTGCACGCGGTTGGAATAGTGCAGAGTACTCTCTAGAACGCAGGCGGGAGAGATACATTATTATATACACATGGGAAATTCTCGAGGGCTTAGTACCAAACTTGCACACAAAAATCACTCCCTACGAAAGCAAAAGACTCGGCAGGCGATGTAACATTCCCCCAATGAAGAGCAGGGGTGCCACTAGCACGTTGAGGGACAACACAATAAGTGTGAGGGGCCCAAGATTGTTCAACTGCCTCCCAGCATACATCAGGGGGATTACCAACAAGCCCCTGGCTGTCTTCAAGCAGGCACTGGACAGGCACCTCAAGTCGGTACCTGATCAGCCGGGCTGTGGTTCGTACGTTGGACTGCGTGCGGCCAGCAGTAACAGCCTGGTTGATCAGGCTCTGGTCCAACAAGAGGCCTGGTCACAGACCGAGCCGCGGGGGCGTTGACCCCTGGAATTCTCTCCAGGTAGACTCCAGGTAGTGCGGCATAAGTTGATAATGCTGGGAAATATTATCTTTTGAATATTTGAAGTGAATCAGAAGAGTCATTCACAAGTCATTACATGGAAACTAAGATCCAAACTTCGTCAATAAAAACTGTAAATTATGACATACACAGACCAAATCTAATTCAAATCTTTCAGAGGGACCAAAGAGACCAATATATTAAACTACACAAGCACATTAAGCTTGAAGTTGTTCCGATGTTACACTCTCAAGTTCTCAACATGGGAAGCTTGAAGGTAATCAGTGCGACACTCAGAAATTATTGCTTGAAAAGAAACATTAATTTTTTCAATTTCTTCAAAACAAAAAGGCAGATTGGTACGTACACTGGTACGTACACATGCACAAAATCACTCCAAACTTTTCTCTAAGTAAAACCGACCAGCTTTTAAGTAAGTACAGTAGTAAGTCTTATGTAAACCTTGGGTACATAACATGTAGATTTTTAACAATGGTCTTGAGGACACACAGATGTTATAGACACATAGAGAGACAGTACGATCATTCATCCCACGATAACCAAATAATGTCAAACACTGTGACTTATTTCTGACCAGAAGAAACATTCTACAATTATTTCACAGGAACCAATTTAAATAATAACTTACACAAGCTAACATCAAGAGATTGTTTCCTTTGAGGTAAATACATCAACACTGAAAGTTTAAAGCCGATCAGAAGATGCATTTTCCAGTTATTACACAGAATCCAAGAATATATATGACTACACGACACATAATAGATACTAAGTCGGGGAGCGACATGGACCTACCTCGCATGGGTCAGTAGGCCTGCTGCAGTGTTCCTTCTTTCTTATGTTCTGGCGCTAAGACGCATCACCCATTAAATATAGAAAACATTCGGAAGTGGTAAACTGAAACTGATTTAACGGGAATAATAATTCCACACTATTTTGAACATAAAATGGTCAGATCTGCTCCTACACATCTGAATGTCACTCTCCTCCGACGTCCAACTTTTAGAAACCTGCTCTGAGGATTTTGGAAGTTATCCCAGCCATTCCAGGATGCTGGGAATGTTATCCCAGCCATTCCAGGATGCTGGGAATGTTATCCCAGCCATTCCAAGATGCTGGGAATGTTATCCCAGCCATTCCAGGATGCTGGGAATGTTATCCCAGCCATTCCAGGATGCTGGGAATGTTATCCCAGTCATTCCAGGATGCTGGGAATGTTATCCCAGCCATTCCAGGATGCTGGGAATGTTATCCCAGTCATTCCAGGATGCTGGGAATGTTATCCCAGTCATTCCAGGATGCTGGGAATGTTATCCCAGCCATTCCAGGATGCTGGGAATGTTATCCCAGCCATTCCAGGATGCTGGGAATGTTATCCCAGCCATTCCAGGATGCTGGGAATGTTATCCCAGCCATTCCAGGCTGCTGGGAATGTTATCCCAGCCATTCCAGGATGCTGGGAATGTTATCCCAGCCATTCCAGGTTGCTGGGAATGTTATCCCAGCCATTCCAGGATGCTGGGAATGGGTTCAGCTGGAAATCTTAAGCCGATTGGTTAAGGATTTTTCAAATTATGAACAAAATAAAATATAAAACTTGCAATAAGAAGAAAAGTCAGGCAGCCTCTCAAGAATTCCGCCTTTTCCCTGTTAATTAGTCTTGTGTTTTTTTATTATTATTATTATTATTATTATTATTATTATTATTATTATTATTATTATTATTATTATTATTATTAATTTCATATCAATGTGTCAGTGTTCACTTTTCCTGAGCTAGACACGTCTTGTTCTTGTTAATTTTTTAACTCTAATATCAGTCTTTAAATATACATTGTGCGTGGTATTATTAAATATATGTTTTTGTAACTCCCCCCTCCCCCCCCCAAAAAAAAAAAAATGTAGAAAAAATCCCCACGAGAGATCTCCGAGGTCCGTCACTTCTAATTGAAATTAGTTATTAATATGATTCCACATGATTACCAACCCCCAAAATTCCTGTGTTCATCATTATCACATTATTTCATACCTTGTTATTGCCTTGTGTTACGAGGCGCCTGAGTGTCCCTCTCTCCTAATATCATGTTTATTTTTCCACTATAATCTACCTTGTCCATAATTACTATCGCATTTGCTTTATCTGTTTCGTAAGGTGAAGTCCAGGATCTTTCCTTAATTCATGGTATAACTTAACAAATCTTTGAGGACAATTGTGTGTTTGGAAGCGTGTATGTCTTTGCTTGTTATGTGGGTAGTGTGTGGCATCTCCATACATATTACGACTATTACATATATTACTACTATTATTGTTACCTACTACTACTGTTACTATTATTATTACTAATAATATTACTACCATATCTTGCATGGTAGCTGCAACATCTATTCATTAATAATATTGTCATGACCACCATATATCCACTACAATCACCATCACACCACCCATCATCACAACATCATCACACCACCCATCATCACAACATCATCACACCACCCATCATCACAACACCATCACACCACCCATCATCACAACATCATCACACCACCCATCATCACAACACCATCACACCACCCATCATCACAACACCAATCACACTCCCTCTACCACACCCCAATACACCTCAACCAGGCACCACGTCTCACCCTGGTGTACCACCTAAGTCTCACCCTGGTGTACCACCTAAGTCTCACCCTGGTGTACCACCTAAGTCTTACCCTGGTGTACCACCTAAGTCTCACCCTGGTGTACCATCTAAGTCTTACCCTGGTGTACTTCTTAAGTCTTACCCTGGTGTACCATTAATGTCTCATCCTGGTGTACCACCTAAGTCTTACCCTGGTGTACCACCTAAGTCTTACCCTGGTGTACCACCTAAGTCTCACCCTGGTGTACCATCTAAGTCTTACCCTGGTGTACTTCTTAAGTCTTACCCTGGTGTACCATTAATGTCTCATCCTGGTGTACCACCTAAGTCTTACCCTGGTGTACCACCTAAGTCTTACCCTGGTGTACCACCTAAGTCTTACCCTGGTGTACCACCTAAGTCTTACCCTGGTGTACCACCTACCCCAGGGGGCGGAAAGGAAGACGAGGGACGAGGAGAGACGTGCAGCCAAAAGGAGAATGGCAGCCACTACCAGAAAGAAATATGAGGACCTCTACCACCCGCCTTGCGACCGCTCTGAGTTCTACTCCATGCTTGATCTAACCAAACCTCCAGTACTCTTTACTCCAGCTGAGGACCTGGACAAGGTGAGTCCCATCTTCCTCTTCCTCCTCCTGGAATTCCTCTTCTCTTTTGTAGCTTACTCACTGTTATCTTATTGCTGTTGTGAATCTTTTTTTTTCCTCTCCTCACTTAGTTATGATTACTCTTGTGCTTCTTATTTTAATTACTCTTGTGCTCCTTATTTTAATTACCCTTGTGCTCCTTATTTTAATTACCCTTGTGCTCCTTATTTTAATTACTCTTGTGCTCCTTATTTTAATTACTCTTGTGCTTCTTATTTTAATTACTCTTGTGCTCCTTATTTTAATTACTCTTGTGCTCCTTATTTTAATTACTCTTGTGCTCCTTATTTTAATTACTTTTGTGCTCCTTATTTTAATTACTCTTGTGCTCCTTATTTTAATTACTTTTGTGCTCCTTATTTTAATTACTATTGTGCTCCTTATTTTAATTACTATTGTACTCCTTATTTTAATTACTATTGTGCTCCTTATTTTAATTACTATTGTGCTCTTTATTTTAATTTTCTTGTACTCCTTATTTTAATTACTATTGTGCTCCTTATTTTAATTACTATTATGCTCCTTATTTTAATTACTATTGTGCTCCTTATTTTAATTACTCTTGTACTCCTTATTTTAATTACTGTTGTGCTCCTTATTTTAATTACGATTGTGCTCCTTATTTTAATTACTATTGTGCTTCTTATTTTAATTACTACTGTGCTCCTTATTTTAATTACTCGTGTTCAAAAAAGATGTGTGTCATTTGGGTATCTTGATTCTGGAATCGTTTCGCCACACAGTGGCTTCGTCAGTCCAATATAGTGAAGAAGGGTGAGGATCAGGAGTTTAAGGTAATCAGTCCCTCAGTCTGATTACCTCGAATTCGTTCTGATCTTCACCATTTTTCTCTGTATTGGACTGATGAAACCACTGGTGGGCGAAACGTTTCCACAATAAAGATACCCTAGTGACGCACATGTGTCTAA
The DNA here is from genome assembly GCA_009830355.1 of Cherax destructor. Classification (NCBI taxonomy): domain Eukaryota; kingdom Metazoa; phylum Arthropoda; class Malacostraca; order Decapoda; family Parastacidae; genus Cherax; species Cherax destructor. The sequence goes on along the minus strand of WNWK01000163.1, from coordinate 73,575 downwards.
TTTATCAACTTGTCAGTTCTCTGAGCCATTTATCTACTATATTCTTGTGTTCCTTATTTTAATTACTCTTGCGCTCCTTATTTTAATTACTCTTGTGCTCCTTATTTTAATTACTCTTGTGTTTCTGAGATTAAATATATCTGTTTCCTTATTTAAATTACTCTTGCGCTCCTTATTTTAATTACTCTTGTGCTCCTTATTTTAATTACTCTTGTGCTCCTTATTTTAATTACTCTTGTGCTCCTTATTTTAATTACTCTTGTGTTTCTTAGTTAAATTACTCTCGTTCCTTATTTAAATTACTCTTGTGCTCTTTATTTTAATTACTCTTGTGCTTCTTATTTTAATTACTCTTGTGCTCCTTATTTTAATTACTCTTGTGCTCCTTATTTTAATTACTCTTGTGTTTCTTAGTTAAATTACTCTCGTTCCTTATTTAAATTACTCTTGTGCTCTTTATTTTAATTACTCTTGTGCTCCTTATTTAATTACTCTTTTTCCTCCCTATTTTAATTACTCTTGCATTTAGTGAAATTTAGTAAAGTAAAATATTTTCGTATTAATAAAGCACGTACGTCATGTGTCAGTAATTAACCATTAATGTGAGAGTGAAAGGTTTACTCGTCAGTCATTAAATCTGATTTGAGACGTATTTTTAAATATTTTAATGGGTTTTCATCGTAAATTAATGGCGACCATGTCTGTATTTATTTTAAGAAATCATTGCGAAGAAAAGACTCATATTGCAGAGCAAAGTTTTATAGGGACAACATTTCGCCCTGTGTAGTTTTGTAAGAAAGCGCTACAGAGAGCGAAACGTACCAATAAAAGCTAGTTCTTCAGTGTTTTCCTCACTGTTGTTGGAGGTACGACGTGTGGACGATGCAAGTCGTTAATAAATTGCTAACGAGTTGGTTGTTCCACAGATGCCAATGGAGCTTCAAGGTTTCTACAACCACGATTCCGAGAATGGGCAAGTATTTTGTGCTGGTTTGTTTACCTCGGTGATCTACTGAGTAACACTCATATACTGTGAGATGCTGCCAGGGTTAGTCTTAGGCTGATCGGAAACGTTTACTGTAATGCCTTTCATTGAGTGCTCAACCCTTAATAATATTATTAATAATTAATTGGTATTTTACTAACAGTAGGAATGATGTTTATAATAATCGTCTCCAATAATATTTATAATAATCCTCTTCAGTCAGATAATCTTAGAGTTGTTTCCGAAAGGCTTAAATTTTGACTCCTAGACAGGCATGACTGTGACCCAGATATATATCATGGAAATGTCACAGGTCACATTTGTACTTTTTTATTCACTATTCAGTTATTGATATATATTTCTCACTCTCTCTTTCTCATTCTTTTTTCTCTCTCTCTCTTTCTCTCTTCCTCTCCTTCTTTTTTCTGTCCCTTCCCCAAGGCACCTGCATGAAGCATGTTAGCACGGAACTTTCCATCATCAGTTCTCTGTGTTTCGTTATAACCACTCAGAGAAAATAGTCATGCAAGGGTACACTCCCATATATATGTGGTTGTGTTCATGCCGGGAGTGCCAGTCTAGTAAGTGATGCTACTACTGCCTGCGCTCTTTCTCACAAACGTACGTTACCAACTTCTATAATATACTTCCATATCTTATGTAATATAGTAATTTTTTTTATCTTTATTTGAATTATCATGATTTTAAAAATCGATTTGAATTAATATCCCCCCAAAAAAAAAAAAAATAGAAGTTTTAAATTTAGGCACTATGCCAGGCAGTGGTAAACTTAGCTTGAAAACTGATGCTAAATACAATAATTTTTCCTCATATTTCCTATGCTCTAGATGATCTGGGTGTTTGCAGAGAGGACATTAGACCTCCTTCTTAGTCTCAGCCCTCACCTGCCTCACCTCTCCCACCTGCACCTTCACATCCCTCATGTCATAGCAATGCAACATGTTTTCTTAAGGAAGAAAAGTAACGTTGGAACTATGTAGTAATTCGTAAATAATTATAACCAAAATTTCCGTTGAAAAAGAATTGGTTTGCCTGACAGTTGTTGATGAAAATAAAAAGCAGCATTGCCTGATACATCGTGAAGTCACGACGTATTTATTGTTATTGGATACGTTTTGTCTCACTTGTTTGCCATTGCACTGAAACGACTTGATGAGTTCCAAAATATGTCATATCTTCAACGAAAATTATTCAGCCAAAACGTTTCAAGAATACTTTGTGCCATAAAGTTTCTCCATTCAACCATCACAGGACAGTATGTAGAAAGTCATATTGCACAGTGCAAGACATTTGTTGAGGAAACGTTTCTCCCCAAGTGGCTTCTTCAAGACTAAAGAAGCCAGTCATGGCGAAATGTTTTCTCAGTAAATGTCTTGAGCTGTGTAGTGACCATAACATCAGGTGCAACGTCTGCCGCAGTAGTGTAAATTCCTTGGACCCCTTTTGTAATAAGGTGTTTTAATGATAACAAGACGTAATAATATTAAGCTTGAAGTCCAGGTGGAGCAGGTGAGTCAGGTGAAGGGCGAGGTGGTAGAGGAGGCGTATGGTGACGTGTGTTCTTCCCCCCCCAGTGGCTGCAGCGTTGGCGTGGCGGGGGCTGTAGGAGTGGAATGCTCGTCCCCTCCACCCTCTCCCCTCAGCACGGCTTCCCCTCAACCCCAGGACGCTGCATGTCCCCTCCGCACAGCCTCGACCCCCCACCACCACCTCCACCTCTTCCCCAGCCTCCACCCTCCTCCAACATCCTCTCCACCACAACAACTATCACCCAGTTAGCGCCTCTACAGGTTCCCCCGCCCACCGCCGTCTCGCCAAAAGCCAACAGCAGTAGCTACAAGTTCCACTACAGCTTCCCACAACCCTATGGGTAAGACACGCGCTAGTCCGCCCATGCCCACACTAACTGGGGCTGTAATAACCCACGTCCCCTTGTCTGTGTGTCACGTCTGCCCTCACCCACACTAACCGGGAATATGCCAACCTTCACCATACCTCTGTAATGTTTACCCATCCTTAGTGCGGCAATACTAACTCTGGCCTCTTCTTTAGTGTGTGAGGCTCCAATCCACACTAATCGGGACTTTACTAATCCTCCTCATATCCTGTGTTATGTGCCCAATACCCACTAATAATGACTGTATAAATTCTCTTAGCGTGCTTCTATACCCAACAACTTCAACGACGAATGACACAACTTCTCACTGGGATGAATGACGTTCTCCAACACACACTCTGACGGGGCATTTGTCTCCTACTACCGCTACCATTTTATTCTGACTCCCACACACATACCTTCCATGCCCTTTCTTTCCCAGTCACGTTAATTGAAATTCTTTGCCCCACTTAGCAGCCTCTTGACTCTTTTAATTTGTAAGTTGCTGACGAAATCTCATTGGCCAAGATTCTGCCGTCCTCTCCCCTCTAAACACACACACAAACAGGCGGGGCCAAGAGCTATGAATCGACCTCTGCAACCACAAATAGGAGAGTGGACATGCTCACTCACTCCAAAACCATGTAAATCACATACACTCAAGCTTAATGTTGACACACTGCAACCACAATTAGGTGAGTACACACACATACACACACACACACACACACACACACACACATATATATATATATATATATATATATATATATATATATATATATATATATATATATATATATATATATATATATATATATATTATATATATATATAACATTTATGAAGGGTTTCAGGGAAACCGGCAGGCCGGACTTGAGTCCTGGAGATGGGAAGTACAGTGTCTGCACTCTGAAGGACTGGTGTTAATGTTGCAGTTTTTAGCTGTAGTGTAAGCACGCCTCTGGCAACACAGTGATGGAGTGAATGATGATGAAAGTTTTTCTTTGTCAGGCCACCCTGCCTTGGTGGCAACCGGCCTATGTGCTAATAATAAAATAAAATAAAATATATATTGTAGCTTGTTGAGGATATATATATATATATATATATATATATATATATATATATATATATATATATATATATATATATATATATTATGTGTGTGTGTTAGTAACCATTCTGTCCTAGGCACATGTCGATTAGATACTAGGTCTATTGTGTGTGTGTGTGTGTGTGTTAGGCAGAATCGCCGAGTTTGGCCTATTCGGCAAGAGTGTTCTTTGCCTAATTACCAGAATGAAAATTCGTTTTTGCCTTAAATCAGCGGAAATCAGTCTGACTCTGAACATAAGGATAAGGATAAAAATAACCTATACTACACACAGAAAAAAGTAAGTTTACTTTTTAAGGTAATTCGGCCTAGTTGGCAAATTGAGCTTATTACGAATGATATATATATATATATATATATATATATATATATATATATATATATATATATATATATATAAAAGATGGCATATACAGTACACGAGGTGGGAGAGATACATGTCTAGCACATACTGTTACATGTTTGTCACTGATTATAATGCGAAAATCTCATCCAGCTCCTCCGAGCTGGGGCGCGTGCCCAGAATACAGCATGCATTACCCCTCTGAACAGCAGCGCTGAGTCGCTGGAACAGAAAACTAGCTGCTCTGGGATCCCTAGTTACCCTGTTGAGTCTTTTGCCCAGCTCCTTGAGGAACTTAGATGCACTCTTTTCCCATGAGCCAAGGGTCTTTGAGCCTATGGGAACAAACATATAATGATGGGCAAGTTCTTCATATTTTCTCGACTTCTGGGACTCCCTGAAGGTGGCAACTGCCCTTCCTTCCTCCCTGGTGTATTGGAGATAGGTATCAGCCAAGGTAGATGCACATGTGTAGTCCCACACCACCTGCTTGCCGTCTGTCCGGGCTTGAAGGGTGATACCATCTGGACGCTTTTGGCTGCCAGCAGATCTGCATAGTTGGGGTGGCTCCCTTACTGCTGGGCATCCGGCTGTTGTGAGGCTTCTCTTGATAATGTTATTAACCTCTTCATGTCTTGCAATCTTTCCCTCGGATTTACGACACACAAGACCATGGTACCCGAATCGGTCTGCTGCTTCACTGCCACAAATAGACCTGTGTTCGGCGAGAATAGGGGCGGCAAGTCGAAGGGCAACACCAATGCGGATGGTCTGTGGGTCGAGGCGTGTGACAAGGCTGGAGTTGGGAACAGCCTAAAGAAAGTCCCCTGCATGAGGAGCTCTCACTGCGAGGAGGCGGGCTCTATCCTTTCCTGACACACTCTGAAGCATTGCTGAGGCTATATTCTCTACTATTGGGCCATCCCAGTGCGACTGTTTGTAGTTGGAGGTGCTTCGGCTCATTCAGTGCCCTAGTGAAGGACCAGGTGCTTCGGCTCCTTCAGTACCCTCTTTTACAGTGCCCTGATTATCAAAGCATATTCCATGGATGGAGTAGGTGGGTTAGGCAGGAGTTTTTGTTTGTGGGATTGGTTTTGGGTTTGAGGGGGAACTGCCTAGTGTGGACCAGTTGGCTTGCTGCAGTGTTCCTTATTTCTGTGTTCTTATGAGTGAGAGGGGTTGGATTTGAATGGGACTTGCACAATGGTTGGGAGGGGGGTTGTCGTGGTTTGATCCTTGTTTGGCGATGGGGATGGGTTGGACAAATAGTTTTGTTGGTTGGTTGGTTTTGATATGGACCTGCCAAGTATGGGCCAGTAGGCCTGTTGCAGTGTTCCTCCTTTCTTGTGTTCTTCTTGTGTTCTTGTTGGGGGGAGCAGGCCTGGTTTCAGAGCCCATTAGATTATCCCAGATCCTGGCTCCATCAACGAACTTATATATATATATATATATATATATATATATATATATATACGCAAGTAATACACATTCAAACTACATTTCCCTGAGATATATATATACTCAAGCGACACATTGGAAATGTAATATATAGTTGAACCATGTATATATCGTAGCTGCACTTACCAAGACTGTATATACCCAGACCTCACATGATCAGATGTATATACTGTAGGTAAGCACACGCAGGATGTATATACTCTAGGTAAGCACACGCAGGATGTATATACTCTAGGTAAGCACACGCAGGATATATATACTCTTGGTAAGCACACGCAGGATGTATATACTCTTGGTAAGCACACGCAGGATATATATACTCTTGGTAAGCACACGCAGGATGTATATACTCTAGGTAAGCACACGCAGGATATATATACTCTTCGTAAGCACACGCAGGATGTATATACTCTTGGTAAACACACGCAGGATGTATATACTCTAGGTAAGCACACGCAGGATGTATATACTCTAGGTAAGCACACGCAGGATGTATATACTCTAGGTAAGCACACGCAGGATATATATACTCTTGGTAAGCACACGCAGGATGTATATACTCTAGGTAAGCACACGCAGGATGTATATACTCTAGGTAAACACACGCAGGATGTATATACTCTAGGTAAGCACACGCAGGATGTATATACTCTAGGTAAGCACACGCAGGATGTATATACTCTTGGTAAGCACACGCAGGATATATATACTCTTGGTAAGCACACGCAGGATATATATACTCTAGGTAAACACACGCAGGATGTATATACTCTTGGTAAGCACACGCAGGATATATATACTCTAGGTAAGCACACGCAGGATATATATACTCTTGGTAAGCACACGCAGGATGTATATACTCTAGGTAAGCACACGCAGGATATATATACTCTTGGTAAGCACACGCAGAATATATATACTCTAGGTAAACACACGCAGGATGTATATACTCTAGGTAAGCACACGCAGGATGTATATACTCTAGGTAAGCACACGCAGGATGTATATACTCTAGGTAAGCACACGCAGGATATATATACTCTTGGTAAGCACACGCAGGATGTATATACTCTAGGTAAACACACGCTGGATGTATATACTCTAGGTAAACACACGCAGGATATATATACTCTAGGTAAGCACACGCAGGATATATATACTCTAGGTAAGCACACGCAGGATGTATATACTCTAGGTAAACACACGCAGGATGTATATACTCTAGGTAAGCACACGCAGGATGTATATACTCTTGGTAAGCACACGCAGGATGTATATACTCTAGGTAAACACACGCAGGATGTATATACTCTTGGTAAGCACACGCAGGATGTATATACTCTTGGTAAGCACACGCAGGATGTATATACTCTAGGTAAGCACACGCAGGATGTATATACTCTAGGTAAGCACACGCAGGATGTATATACTCTAGGTAAGCACACGCAGGATATATATACTCTAGGTAAACACACGCAGGATGTATATACTCTTGGTAAGCACACGCAGGATGTATATACTCTAGGTAAGCACACGCAGGATATATATACTCTTGGTAAGCACACGCAGGATGTATATACTCTAGGTAAGCACACGCAGGATGTATATACTCTAGGTAAACACACGCAGGATATATAAATCTTTACCACTGTGTTATCTACCCTCTCTCCCACCCCTGCCATGCTTCCTCCCACCCTGCCATGCTCCCTTCCACCCCTGCCATGCTTCCTCCCACCCCTGCCATGCTTCCTCCCACCCCTGCCATGCTCCCTTCCACCCCTGCCATGCTTCCTCCCACCCCTGCCATGCTCCCTTCCACCCCTGCCATGCTCCCTTCCACCCCTGCCATGCTCCTCCCACCCATGCAATGCTCCTTCAGACCCTATCATGCTCCCTCCCACCACTGTCATGCTCCTCCCACCCACCCCTTCCATGCTAAAACCCACCACTGCCATGTTCCTCAAACCCTGTCATGCCCTCCACCCTGTCATGCTCCCTCCACACCTGCCATACTCCCTCCCACCCTGCCATGCTAATCCCCACCCTGTCATGCTCCCCCACCCCTGTCATGTCCCTCCCACCCTTCCATGCTCCCACCACTGCCATGCTCCTCCCACCCCTTCCATGCTAACACCCACTCCTGCCATGTTCCCTCAAACCCCTGTCATGCTCTCTCCCACCCTGTCATGCTCCCTCCACACCTGCCATACTCCCTCCCACCCTGCCATGCTCCCTCCCACCCTGTCATGCTCCCTTACCACTGTCATGTCCCTCCACCCTTCCATGCTCCCACCCCTGCCATGCTCTATCCACTCTTGACATGCTCCCTCCACCCTGCCATGCTCCCTGCCACCCCTGTCATGCTCCCTCACACACCTGCTATCTCCCTCCACCACTGCCATGTTCCTCCCACCCTATCATGCTCCCTCCACCCTGTCATGCTCCCTTCTGCCCCTGCCATGCTCCCTCCCATCCCTGTCATGTCCTCCCACCCTTCCATGCTCCCCCCCTGCCGTGCTCCATCCCACCCTTTCCTTGCTCCTACCCTGCCATGCTCTCTCCCACCCCTGCCATGCTCTCTCCACCCCTGCCATGTCCCTCCCACCCTTCCATGCTCCCACCCCTGCCTTGCTCCATCTCACCCTTGCCATGCTCCACCCATGCCATGATCCATCCTACCCTAGACATGCTCCCTCCCTGCCAGGCTCTCCCACCCCGGCCATGATCCCTCTCACCCCGCCATGATTCCTACCACCCTGCCTCGCTCCCTCCCACCCCTGCCATGCTCCTTCCCGCTCCTGCTATGATCCCTCCACCCTTTCTTGCTCCCTCCCACCTCTGTCATGCTCCCACCCACCTCTACTATGCTCTCTCCCACTATTACCATGATCCCTCCCACCATTACCATGATCCCTCCCACCACTACTATGCTCCCTTCCTCCACTACTATGCTCCCTCCCACCACTACCATGATCTCTCCCACCACTACCATGCTTCTTCTCACCACTACCATGATCCCTTTCACCTCTACCATGCTCCCTCCTACCTCTACTATGCTTCCTTCCACCTCAACCATGCTCCCTCCCACCACTACCATGCTTCCTCCCACCACTACCATGCTCCCTCCCACCACTACCATGCTTCCTCTCACCACTACCATGCTTCCTCCCACAACTACCATGCTTCCTCCCACCACTACCATGCTCCCTCCCACCACTACCATGCTTCCTCCCACCACTACCATGCTTCCTCCCACCACTACTATGCTCCCTCCCACCACTACCATGCTTCCTCCCACCACTATCATGCTTCCTCCCACCACTACCATGCTTCCTCCCACCACTACCATGCTTCCTCCCACCACTATCATGCTTCCTCCCACCACTACCATGCTTCCTCTCACTTCTACCATGCTTCCTCCCACCACTACCATGCTTCCTCCCACCACTACCATGCTTCCTCCCACCACTATCATGCTTCCTCCCACCACTACCATGCTTCCTCTCACTTCTACCATGCTTCCTCCCACCTCTACCATGCTTCCTCCCACCACTACCATGCTTCCTCCCACCACTACCATGCTTCCTCCCACCACTACCATGCTTCCTCTCACTTCTACCATGCTTCCTCCCACCTCTACCATGCTCTCTCCCACCTCTACCATGCTTCCTTCCATCACTAGCATGATATTTCCCTCCTCTACCATGATTCTTCTCACCACTACCTTGCTCCCAATACTAGCATGTTCCCACTACTAGAATGCTCTCACCACTATCATGCTTCCCTTCACCACTACCATGCTTTCTCCCACTCCCACCATTACCATGATTTCTCCCAACTCTACCATGCTTCCTCCCACATCAACGACGCTGCCTCCCAGAGCACACACACACACACACACACAGGATGTTCCAGAGAAGGGACACAGAAACAAGGGGTCACAGTTGGAAGTTGAAGACTCCTATGAGTCAAAGGGATGTTAGGAAGTATTTCTTCAGTCATAGAGTTGTCAGGAAGTGGAATAGCCTAGAAAGTGACGTAGTGGAGGCAGGAACCATACATAGTTTTAAGACGTGGTTTGATAAAGCTCATGGAGCAGGGAGAGAGATGACCTAGTAGCAATCAGTGAAGAGGCGGGGCCAGGAGCTATGACTCGACCCCTGCAACCACAAATAGGTGAGTACAAATAGGTGAGTATACACACACATACACTAACACTCCACCTTGACCAGTGCACCTCTGATAAACATTATTGCTAGGCATGTCCTTGCCAATATAGGTTTCTTACCTATACCTGGCCTATTCTTTTTTATTCTACGTCTTAAACTGCCTCTAAAATTTACCATTTTTCACCCTCTAGCTGACCCTGAGGACACCGAGGTAAGTTACACTGCACACTGAGACCAGCCTCACTCTAGGTGAGTCACACTACACTGCACACTGAGACCAGCCTCACTCTAGGTGAGTCACACTACACTGCACACTGAGACCAGCCTCACTCTAGGTGAGTCACACTACACTGCACACTGAGACCAGCCTCACTCTAGGTGAGTCACACTACACTGCACACTGAGACCAGCCTCACTTTAGGTGAGTCACACTGCACACTGAGACCAGCCTCACTCTAGGTGAGTCACACTGCACACTGAGACCAGCCTCACTCTAGGTGAGTCACACTACACACTGAGATCAGCCTCACTCTAGTCCATGCTGTCTAAGGCATAGCTCCTGCTGGCTCTGAGGTGAAGCTTTAAGGGAGTAGCTGATGTAGCGCAGTAAAGCCATAGATATAGTAGCTTTATATGTCTCTTGTTGTGTTTATCTGTCCCTGTGTTCACCAGCTGACACCGTACTCAACTTCACACACCTTATTTATATATACGTATGCTAGTATAGATCTGTATTCACTTTCTTCTTCATTTTAATATGAAACTTGTATGTTTGTCTGGTTTACCTTGCCTATAGCACCCTCTTGTATTATGTAAAATAATGTACTGGAATTACGGAGCACCATATGCATGCCTAAATTAGTCTTTTAAACAAAATGTCAGATGTACCTGTAGATGTCTCCTGTTGACTTCATGTATAATGACTGGCATTTTAATATTTTGTTCAATGAGTGAAGGGTTCTGCAGCCGTGAGGCAGTGTAAATACTGAAAACACAGTAGGTCCCTGTTCAGTGTTGGCACCTCTTCAGACTAGGCACTTGTTCAGTGTTCGCACCTCTTCAAACTAGGCACCTGTTCAGTGTTGGCATCTCTTCAGTTTAGGCACCTGTTTAGTTTTGGCACCATTTCAGTCTAGGCACCTGTTCAGTGTTGGCACCTCTTCAAACTAGGTACCTGTTCAGTGTTGGTATCTCTTCAGTTTAGGCACCTGTTTAGTTTTGGCACCATTTCAGTCTAGGCACCTGTTCAGTGTTGGCACCTCTTCAAACTAGGTACCTGTTCAGTGTTGGCATCTCTTCAGTTTAGGCACCTGTTTAGTTTTGGCACCATTTCAGTCTAGGCACCTGTTCAGTGTTGGCACCTCTTCAAACTAGGTACCTGTTCAGTGTTGGTATCTCTTCAAACTAGGTACCTGTTCATTGTGTGCACCTGCTCAAAGTGGGCATCTGTTACACGTGGTGAGTTCTGGGTATTTTGAGTGACTATTGGTAGATAAACAGTTATGCAAAATAGCTGAGAACTGCTCATAGTACATAATTAAATTTTCTGTCTGGAAAATATATACTGTACACTATCTGAGATCAAACCTTAAAAACCTTTCCACGCAGGTGCTGTGTGATCCCTAAGGGTTTAACGTTTCCACGCAAATATAATAATATAGGTTCAAGCCCTACCCTTCCCGTGATTTATAATAATAATGATGATATGTGCTAGAGCTGTTGAGGTGGAATACTTACTTTGTTCTGTGCTGTTGGAAGTAGCAAATAAGGATGATTACTTACAACTGCGTCTATTCCCGTCAGGTTGATTATTTCAGAGTTGTTCCGGTACATTAGATGGTCTTCTTCAGACCTGTACGACACAACAGTTGCTGGTATTGTCTCTGTTAAACGCGTATTTGTGTTCTTAAACAAGTATGGATTCCCCCCAGTTTGTCCAACGTAGACCTGGTAACGTCCTCCATATAGTATGTTGTGTATTCGCGCTTCTCTGTTAGTTGTGTCGTAAACAACTTTTTTTCCTGAGGCCTCACCGAAGACTTACTCTCGATAGTAATAAAGAAAAGACACAGATGTAAAACAAGCTTTTATTTTTATAATGTTTTTCTCTACGGAGAGTTTTATTAAGTCAGTCACTTGACAATGTATTTAAGACTTTTGCAGTAACAAAAGTAGTGACCAGTTTTCTGTAATCATGAGGTCAAAACAAACATTCACGTCAACATTCAAAACGGGGTTTTTATTAATTAAAATTGTATGCTTGAGCAGTGTGCTGCCACAACACCCATAAGCTGTATGATAATGATATAATTTGAGCAAAACCTAGCCATGTTTGCCCTCATAGTCCATCACACAGGATAGCTGTCGTATATCAAATAAAGAAATTTGTTAGTTTAAGCTAGTTAGTTTATTAAGGCGATAATAATGTCGTCAAGTCTTTTTCAATGTGTTCATTGATTTCAACAGCTTTCTTCCTTTTGGCTTAACCCAGAAAAACGATATTGGTATAGATGGAGAGGGGAAAGGAGGGAAGTAAAGCGGGGAGATTTCGTCAATCAGAAAAATTGAAGAAAATTTCTCCTGACAAGTGTTTCATATAATAACTTGCCCGCTGATGTTTGTGGCCATTTCATCGAGACCCGTAAATATAAAATAATAAATTATGAAATGTGTTGCATGATAAGAGTGTTGAGAGAGTAGCTGCAGCAACCAGTGCTTTATTACTATGCTTCTAGTAGTCTTGGTGCTGACAGGAGCGCCGCTGCGTGCTAGTACAGGAGCGCCGCTGCGTGCTAGTACAGGAGCGCCGCTGCGTGCTAGTACAGGAGCGCCGCTGCGTGCTAGTGGTGCTAGTACACTGCATCCTCTGATGCACATATAAGGAAATCCTGGTTGTTAGAGGACGGAGGACCGAGCCTGCACAAGTCTTTTACGATGAAGGAACGAAGAAGATACGAGAGCTGGAGCTGTACTGCCTGGCAGTCCCAGCAGCTCTGCTACTTCAACTTCCTTCCACTAACTCAGGCTCCTTTATAAGTCATCTTAAACTCTCAGTAGACATGATACATACCAAAGAATCTGCAATGATTTACCATGAATTTTTCCTTGAAGCTAAACTTAGAAATATTTCTGAAGGAAAGTTGTCATAGGCTAACAGTGTACAAGTGACTGGTGTCTCCGTCCTAAAATTTAGTTAGATTTAGCGTTAGTATAATTTTATTAATTTGTATCATAATCATCATAGCTTTGTAACTCCTCTACGTCCACCTTTTTATGCAATTTTTCTTATATAAAACCAACACTGAACTTCATAATACAAGCACATTATAACTGTACAGTATTATTATTGCTCTGCATGTATCATTAAAGGTCACCCAAGATGTGGCCCAGAGCCTCACTAATGATCAATTAACCTGCCATAATCAATCAGTAGCTAATTCTTTTGCCCTCACCCCCAGCAGCGACGCCCCCAGGAAGGAGTTGTGTGCTGGTCTGCCCAACGGTTCCATGGATAGTCCCATGACTGATGTCTTCTCCCATGTGTCGAAGAGATCCCGTCTCACGCCGCCTCTTACAGAGAGACTTATGCTATACGTGAGGCAGGACGGAGAGGATGTGTACACTCCGCTACATCTGGTTCCTCCAAGCACAGTGGGCCTCCGCTCTGCGGTCAGTACACTACTTCCTTCTAGTACAGTAGCCTCCGCTCTGCGGTCAGTACACTACTTCCTTCTAGTACAGTAGCCTCCGCTCTGCGGTCAGTACACTACTTCCTCCTAGTACAGTAGCCTCCACTCTGCGGTCAGTACACTACTTCCTTCTAGTACAGTAGCCTCCGCTCTGCGGTCAGTACACTACTTCCTTCTAGTACAGTAGCCTCCGCTCTGCGGTCAGTACACTACTTCCTCCTAGTACAGTAGCCTCCGCTCTGCGGTCAGTACACTACTTCCTCCTAGTACAGTAGCCTCCACTCTGCGGTCAGTACACTACTTCCTTCTAGTACAGTAGCCTCCGCTCTGCGGTCAGTACACTAGTTCCTTCTAGTACAGTAGCCTCCGCTCTGCGGTCAGTACACTACTTCCTCCTAGTACAGTAGCCTCCGCTCTGCGGTCAGTACACTACTTCCTTCTAGTACAGTAGCCTCTGCTCTGCGGTCAGTACACTACTTCCTTCTAGTACAGTAGCCTCCGCTCTGCGGTCAGTACACTAGTTCCTTCTAGTACAGTAGCCTCCGCTCTGCGGTCAGTACACTACTTCCTCCTAGTACAGTAGCCTCCGCTCTGCGGTCAGTACACTACTTCCTTCTAGTACAGTAGCCTCCGCTCTGCGGTCAGTACACTACTTCCTTCTAGTACAGTAGCCTCCGCTCTGCGGTCAGTACACTACTTCCTTCTAGTACAGTAGCCTCCGCTCTGCGGTCAGTACACTACTTCCTTCTAGTACAGTAGCCTCCGCTCTGCGGTCAGTACACTACTTCCTCCTAGTGCAGTAGCCTCCGCTCTGCGGTCAGTACACTACTTCCTCCTAGTACAGTAGCCTCCGCTCTGCGGTCAGTACACTAGTTCCTTCTAGTACAGTAGCCTCTGCTCTGCGGTCAGTACACTAGTTCCTTCTAGTACAGTAGCCTCCGCTCTGCGGTCAGTACACTACTTCCTTCTAGTACAGTAGCCTCCGCTCTGCGGTCAGTACACTACTTCCTTCTAGTACAGTAGCCTCCGCTCTGCGGTCAGTACACTACTTCCTCCTAGTACAGTAGCCTCCGCTCTGCGGTCAGTACACTACTTCCTCCTAGTACAGTAGCCTCCGCTCTGCGGTCAGTACACTACTTCCTTCTAGTACAGTAGCCTCCGCTCTGCGGTCAGTACACTACTTCCTTCTAGTACAGTAGCCTCTGCTCTGCGGTCAGTACACTAGTTCCTTCTAGTACAGTAGCCTCTGCTCTGCAGTCAGTACACTAGTTCCTTCTAGTACAGTAGCCTCCGCTCTGCGGTCAGTACACTACTTCCTTCTAGTACAGTAGCCTCCTCTTTGCTGTCAGTACACTACTTCCTCCTAGTACAGTAGCCTCCGCTCTGCGGTCAGTACACTACTTCCTTCTAGTACAGTAGCCTCCGCTCTGCGGTCAGTACACTAGTTCCTCCTAGTACAGCAGCAACCGATTTGCGGTCAGTACACTAGTTCCTCCTAGTACAGTAGCCTCCTCTCTGCGGTCAGTACACTAGTTCCTTCTAGTACAGTAGCCTCCTCTCTGCGGTCAGTACACTAGTTCCTTCTAGTACAGTAGCCTCCACTCTGCGGTCAGTACACTAGTTCCCCCTAGTACAGTAGCCTCCACTCTGCGGTCAGTACACTAGTTCCTTCTAGTACAGTAGCCTCCGCTCTGCGGTCAGTACACTAGTTCCCCCTAGTACAGTAGCCTCTGCTCTGCGGTCAGTACACTAGTTCCTTCAAGTACAGTAGCCTCCGCTCTGCGGTCAGTACACTAGTTCCTCCTAGTACAGTAGCCTCTGCTCTGCGGTCAGTACACTAGTTCCTTCTAGTACAGTAGCCTCCGCTCTGCGGTCAGTACACTAGTTCCCCCTAGTACAGTAGCCTCCGCTCTGCGGTCAGTACACTACTTCCTCCTAGTACAGTAGCCTCCGCTCTGCGGTCAGTACACTACTTCCTTCTAGTACAGTAGCCACCGATTTGCGGTCAGTACACTAGTTACTCCTAGTACAGTAGCCTCCACTCTGCGATCAGTACAATAGTTCCTCCTAGTACAGTAGCCACCGATTTGCGGTCAGTACACTAGTTACTCCTAGTACAGTAGCCTCCTCTCTGCGGTCAGTACACTACTTCCTCCTAGTACAGTAGCCACCGATTTGCGGTCAGTACACTACTTCCTCCTAGTACAGTAGCCTCCGCTCTGCGATCAGTACAATAGTTCCTCCTAGTACAGTAGCCTCCACTCTGCGATCAGTACACTAGTTCCCCCTAGTACAGTAGCCACCGATTTGCGGTCAGTACACTAGTTACTCCTAGTACAGTAGCCTCCACTCTGCGGTCAGTACACTAGTTACTTCTAGTACTAATTATTTGTTCAATAATTACATAGATGTTTGTTCAATAAAAAAATCATTCCTTCAAAAGCGTTCCATTTATATCTAAAGCTCATTAAATTGCCATACCTGAGATCTAAAGCTCACCTTGTTGCCATACTTAATATCAAGAGCTCAATGAGTTGTCATACTTGATATCTAAAGTTCACTGAGTTGTCATACTTGACATCTAAAGTTCACTGAGTTGCCATACTTGATATCTAAAGTTCACTGAGTTGCCATACTTGGTATCTAAAGTTTATTGAGTTGCCATACTTGGTATCTTATGTTGACTGAGTTGCCATACTTGGTATCTAAAGTTGACTGAGTTGCCATACTTGACATCTAGTCAGGTTAATTTTCATTAATGTAATACATGTAATTTTCCCCCCAGATCGAGGAAAAGTACAAAATACCAACACAAACTATTAAGAACATATATAGAAAAAACAAAGTCGGGTGAGTTTGTCCAAACTTGTCTGTAATGTTAATATGTTCACTGTAATGTTAATATGTTGGCTGTAATGTTAATATGTTCACTGTAATGGTAATATGTTGACTGTAATGTTAATATGTTCACTGTAATGTTAATATATTGGCTGTAATGTTAATATGTTCACTGTAATGGTAATATGTTGACTGTAATGTTAATATGTTCACTGTAATGTTAATATGTTGACTGTAATGGTAATATGTTCACTGTAATGTTAATATGTTGGCTGTAATGTTAATATATTAACTCTAATGTTGATATATTAACTGTAATGTTAACACCTTAACTATAATGTTAATGTGTTGATTGTAATGTTAATATGTTGGCTGTAACACTAATATATTGATCGAGATATTAATATAATGACTGTTATGGTTATTATTATTATTATTATTATTATTATTATTATTTTTGTTGTTGTTGTTGTTATTATTTTTTTTTCATTCATGAGGGCAGCGCTAAACCCGTAGGGGATCATACAGCGTCTGGGCAGTGAGAAACTTAAGTTACTTTTTTCATCCAGCATCTTAACAAAAGCTTGGAGATGGTGGATGGTGAGGTGGAGATGCTGGATGGTGAGGTGGAGATGGTGGATGGTGAGGTGGAGATGCTGGATGGTGAGTGGAGATGGTGGATGGCGAGGTGGAGATGTTGGATGGTGAGGTGGAGATGTTGAATGGTGAGGTGGAGATGGTGGATGGTGAGGTGGAGATGCTGGATGGTGAGGTGGAGATGCTGGATGGTGAGGTGGAGATGGTGGATGGTGAGGTGGAGATGCTGGATGGTGAGGTGGAGATGCTGGATGGTGAGGTGGAGATGTTGGATGGTGAGGTGGAGATGTTGGATGGTGAGGTGGAGATGGTGGATGGTGAGGTGGAGATGCTGGATGGTGAGGTGGAGATGGTGGATGGTGAGGTGGAGATGCTAGATGGTGAGGTGGAGATGGTGGATGGTGAGGTGGAGATGCTGGATGGTGAGGTGGAGATACTGGATGGTGAGGTGGAGATGCTGGATGGTGAGGTGGAGATGCTGGATGGTGAGGTGGAGATGCTGGATGGTGAGGTGGAGATGGTGGATGGTGAGGTGGAGATGCTAGATGGTGAGGTGGAGATGGTGGATGGTGAGGTGGAGATGGTGGATGGTGAGGTGGAGATGGTGGATGGTGAGGTGGAGATGGTGGATGGTGAGGTGGAGATGCTGGATGGTGAGGTGGAGATGCTGGATGGTGAGGTGGAGATGCTGGATGGTGAGGTGGAGATGTTGGATGGTGAGGTGGAGATGGTGGATGGTGAGGTGGAGATGCTGGATGGTGAGGTGGAGATGTTGGATGGTGAGGTGGAGATGCTGGATGGTGAGGTGGAGATGTTGGATGGTGAGGTGGAGATGTTGGATGGTGAGGTGGAGATGCTGGATGGTGAGGTGGAGATGGTGGATGGTGAGGTGGAGATGCTGGATGGTGAGGTGGAGATGGTGGATGGTGAGGTGGAGATACTGGATGGTGAGGTGGAGATGTTGGATGGTGAGGTGGAGATGCTGGATGGTGAGGTGGAGATGCTGGATGGTGAGGTGGAGATGCTGATGAGGAATGGTGGAGGTGGAGATGCTGGATGGTGAGGTGGAGATGTTGGATGGTGAGGTGGAGATGCTGGATGGTGAGGTGGAGATGCTGGATGGTGAGGTGGAGATGCTGGATGGTGAGGTGGAGATGCTGGATGGTGAGGTGGAGATGCTGGATGGTGAGGTGGAGATGTTGGATGGTGAGGTGGAGATGCTGGATGGTGAGGTGGAGATGGTGGATGGTGAGGTGGAGATGCTGGATGGTGAGGTGGAGATGTGGATGGTGAGGTGGAGAATGACTGGATGGTGAGGGTGGAGATGTTGGATGGTGAGGTGGAGATGCTGGATGGTGAGGTGGAGATGGTGGATGGTGAGGTGGAGATGCTGGATGGTGAGGTGGAGATGTGGATGGTGAGTGAGATGTGGATGGGATGAGATGCTGGATGGTGAGGTGGAGATGTGGATGGTGAGGTGGAGATGCTGGATGGTGAGGTGGAGATGCTGGATGGTGAGGTGGAGATGCTGGATGGTGAGGTGGAGATGGTGGATGGTGAGGTGGAGATGCTGGATGGTGAGGTGGAGATGGTGGATGGTGAGGTGGAGATGCTGGATGGTGAGGTGAGAGGATGTAGGTGAGATGAGTGAGGTGGAGATGCTGGATGGTGAGGTGGAGATGCTGGATGGTGAGGTGGAGATGTTGGATGAGTGAGGATGGAGATGTGGATGGTGAGGTGGAGATGCTGGATGGTGAGGTGGAGATGTGGATAGGTGAGAGTGGGGATGAATGCTGGATGGTGAGGTGGAGATGTTGGATGGTGAGGTGGAGATGTTGGATGGTGAGGTGGAGATGCTGGATGGTGAGGTGGAGATGGTGGATGGTGAGGTGGAGATGCTGGATGGTGAGGTGGAGATGCTGGATGGTGAGGTGGAGATGCTGGATGGTGAGGTGGAGATGCTGGATGGTGAGGTGGAGATGTTGGATGGTGAGGTGGAGATGGTGGATGGTGAGTGGAGATGCTGGATGGTGAGAGGTGGAGATGCTTGGATGGTGAGGTGGAGATGCTGGATGGTGAGGTGGAGATGTTGGATGGTGAGGTGGAGATGTTGGATGGTGAGGTGGAGATGCTGGATGGTGAGGTGGAGATGGTGGATGGTGAGGTGGAGATGCTGGATGGTGAGGTGGAGATGGTGGATGGTGAGGTGGAGATGCTGGATGGTGAGGTGGAGATGCTGGATGGTGAGGTGGAGATGTTGGATGGTGGAGATGTGATGAGGGTGGAGATGGTGGATGGTGAGGTGGAGATGCTGGATGGTGAGGTGGAGATGTTGGATGGTGAGGTGGAGATGCTGGATGGTGAGGTGGAGATGTGGATGGTGAGGTGGAGATGTTGGATGGTGAGGTGGAGATGCTGGATGGTGAGGTGGAGATGCTGGATGGTG
Organism: Cherax destructor; assembly: GCA_009830355.1. Lineage (NCBI taxonomy): Eukaryota > Metazoa > Arthropoda > Malacostraca > Decapoda > Parastacidae > Cherax > Cherax destructor. The sequence goes on along the minus strand of WNWK01000163.1, from coordinate 54,036 downwards.
AGGTGGAGATGCTGGATGGTGAGGTGGAGATGGTGGATGGTGAGGTGGAGATGTTGGATGGTGAGGTGGAGATGTTGGATGGTGAGGTGGAGATGCTGGATGGTGAGGTGGAGAATGTGGATGGATGAGGTGGATGCTTGAATGGTGAGGTGGAGATGCTGGATGGTGAGGTGGAGATGCTGGATGGTGAGGTGGAGATGCTGGATGGTGAGGTGGAGATGCTGGATGGTGAGGTGGAGATGCTGGATGGTGAGGTGGAGATGCTGGATGGTGAGGTGGAGATGCTGGATGGTGAGGTGGAGATGCTGGATGGTGAGGTGGAGATGTGGATGGTGAGGTGGAGATGCTGGATGGTGAGGTGGAGATGCTGGATGGTGAGGTGGAGATGCTGGATGGTGAGGTGGAGATGCTGGATGGTGAGGTGGAGATGCTGGATGGTGAGGTGGAGATGTTGGATGGTGAGGTGGAGATGTTGGATGGTGAGGTGGAGATGCTGGATGGTGAGGTGGAGATGTTGATGGTGAGAGATGTTGGATGGTGAGGTGGAGATGCTGGATGGTGAGGTGGAGAGATGCAGGTGAATGCTGGATGAGGTGGAGATGCTGGATGGTGAGGTGGAGATGCTGGATGGTGAGGTGGAGATGCTGGATGGTGAGGTGGAGATGCTGGATGGTGAGGTGGAGATGCTGGATGGTGAGGTGGAGATGCTGGATGGTGAGGTGGAGATGCTGGATGGTGAGGTGGAGATGCTGGATGGTGAGGTGGAGATGGATGGTGAGGTGGAGATGCTGGGGAAATAAGGGGAATATTTTGAGGAACTGTTTAATGTTGATGGAAATAAGGAGAGAGAGAGAGAGAGAGAGAGAGAGAGAGAGAGAGAGAAGATTTCGTGCATTAGGCAGGGAGGAATAATGTAAGAGGAAAAGTCAGAGGTGGGAGTGGGGGCGAATGGATAAAGTAGTGGTTAGAATGAAAGGAAGTAAAGCAGCAGGTGGGGATATAGAGTTGTAGTGGTTGGTACATTTGTTAAATATATGCATGGAATAAAGAAGGTTCGTAAGGATTGGCAAACCTGAATAGTTCCTCGGTCCCACTGTATAAAGAAAGACGGGTACAAGAGACAGTACAAGAATTACAGTGGAGTAAGTGTGTTGAGTACGAGTATACCAGGTAAAGTGTATGGAAGAATTATTATTTAAAGAGTTTAGATTGAGACAGAAAGTAGAACTGCAGAGGAACAAGAGGGATTTAGGGAGGGTAGGGGATGAGGTAGGGTAGGGGATGATATAGAGTAGGGGATGAGGGTTGGGTAGGGGATGAGGGTAGGGTAGGGGATGATCGTATGGTAGGGGATGAGGGTTGGGGAAGCATACAATTGAACATAACTTAGGTAAGGGTAAGAAACTGTTTGTCGTATTTATAAATTTAGAAAATGCATAGGATGGGGTGGATAGTAGAGCAGTTTGACAGGTGTTGCAAATCTATATAACAAGTTTGTGAAAGCAGTGTAGAGTATTTATGGGGAGAGTGAAGCTCAGGTTACGATAGGTAGGAGGGAAGAGCACTACTTTCCAGTAAAGTAAGACCTTAGACAGGGATGTGTGATATTATAAATGTTTAATTTATTTATAAATGGGTTATAAAAGAGGATAATGCTGGTGTGTTTGGGAGAGGTATGGGATTACACAGTGATGAATCTGATATGAAGGTGGAGTTGCTCAGTGGCCATATTGGTTTAAATGAGATTCTGAATGGAAGTTGTAAACATTGGTGGAGGAATTTGGGAGGGTATACAAGTGAAGGCAATTATAAGCAGCGCTCTATGACCCTAGTAGGTTTAGCGATATTTATTATAATAACAGTAGGAAATTAAAAGTGAATATATAAAAGAGCAAGGTGATGATGGTGACAAAATGTCTAGGCAATGATAAATTAAAGAATAGATTATAATAAGGAAGGGAGTATGGAGAAAGTAAATGTATTTAGATATTTTGGAATGAACATGTCCGCAAATGGGACTGTGAAAGACAAGCTGAATCATACAATAGACGAAGAGAATAGGTAAAATGTTGGGAAGCCTGTGGAAAGAAAGAGGCCCATTTATGGAGGCAAAAAGTGTTTTGTATCAAAGAAGAGTGGTAGCAACACTATTATATGGGTGTGAGGCAAGGACTTTAAACGTTGCAGCGGAGATGTTATGTTAAAGTGCAATGTTTAGTGGGACTATTATGCAGACAACTGAACACAGAAATTATAAGAAGGTTTGGAGTTACGAAAGGTATGAGTCAGAGGGCAAGGGTTGTCAAGGTGGCTTGAGCTTTTTAAAGAAGCTGGAGTAGAATAGGATGATAAAAAAGGTGTATGAATCTGGGATGAAAGGAATAATGGGTAGAGGTCGTCCCAAGTAAGATTGGAGGGAGGAATAAAATATATTTTGAGTGCTAGGGACTTAAGCAGGCTTGAGTGAGCGTGTTAGATCACGAGTGAGTGGAGACAAGATGTTTTTATGGATTGACGGAGTGTTGGAGTGTGAGCAAGGAAATATGAATAGATTTAGGGCAGTCGATTGGCCGGACTTGAGTCCTTGAGGTATAAAGTACAGATCCAGCACTCTGAAGGTGGGGTGAAGATGCCGTAGTTCAGGTGGTCGTTTTAATCTAGTACAATTTTGGGGACCCATAGCATCCTCGAAATAAATAAAAAAGGCATCACTTTAAAATATTGGGATTTCTCTTTGAGTCTGGTGAAATAACACAACATGAAACTTGTTCTTTGACTAACACTGACCACTGTTGGTATTCTTCAGGGTGATGGCCAAGGTGGACGATGAGATGCTCCGCCACTACTGCAACGAGGACTTGTTCCTGATGGAGGTGCAGCACCGGGACGCTGACAGCTACGACCTCACACTCATAGAGCTCACGGGGGTCGAGCACTGAGTGCCAGTGCCAAGCGTCATCGTAGTTTGGCGACTGGACTAGATTAGGAAGTCACAGGTCATCAAGAGTCAACGCCAGATATTTTCGTAAGGAGGGAAGCTTTTAGCTAGGGCGCAGCCCTAGCTAAAAGCTAGGCTCTCCTAGCAAGGAGAGCCTACACGGTTTTGCTGTGATGCTTATCCCAAACATCTGTCGCGGAAGATTAGTTCAATCTTCCACAAAAACTTCACAGAAGGCGATGTAAACAACCAGTGAGAGACTTGATGCACACACAGAGTAGCAAGAAGCTTCCCAAAACGTACAAAATCTCACGTGTTTAACTTCAACCAAGACTTCTCTCCATAGTCTCACAAGACCAACTGAGGAAGAAAAGAGTGATAACGAGTCTCTCTAAATATTTACAAATATGCAGGAGACTAGTGGATCAAATAGCTACTAAAGTTTCAAAATGTGAAGCTAAAAAAAACTACAATTAAGGTGATTTTGCTGTGATTTTGTTTAAAAAGCTCTTGGTAGAGATTTGCAGAATGTATCTAAAACTTTGAGACCTTGAGATGAGCTGTGAAAAAAAACACTGTACAAAAAAATCATGACTTTTTTAATAGGTTGTCACAGATATGTTCTAATTTGTAGCAAACTTTTCCCAGTATGGGCCTATTGTACCTGGCACCGTAAATTGTGTGTGGTAACATGTATACATGGCACCATGTTTTGTGCATGGTAACATGTATTGTACATGACACCATGTACAGTACATCGTACCACATACAATTTATGGTGCCATTTTACTATGTATTTGACATGGTACCAAGCATTGTACGTAACACTGTATTTCACACTGTACATTTGACCTGGTGCCATGTATAGTACATGGCACCATAAATTGCCCTTGTTGCTATGTATTGTACATGTCACAATGTAATACTGTACGTGGCAACATGTATTGTACATGTCACAATGTAATGTATATGGCACCATGTATTGTACATGTCACAATGTAATACTGTACATGGCACTATGTACTATACATGTCACAATGTAATACTGTATGTGGCACCATGTACATGTCACAATGTAATAATGTACGTGGCACTATGTACTGTACAGTGTTACAGTGTAATACTGTATATGGCACCATGTACTGTACAATGTTACAATGTAATACTGTAGGTGTCTGAAGAGTCATCTACTTCATGGTAGACTGTTGAATGCTCACCCTAATGGTAACCTTCATAAAATCAAACGTATTCTAATGGATGATTTAAGACATAGTTATAATGCCATTTACAGGGTATCAAATGCCACTTCCAGTTAGGAATGAATGTTAAGATTATCATCACAAAGATACATAGAAGAACCTTTGTTTATATTAGTTAGAGTGTGAGTACATGTTTTGGAGACACCAGGAATTGCTTTATTATTTAGCACATTTTTTTTTTTTACTACAGAGCCATTTAGAGAGTGACATAGATGTTAAGGTTAATATTTGATGTGTGAGGATCACGCCAATTGCTCTACCGTTTCAGATCAAATCTGTTGTCCCGTTGTTACTGTTTAAGTACAGTGACGTTTATGTTACTATGCTGAGCCGTTTATCTTGCCTCTTTATCTGAACGTGTTTTCCACGACAGTGCCATATATATAGCAGCCACGGTGACCATCATGTCATCGTCAACGACACGAATTACGAGTACTCAGTGGATTCCGTCCCAGGACTCAAAAACTGCAAACTTTGTTGTCGGGAGAATCTGAAGTGGTGTAGGTGCCGTGTGTGTGTGTGTGTGTGTGTGTGTGTGTGTGTGTGTGTGTGTGTGTGTGTGTGTGTGTGTGTGTGTGTGTGTGTGTGTCAAGAGCATCCTCCACCATAACCGCACCGCCACATCTCCCTAAGAAGCCAAATTATCTCTCTGAATTATATCCCATGCCTTATAATCTTAATCGTGTTTTGTTGATGATGTTATTTAATCAACGCAGAAAAGTCAAAGAATCACTCTCAAAATCAAGGGCTTGTTGTCAAGACGCTCATATACTAATAATGGGATTCTTGCATAATGGAATTTATAGGATTCAAGAGTTTTCAAAGATGGATTCGCTTTAATACAGTTGGTGATTCTTTCTCATGTATACAAGAGGTGCTTCATAAGTCACCTCCGAAGAATGTACTCATTGTCAGCAAACCCCAGCCTTTTCCTGTGCCTTCCAAATATCTTTTTGTAAACTATTGTCTTTCTCAATTCAGATGTTTTGTTAGGTATATGCAAATGTTATCATGTGTTTTCAAATATGCCTGTAAGAAAAATTATGCAAAGCTAAAAGCTAATTTATATACTATATCTTTTAAAACTTTGTGTGTTTACATAATAAAAGACTGTAGTTTTAGAACATAAAGCTAGGTTTAGCTGAATATATGCTTCGTCTTATTCCGGCATTCCACTTTACTAATTCTATAGAATAGAGTATTGAGTTAGGATTCATTACTGATGACACGGCCACTCTGAGGTCTGTGTCAGCTGCCATTGTACAAGAGTCCGCCCATGAAATCAATGCTGCAAGTTTCATTTTAATTAATATTAATGGCTGATTGAACTGTATGATATACAAAATAGGCTTAATAATGTGTAAATATGAATATTGCTTTAATTATTTGTGGTTTTAGCATAATATATATCATTAGCTTTTAAGTCTGTGTGAAAGTGAGAGGCGGTGATATACTTGTTAAAGATCTTTGTTACTATAGTTTTGTAAGAAGAAATGACTATATTAGTGTATATACTTAGCTGTGTGGGTGGCAGAACCCGCCTTGCGGAACCCTGCTTCAAGCTTCCCGGTATACTTAAGAAAATTAAGACTGTTTCTTGGGCTCAACCAAAACAACGGATTCCTTGCAAGATGTCCTTCATTGATCCCTTGTCTTTCTTGCTAAAATGTTGGGAAAGTCATCCTACTGAACCCGAATTCCCAAAAATACGTATGGTAATTTCTTTCCCTTACGTGAAATAAATGAGAATGTGACTGGATTACGTAAACTTAGACATAAACCAAATGGATAATAATAAATACGAAGGTATTGTAACTGTAGGTGAAGCTGTTCTCTCTATATATCAATCCTGGGAAAGAAATTTAATGGGTATTGTTGTGAATTCAGTGTTTAACACTGGATGTAATCCTATTTGGAATGATATCGCTGTTGTGGCATTGTAGTTAATAAATGTGTTGGGTTCAAGCTTCTAGAAGAGAATTGGATTCCATTATATATTCCAGAAAGAGAAGACATACGTGATGGTTGGCCTAAGTTCTGTCGTGTTTATGTAAGTAATTTTTTATCAGCTCTCTGTTCTAGTGCGCAGTGGTAACACCTTTTTCAATGCTTTCTTTATTTTTTTTGTATTGAGTAGTTATTTTGAAAGTCGTGTTTATATAATTATATTTATATGTAGTATGGAAAAATATAATTTAGAGACTCCCCCTAAGTAGTAGTGAAAGACACTGCTGCAGGAGAGGTGCAGCATACATCACTCCCTCTACTGCAGGAGAGGTGCAGCATACTTCACTCCCTCTACTGCGAGTGCAGCTTCCTCCACGGGCAGGAGGTGCAGCATACATCACTCCCTCTACTGCAGGAGAGGTGCAGCATACATCACTCCATCTGCTGCAGGAGAGGTGCAGCATACATCACTCCCTCTACTGCAGGAGAGGTGCAGCATACATCACTCCCTCTGCTGCAGGAGAGGTGCAGCATACATCACTCCCTCTACTGCAGGAGAGGTGCAGCATACATCACTCTTTCTGCTGCAGGAGAGGTACAGCATACTTCACTCCATCTGCTGCAGGAGAGGTGCAGCATACTTCACTCTCTGCTGCAGGAGAGGTGCAGCATACTTCACTCTTTCTGCTGCAGGAGAGATGCAGCATACTTCACGCCCTCTGCTGCAGGAGAGATGCAGCATACTTCACTCCCTCTGCTGCAGGAGAGATGCAGCATACTTCGCACCCTCTTGCAACCTTCTGGATAACTCCTGTTAGAGGTTCTTGCTGCAGTCTATGTTCACCTGACTCCAATTAACCATACTGTGTGCACCTACCCAAACTGGTTTATCAAAAACAATGATACAATACATCTTCCAAGACGTTGATGATGCTCTCTCTCTCTCTCTCTCTCTCTCTCTCTCTCTCTCTCTCTCTCTCTCTCTCTCTCTCTCTCTCTCTCTCTCTCTCTCTCTCTCTCTCTCTCTCTCTCTCTCTCCTCTCTCTCCTCTCTCTCTCTCTCTCTCTCTCTCTCTCTCTCTCTCTCTCTCTCTCTCTCTCTCTCTCTCTCTCCTTCAAACTTACTTTAGATAACTAAAATGTCAACTAGAGTAAAAATTATTCAGTGCCACGCTATGTCATCTCACAATTGTAATCATTATTGTGTACTAAGATGTAGCACTTGTGCTCAAGGTGTACTCCTCTTGCTCAAACTGGACCATACATGAAAATTTAGATTATGCTCATTCACTTTTTTTTCAAACTATTATGAATGCCAGACGTGAGATTGTGATTTATTTCTTAATGTTTCATTAAGTGACATTTATTATTTCACTATCCAAATTATATAAAGTATATGTTTGCCGAGTTTTTGCATTACTTGTTGAGACCCATTCAAAGTTTTCGTATTTTTGTCTGAGACTCGTTCAAAATTTTGCCTTTTTTTTACAACTCATTCAATATTTTTACTTTATTTTTATTTTTTTTAATTTGAAAATAAAATGTAGTCATTGGCGTTCAGATAAATGAAAATCATTCCTGTTATTCATAAATGGCACAAATAATCACTTTTTGGTACGTAAAGAATGATTCCTTTTGTTATCGAAATATAATTCTCTCTACGCCTATGAGGCCAAATAATTCGTATTGATTTTAAAATTATTTTCACGTCTTTAAAGGTAAAAAAAAACAGACACTAATAACACCACAAAAACATGAAATTTTTGCATCGTTTAAATTAGTAGAAGAAAATATTACTTTAAAAATGTTAGGCAATAGAAGACGCCTTGTAATTGATGATCAGTTTTCAATGTTATTTTTCGAGCTTATGGTTGTTTTTTGCGAGTAAGTTATTGTGAATCTGGACCTTGAGGTGGACCTTCCTCACCCCCCTCCACCCGAACTGTCAGTGACTGTATCATAACTGTCAGTGACTGTATCATAACTGTTAGTGACTGTATCATAACTGTTAGTGACTGTATCATAACTGTCAGTGACTGTATCATAACTGTTAGTGACTATCATAACTGTTAGTGACTGTATCATAACTGTCAGTGACTGTATCATAACTGTCAGTGACTGTATCATAACTGTCAGTGACTGTATCATAACTGTCAGTGACTGTATCATAACTGTTAGTGACTGTATCATAACTGTTAGTGACTGTATCATAACTGTCAGTGACTGTATCATAACTGTCAGTGACTGTATCATAACTGTCAGTGACTGTATCATAACTGTCAGTGACTGTATCATAACTGTCAGTGACTGTATCATAACTGTTAGTGACTGTATCATAACTGTCAGTGACTGTATCATAACTGTTAGTGACTGTATCATAACTGTTAGTGACTGTATCATAACTGTCAGTGACTGTATCATAACTGTCAGTGACTGTATCATAACTGTCAGTGACTGTATCATAACTGTTAGTGACTGTATCATAACTGTCAGTGACTGTATCATAACTGTTAGTGACTGTATCATAACTGGCAATAACTGTATCATAACTAGCAATGACTGTATCATAACTAGCAATGACAATCTTAACTCTCAATGACTGTATCATAACTGGCAGTGATTGTATCATAACTAGCAATGACTGTATCATAACTGTTAGTGACTGTATCATAACTAGCAATGACTATCTTAACTAGCAATGACTGTATCATAACTGGCAGTGACTGTATCATAACTGTTAATGACTGTATCATAACTGTCAATGACTATATCATAACTGTTAGTGACTGTATCATAACTGACAGTAACTGTATCATAACTAGCAATGACTGTATCATAACTAGCAATGACTATCTTAACTAGCAATGACTGTATCATAACTGGCAGTGACTGTATCATAACTAGCAATGACTGTATCATAACTGCCAATGACTGTATCATAACTGGCAATGACTATCATAACTGGCAATGACTGTACCATAACTGTCAGTGACTATATCATAACTGGCAATGACTGTATCATAAATAGCAGTGACTGTATCATAACTAGAAATGACTGTCATAACTAGCAATGACTATCACAACTAGCAATGACTGTATCATAACTAGCAATGACTGTATCATAACTAGCAATGACTGTATCATAACTGTCAGTGACTATATCATAACTGGCAATGACTGTATCATAACTAGCAATGACTATCATAACTAGCAATGATTGTATCATAACTAGCAATGACTGTACCATAACGAGCAATGATTGTATCATAACTAGCAATGACTGTACCATAACTAGCAATGACTGTACCATAACTAGCAATGACTGTCTCATAATTGGGAATGACTGTATCATAATTGTCAATGACTATCATAATTGTCAATGACTGTATCATAACTAGCAATGACTGTATCATAATTGTCAATGACTGTATCATAATTGTCAATGACTGTATCATAACTAGCAATGACTGTATCATAACTGTTGATGACTGTATCATAACTGTTGATGACTGTATCATAACTAGCAATGACTGTATCATAACTGTTGATGACTGTATCATAACTAGCAACGACTGTATCATTAGAAATAACTGTAGGCAATGACTGTATCATAACTAGCAATGACTGTATCATAACTAGCAATGACTGTATCATAACTGGCAATGACTATCATAGCAGGCAATGACTGTATCATAACTAGAAATGACTGTATCATAACTAGCAATGACTGTATCATAACTAGCAATGTCTATATCATAACTAGAAATGACTGTATCATAACTAGAAATGACTGTATCATAATTAGCAATGACTGTATCATAACTAGCAATGACTACCATAACTAGCAATGACATGTATCATAACTAGCAGTGACTGTATCATAACTAGCAATGACTGTATCATAACTAGCAATGACTGTATCATAACTAGCAATGACTGTATCATAACTAGCAATGACTGTATCATAACTAGCAATGACTGTATCATAACTAGCAATGACTGTATCATAACTAGCAATGACTGTATCATAACTAGCAATGACTGTATCATAACTAGCAATGACTGTATCATAACTAGCAATGACTGTATCATAACTAGCAATGACTGTATCATAACTAGCAATGACTGTATCATAACTAGCAATGACTGTATCATAACTAACAATGACTGTATCATAACTAGGAATGCCTGCACCGGAACTAGAAATGCATACACCCGAGCTGGGAATGTATACACCCGAGTTGGAAATGTATACATCCGAGCTGGGAATGTATACACCCGAACTGGGAATGTATACACTCGAGTTGGGAATGTATACACTCGAGTTGGGAATGTATACACTCGAGTTGGGAATGTATACACCCGAGCTGGGAATGTATACACCCGAGCTGGGAATGTATACAACGGAGCTGTAAATGTATACAGAATAATTCATAGTGTTATGAAGATGCAGTATCGTCAGTATAGTGAAAAGGGTATTAAGGCTCATTCTCAGATCCTTCAGAAATGATATATATATATATATATATATATATATATATATATATATATATATATATATATATATATATATATATATATATATATATATATATATATATATATATATAATATATATATATATATATATATATATATATATATATATATATATATATATATATATATATATATATATATATATATTTTAGAGACCTAAAAAAATTCTTGGTTAACGGAGTCATAGAGATGAAAACCAGCATTTATTACTCTAAATAACATATATTCACTAGTTTCTGAGTTTTCTCCATCATCAAAGAAAACGAAATATAAAAGCCAGATCTTAACAAATACCAGAATAACAAATACCAAAGTAAACAAAATTTAAAAAAAATGAAAGTAGTAACCGTGCAGTATTAGAGAGGTTAGCCTCGTATTTAATATAGAGACTCGGTGGTGTTACATTGACTGGATAACATAGTAAATGAGTTCTACCTCTATAGTGGCTTCTCAGTTTTCACATGTGGTGTTTAAAAGTGGCTTACTTAATGGCCTATTTGTCCTAATAGACTGCCCCAAATTTTAGAAGATGGAAACCCTCAGGTAATGCTTTGTTTTACAAATATACATAGTTAAAAAATCACTTTTTTTTGTCTCCAGGTGATACTTAGGGTTATATATAAACCTAAATACACTATACATCTTTATTATCCCTTTTGAACTAGTCCTCTTTAGTCTCCAAATTTAAATATTATAGTTGCAATGTTATGTACATGATGCCACTAAACTGCGGCTCCGCATCTTTGAACACTTGAGATCTCTTAGGACACATAAACCATTAGTTAAACCATTATTTAATGTCATACATTGTGAAGTTACTACCCACACAAGAGACGTGAGCTAGACTATCCAGGTGATGCAACCCCCCCCCACCCTTCCTCTGTAATAATCAATGCTTAGTAGAGTCCTGTTTCGATCTGTAATAATCAACACTCAGTAGAGTCCTGTTTCGATCTGTAATAATCAACACTCAGTAGAGTCCTTCTTCCTCTGTAATAATCAACACTCATTAGAGTCCTGTTTCGATATCGAATAATCAACACACAGTAGAGTCCTGTTTCCCTCTGTAATAATCAACACACAGTAGACTTACTTTGTTTTTAGCTCTTTCATTTTCTTCTTGATTTGATGTTTTAGTCTATGTTAATATCTGGCATTTATATTTGATTTTCTTAGAGTTTATAGTGCCTGATAATAGTCAATTGCCAAACTAGTCGCGGGTAACTAAGTAGTTTTCATCTTCCCAATATATATGTAGTGCTGAATAAGTCAAACCGGCGAGCTAGGCAAGAGTGTTTTCTGCCGAATAAGCAGAGTGAAAATGTGCTCATGCGATAAATCTGCAAGAAATCAGTCTGAAAGTCACAAGAAAAATCTCTCATTGATTTAAGGCAATGTTAAATAAATTTAAACTGATCTATGATATATTTAATAGAATTTGGCTTAAAAAATTGTTAAGTTGGGGTAGGTTAGGTGAGGTTTCTATGTTAGGTTTGATCAGAAAATAAAAATTAATTTTTACATTTTCAATTGAAAAATGGTTATCAATCTTAAAAAAATAGAAAAAAAGTTAATTTTTTAAAGTTAAGAATATTCAGCATGTTTGGTTTATTAGACACATTATATATATATATATATATATATATATATATATATATATATATATATATATATATATATATATATATATATATATATATATATATCGGTGCCTTGCTTACGGATTAATAATCGAATTATATCTAATAACTTTTAATATAAATGCTGCTGGTAAATGCACGTAAACTCAGGTACAGAATTGGTCATAAGTAATTAGTAAAGTCACTTGTTTATAAACTACACTCTCACATCTGGCTTAGTCAAGAATAAATTACTTTCAATTAAAATTCAAAATAAGCGCTAAGAGGATCCATATCCCGTGTGTCATCACTTGGTTCAGTAGGCTACAAGAAATGATAACATGGAACAAAATAGTGCACGTACTCCCGACACGCAGTGGTATAAATCAGGAGTTTACTTTAATTTCCGCTATAAATGATCTCAGCCAGCCTGCCAGCCAGCCTGCCAGCCCCTGCCAGCCTGCCTGCCTGCCTGCCTGCCTGCCTGCCGCCTGCCCGGAGCTGGGAGAGGCTTAGCACTGGTAACCAAACTTTCCCTCTCAGCCAGGTTGTGAGTCGCACCTTGCCAGTGTTGTGGAGGATTCGGTAACCAATAGTTTAGGACTTAATTTATTTTCTTGCGTGAGATCAGTCCATGTTGCCCCTTGTCAGGTCAGTGGTGTCCGCTTGTGGGCGGAAAATATGATAAGAGAAATCACTATGAAAACGAATAAAAGGGGAGGAGATTATCAGTTATTAGAAGACAAAATTGTTGTAAGGAGGGTCAGTACTTTCATATACTCCATTCCAGTGTTCAGTCTTGTATATGAACGTCTTCCCATTTGATATTAAAGAGGATCTCATACTGCTGCTAAACATTCCCTAATATGTGTAGAATTATGTAATATTATGAGTGTCATATTTTTGTAATTATATCTGATATAATCAGTAAATATATGTCCGTCAAAACTGACTCTAGCTTATTTCCCTAAGAGAATAAGCGAGTGTGTTCATGTTTGAGGATCCCGGACGGACAACTTCTGTATTGTAAACATGACTGGTGTCCCCAAGAGACTGCCTGTCTCAGGACCCAGTGGTGTCCAGAACCTCATCGTCCAAGACTGTGTTCACTCCTCAAATGTGCTTAGTTCTTTAAAAGAGTGTATCAGGCAGTACTCAATAACACTACTGTTGGTTAACCTTCTAACCACGACACTCCAACCAACCAACCATCCCCACCCCGACTTTCTCAGTCTTTAGAACTTCCTTTGCATATTAGACGCAGGCAACAACGTCGTGGTTGGAACCTTACCCAGCAGAAGTATATTTTTATAATGTTAAAGCTGAAGAGGTCACTATGGTTTCTAGCCATCCTAGGATGGTGTCCACCCAGAAGTGACGTGCTGAGAGCTTGTGTTTGTCACGTGCAAGGCGCAGTGTTGTGTCACGTGTAAGGCGCAGTGTTGTGTCACGTGTAAGGCGCAGTGTTGTGTCACGTGTAAGGCGCAGTGTTGTGTCACGTGCAAGGCGCAGTGTTGTGTCACATGCAAGGCGCAGTGTTGTGTCACGTGTAATGCGCAGTGTTGTGTCACGTGTAAGGCGCAGTGTTGTGTCACGTGTAAGGCGCAGTGTTGTGTCACGTGTAATGCGCAGTGTTGTACAGAAATATGAATAAAAATTATGGCATAAAACCTTGATTTTTTGTGATAAAACCTTTACAGATTGACTCACGAAATTGTAATAGTACTATTGCAAACAAACTACTGAACGGATGGGGTTAGAACCCATGGCAAGTCAGTGGTAAAACTCCAGGCCAGTGCGTAAACCACTGGACTAGCTGGCGACAATAAGACTCATCCAACTAGGCATATTTATACACCATAGAGAGGTTAGCATGGGCCACCACTGTGACCACAAATGCATGGTGTATAAATATACCTAGTTTAATGAATCTTATTGTAGCCAGCTGGCCCAGTGGCTTACGCACTGGCCTAGAGTTTTACCACTGACTTGCCATGGGTTCTAACTCCACCCGTTCAGTGGTTTCCTTTACAGATCCATTCCATGATCTCTAAATACTTCGATCACTGGAGCACAAGATTGTAAAGTCAAGTGTAGAAATGGAAACAGCAGTTTCCTATAACTTTCCTGCTAAGGTAAAGTCACATATCTCAATGTCTATCACTCATTAATTCACATTCCTTGCAACTGGTCAGGCGTACGTGACCTCTTGGTTGGGTCCGTACATCTAAGGGCCGGAAAGGGCAGGGCCCTTGAAAAGGGCAGAAAGGGCTGGTACCCCCCCCTCTCTTGGAGAATTTTCTCCACAGCTCAGGTCATATACCTGTCTTGCTCAGGTCATATACCTGTCTTGCTCAGGTCATATACCTGTCTTGCTCAGGTCATATACCTGTCTTGCTCAGGTCATATACCTGTCTTGCTCAGGTCATATACCTGTCTTGCTCAGGTCATATACCTGTCTTGCTCAGGTCATATACCTGTCTTGCTCAGGTCATATACCTGTCTTGCTCAGGTCATATACCTGTCTTGCTCAGGTCATATACCTGTCTTGCTCAGGTCATATACCTGTCTTGCTCAGGTCATATACCTGTCTTGCTCAGGTCATATACCTGTCTTGCTCAGGTCATATACCTGTCTTGCTCAGGTCATATACCTGTCTTGCTCAGGTCATATACCTGTCTTGCTCAGGTCATATACCTGCCTTGCTCAGGTCATATACCTGTCTTGCTCACAGCCTCACCTCAATGCTCTCGTTTGCCTTTATAAGGCCGTACATTAGCATATTTCCGTATACTCCATGAAGCCTCGAGCGAAACGTTGTACTAAAAGCATTCCTTGTTACCAGCGTCATTATTTCCATTTCTCGGCTTTTGCAATTGTCTGCCTACCATGAACAAAAGTGTCAAAAAAAATTAGCATAGCTACGGATAGCCACGAGTGATGTGGGGCAGGAGTTGACAACTCATCTAATAGAACAATTTCTATTAGATCCCAGCTCCTCGAGTGTCCTTGATGCCGGTGAAGGGCTCTTGTTGCAAGAAATTGAGCTTGTGTTCTCCTTCCTTAGATCGAGCCTGTTTGCTTCCCATTCTCCCAGGTGCTGCATGACTCCCTACGGGTCTAAAATTCGCTCTAAATCTAATATAGTAAGAGTATATCACAGGATAGCCATTAGTCTAGCGGCTAGACTATTGTTGTGGTAGTTTTAGTTTGATATCTTTATTATGCACCCCATACCCATCCTGTGGGCGGTAGTCAAAAGATTACAGAGGTACATAATGGGTCCAGGGACTGGACCCCAAAGTTATGATAGCTGAGCAAGTTACAAAGGTAATGAACTAACAAGCTACAAAGGTAATGAACTCACAAGTTACAAAGGTAATGAAACATGTAAGTAAATTTACTTACTTACGTTTATGCATGGTTACAATCATGAACAAATTATAACGCAATGAACACTTCACTAGTCTACACCCAGTCACAACTGTAATGAGTTCTTGGTGCAAATTTTATTGTTGGGTCACACATACACACTTACATATACACATACACACACACACATACACACACATATATACATACACACACACGCACACACAACAGGCCCAGCCTTCAATCGACATGTGCACAGGACAAAAAGGCAATCAACACGCGCGCGCACACACACACACACACACACACACACACACACACACACACACACACACACACACACACACACACATACACACGTAGCAATGCTTTATTTACAGGGAGCAAAGTCAGGGTATTTTTCCAGAATGGTCTGTAATATACCACTGTGGATAAAATACTTTGACATATCTTGAACATTTCTGAGTGAGTTGTCTCTGAATTCATTAATTTTGTCGCACTCCAGTACATAATGACGCAGGGTGTGACAATAATCCAACTGGCAAAGTTTACATTTTGTTTGGTCTACATCTGGTGGTGGTGATTTAACCTGCCAAAGATACTTGTAACCCAGCCGGAGGCGGGCGGTAGTGACATCCAAGAGTCTGCTAATTTTGTTGTAGGCTAGTCTAGCCTATCACAACATTGCTGGTCGCTCCGCTGCTTCCAAACTTTAGCGTTATTCACTTTATCACCTATCTAATTGTTAGCAACACTTTGTATGCATTATCTTTGTATTTAGCAGTTACATAGGTGATAACAAGTTTAAATAATTTTGAGGGCATAGTTAATGAATGGTGTCTCTTATATTTCATATAAAATGATAAATCGCCGACTTAAATTCTGACAAAATTTCGTTCTTCTACAAGGTGAGCTTATAAGCAGAGTAAGTGGTCAGTCACTTGGTGCTGTGCAGCTCACTACACTTGGTGCTGTGCAGCTCACTACACTTGGTGCTGTGTAGCTCACTACACTTGGTGCTGTGTAGCTCACTACACTTGGTGCTGTGTAGCTCACTACACTTGGTGCTGTGTAGCTCACTACACTTGGTGCTGTGCAGCTCACTACACTTGGTGCTGTGCAGCTCACTACACTTGGTGCTGTGCAGCTCACTACACTTGGTGCTGTGTAGCTCACTACACTTGGTGCTGTGCAGCTCACTACACTTGGTGCTGTGTAGCTCACTACACTTGGTGCTGTGTAGCTCACTACACTTGGTGCTGTGTAGCTCACTACACTTGGTGCTGTGTAGCTCACTACACTTGGTGCTGTGCAGCTCACTACACTTGGTGCTGTGTAGCTCACTACACTTGGTGCTGTGTAGCTCACTACACTTGGTGCTGTGCAGCTCACTACACTTGGTGCTGTGTAGCTCACTACACTTGGTGCTGTGCAGCTCACTACACTTGGTGCTGTGCAGCTCACTACACTTGGTGCTGTGTAGCTCACTACACTTGGTGCTGTGCAGCTCACTACACTTGGTGCTGTGCAGCTCACTACACTTGGTGCTGTGCAGCTCACTACACTTGGTGCTGTGCAGCTCACTACACTTGGTGCTGTGCAGCTCACTACACTGGTGCTGTGTAGCTCACTACACTTGGTGCTGTGTAGCTCACTACACTTGGTGCTGTGCAGCTCACTACACTTGGTGCTGTGTAGCTCACTACACTTGGTGCTGTGTAGCTCACTACACTTGGTGCTGTGCAGCTCGCTACACTTGGTGCTGTGTAGCTCACTACACTTGGTGCTGTGTAGCTCACTACACTTGGTGCTGTGCAGCTCGCTACACTTGGTGCTGTGTAGCTCACTACACTTGGTGCTGTGCAGCTCACTACACTTGGTGCTGTGTAGCTCACTACACTTGGTGCTGTGTAGCTCACTACACTTGGTGCTGTGTAGCTCACTACACTTGGTGCTGTGTAGCTCACTACACTTGGTGCTGTGCAGCTCACTACACTTGGTGCTGTGTAGCTCATTACACTTGGTGCTGTGCAGCTCACTACACTTGGTGCTGTGCAGCTCACTACACTTGGTGCTGTGCAGCTCACTACACTTGGTGCTGTGTAGTTCACTACACTTGGTGCTGTGCAGCTCACTACACTTGGTGCTGTGTAGCTCATTACACTTGGTGCTGTGTAGCTCACTACACTTGGTGCTGTGTAGCTCACTACACTTGGTGCTGTGCAGCTCACTACACTTGGTGCTGTGCAGCTCACATGAACTGCTTGTCACCACCTCAGCAAGGTAAGCTCTACCTGTACCACTTCTCCAGTGGGAGGTGCCTTGATGCCGGTGAGGGGGCTCTTGATCCATGTAACGGGATTTAAACTCCCCTTCCTCGGATCGAAACTGAAAACATCCGATTTCCCAGGCCGCTATATGATCCATACAGGTATAGCGCTTCCCCGTGAATAAAAATATTCCTATACCAATGTACCTAGATTGTTTTTCAGTTTAAGTTTCAATGAAAATATCTATGTGCATTTAGTTATCCCCCCTCTTTCTCTCTCTCTCTCTCTCTCTCTCTCTCTCTCTCTCTCTCTCTCTCTCTCTCTCTCTCTCTCTCTCTCTCTCTCTCTCTCTCTCTCTCGCTTCCATAGCAAAATCCAATCCAAGAAAAAGGAAAAAAAAAGTCCTTTATGCAATATGGGAGCAAGCCAGCGCCGTCTCCATGGAGGAATAACAGTTATGCTACTCCAGAGCTGCCCATCACCTTTCAGTGAATATTATGAACCACTAACACAGTCACCACAGTGTTCATCCCTTATGAGGTCCTCACAGCTCTGTATGACCCAGGTGTTTTAGTGCTTAGTTTTTAGTATAATAATAATATGACGCTCCTATCTCTTCGTCCTCTGCCATTTTTCATATCTCTCCACCCACAGTTTTCCTCTATCTGAACTATTGACTCCTTTTACATCTCCATGATGGCAGGTCCTCTACGTACCCAATGAGGGATTGTGGTCTTTGCTGTCATGGCAGTACTAGGTGAGTTTCAGCGCCCTCGGAATGTCCACGACTTACTAAACACTGTACAGCTTTTGCAAGATCAAGATCAAGAGAGTATAGGTAAGACCCTTGTGGGGTGAGCTGGGAAGTGGGGATAGTAGAAGAGTAGGTTAACGCTTTTGTCGTGTACGGTGACTTGTAAATTCCTTGTTTCTCCTTGCTTGGAAGTTGAGCTTGTTGGTAGAACTGCGGCCTCCAAGTGGGCGATACGCTTCTTTGGTAATAAGACAGAGGTCAAACGAAGTACTGGCCCTTTTTGTTTTCAATTGGCAGATCTTGCATCGCTCTCCACTATCGGCTAGGACCAAGTAAGCAACAGTACGCTGGCACCATTTTGATTCTATGGTTGTCATTTAGCTACCTTTAGCTACCATTTAGCTACTTGTGTTGACCTCTATTAGGCCTAGTGTAGTTTATTTTAGTAAACATGTAAGCCTTCCTTTGTTGGACTCGATGACGTGTAGGGGAATTAGGTATATGCCTATTATTCATAATTCTTCAACACCATCTTCAAATACGCAAGGGTACTTTGCAAATCGGTCCTTGTGATACTCCACACAAGTCGTCTCGTGCTACGAGCAAGACAACTTCTACTGTATTGAATATCATGTACCCTAAAGCGAGGCTCCATGAAGCTGGTGAGGGGTTCTTGATCCAAGAAACTGGACCTGCCCTCCTATTCCTTGGATGAACCCCCATTACCTTTACGAGTTTGGTGCTTCCCCATGAATATAGCTAGGTTATGAATACAATGCCAGACACTGCTCGCCCTCCACCTAACAATAACCGTAAGAGATATCTACAATTGGTTCCGTTACCAATACATGAGATCTTTGGTCCACAGATCAGGTCAAAAAAATTACGCTTCAGCCCCCAGACTTTTCTGACAAGCAGTCCTATGAGTTTGTTTAGTTAGTTTGATATCTTTATTATACCCATCCTGTGGGCGGTAGTCAAAAGATTACAGAGGTACATAATGGGTCCAGGGACTGGACCCCAAAGTTTTGATAGCTGAGCAAGTTACAAAGGTAATGAACTCACAAGTTACAAAGGTAATGAACTCACAAGTCCGTGTGATGCGGGTTAATGATGTCATACCTGTCAATGTACATGACACATCATTGATCCTGCAAAAGCATTCGATATGAAACAGCATTATTGTTTTCAAGTCCATTCTTGTCGCATAAGAGGCTACTGTCAGGACCATGGTTGTTGAGTCTTCTACTGTCAGGACCATGGTTGTTGAGTCTTCTACTGTCAAGACCATGATTGTTGAGTCTGCTACTGTCAGGACCATGGTTGTTGAGTCTTCTACTGTCAGGACCATGATTGTTGAGTCTTCTACTGTCAGGACCATGATTGTTGAGTCTTCTACTGTCAGGACCATGGTTGTTGAGTCTTCTACTGTCAAGACCATGATTGTTGAGTCTGCTACTGTCAGGACCATGGTTGTTGAGTCTTCTACTGTCAGGACCATGGTTGTTGAGTCTTCTACTGTCAGGACCATGATTGTTGAGTCTGCTACTGTCAGGACCATGGTTGTTGAGTCTTCTACTGTCAGGACCATGGTTGTTGAGTCTGCTACTGTCAGGACCATGGTTGTTGAGTCTTCTACTGTCAGGACCATGGTTGTTGAGTCTTCTACTGTCAGGACCATGGTTGTTGAGTCTGCTACTGTCAGGACCATGGTTGTTGAGTCTGCTACTGCCAGGACCATGATTGTTGAGTCTGCTACTGTCAGGACCATGGTTGTTGAGTCTGCTACTGTCAGGACCATGGTTGTTGAGTCTGCTACTGTCAGGACCATGGTTGTTGAGTCTTCTACTGTCAGGACCATGATTGTTGAGTCTTCTACTGTCAGGACCATGATTGTTGAGTCTTCTACTGTCAGGACCATGGTTGTTGAGTCTTCTACTGTCAAGACCATGATTGTTGAGTCTGCTACTGTCAGGACCATGGTTGTTGAGTCTTCTACTGTCAGGACCATGGTTGTTAAGTCTTCTACTGTCAGGACCATGATTGTTGAGTCTGCTACTGTCAGGACCATGGTTGTTGAGTCTTCTACTGTCAGGACCATGGTTGTTGAGTCTGCTAATTTCAGGACCATGGTTGTTGAGTCTTCTACTGTCAGGACCATGGTTTTTGAGTCTTCTACTGTCAGGACCACGGTTGTTGAGTCTGCTACTGTCAGGACCATGGTTGTTGAGTCTGCTACTGTCAGGACCATGATTGTTGAGTCTGCTACTGTCAGGACCATGGTTGTTGAGTCTGCTACTGTCAGGACCATGGTTGTTGAGTCTGCTACTGTCAGGACCATGGTTGTTGAGTCTGCTACTGTCAGGACCATGGTTGTTGAGTCTTCTACTGTCAGGACCATGGTTGTTAAGTATGCTACTGTCAGGACCATGATTGTTGAGTCTGCTACTGTCAGGACCATGATTGTTGAGTCTGCTACTGTCAGGACCATGATTGTTGAGTCTGCTACTGTCAGGACCATGATTGTTGAGTCTGCTACTGTCAGGACCATGATTGTTGAGTATGCTACTGTCAGGACAAGGATTGTTGAGTCTGCTACTTTCAGGACCATGATTGTTGAGTCTGCTACTGTCAGGACCATGGTTGTTGAGTCTGCTACTGTCAGGACCATGATTGTTGAGTCTGCTACTGTCAGGACCATGGTTGTTGAGTCTGCTACTGTCAGGACCATGGTTGTTGAGTCTTCTACTGTCAGGACCATGGTTGTTGAGTCTGCTACTGTCATGACTATGGTTGTTGAGTCTGCTACTGTCGGGATCATGGTTGTTGAGTCTGCTACTGTCAGGGCCATGATTGTTGAGTCTGCTACTGTCAGGACCATTGTTGTTGAGTCTGCTACTGTCAGGACCATGGTTGTTGAGTCTGCTACTGTCAGGACCATGGTTGTTGAGTCTGCTACTGTCAGGACCATGATTGTTGAGTCTGCTACTGTCAGGACCATGGTTGTTGAGTCTGCTACTGTCAGGACCATGATTGTTGAGTCTGCTACTGTCAGGACCATGATTGTTGAGTCTGCTACTGTCAGGACCATGGTTGTTGAGTCTTCTACTGTCAGGACCATGGTTGTTAAGTATGCTACTGTCAGGACCATGATTGTTGAGTCTGCTACTGTCAGGACCATGATTGTTGAGTCTGCTACTGTCAGGACCATGATTGTTGAGTCTGCTACTGTCAGGACCATGATTGTTGAGTCTGCTACTGTCAGGACCATGATTGTTGAGTATGCTACTGTCAGGACAAGGATTGTTGAGTCTGCTACTTTCAGGACCATGATTGTTGAGTCTGCTACTGTCAGGACCATGGTTGTTGAGTCTGCTACTGTCAGGACCATGATTGTTGAGTCTGCTACTGTCAGGACCATGCTTGTTGAGTCTGCTACTGTCAGGACCATGGTTGTTGAGTCTTCTACTGTCAGGACCATGGTTGTTGAGTCTGCTACTGTCATGACTATGGTTGTTGAGTCTGCTACTGTCGGGATCATGGTTGTTGAGTCTGCTACTGTCAGGGCCATGATTGTTGAGTCTGCTACTGTCAGGACCATTGTTGTTGAGTCTGCTACTGTCAGGACCATGGTTGTTGAGTCTGCTACTGTCAGGACCATGGTTGTTGAGTCTGCTACTGTCAGGACCATGATTGTTGAGTCTGCTACTGTCAGGACCATGGTTGTTGAGTCTGCTACTGTCAGGACCATGATTGTTGAGTCTGCTACTGTCAGGACCATGATTGTTGAGTCTGCTACTGTCATGACTATGATTGTTGAGTCTGCTTCTGTCAGGACCATAGTTGTTGAGTCTGCTACTGTCAGGACCATGATTGTTGAGTCTGCTACTGTCAGGACCATGGTTGTTGAGTCTGCTACTGTCAGGACCGTGGTTGTTGAGTCTGCTACTGTCAGGACCATGGTTGTTGGGCTTGCTATTGATAGGAAATAAATTGATTAATTTATATGTCACCATATGTCAATATCACTGAACTTACTTTAGTGTGTCCCGTAGTTCGATCGCTAGCGCACTCATCTCACTCTGAGGTCCGGAGTTCGAATCTCCTCCGGTACGGCTGAAAAACATTAGGAACGTGTTTCCATAAGATACCTGCTGTCAAGTAAGTAAGTTTATTCACGTATACACAAATACATTTACATAGATTATCATACATAGCAGCATATGTGTAGAGAACCTAGGATAACCCAAAAAGTCAGAGTGACTTATTTCCATTGGGGTCCATTTGATACCTTAATATTATACACTGTATGAGATATATGTTATTATACTATAAAGAATATATACTAGGAATAATGTAAAAAGAGTTATTTACATTCACACGTGTGTTAGCTAAAAGAATAAAAAATCATTCTCCTCCCTTTCTGTCGCTACATTCATTAGGTACCTTTTGGTTCTCTTCTTGAACTGGCTCATGCTATGACTGGCTTTGACATGTGCAGGCAGTCTGTTCCATTCCTTTATTGCTGTACAATAAAAGATGTTTGAAGCCTGGCCACTGACTGTGGGTACTACAAAGTTGTTCTCTCTCCCCCTAGTACTATGTCTGCTTTGGTTCCCAGCCTTGACAAAATTGGCAGCAAGATATTCTGGACACTGTTTGTGAGCAATTTTATAAACTTGATTTAACTTAAGTTGTTTTACTCTGTCTTCAATATTCAGCATATCCAATTGTTGTAATTCATCCAGGCCTACATGTTCTCTAGGGTCCAGGTCCAGGATGAATCTTACCATTTTGTTCTGGGTGATTTGCAGTTTATCTTTCAGTTTTTTTGTCAAGGCAGAGTACCATGAAGAGCAAGCGTAGTCCATATGACATTGTATAAGGGCTAGACATAGGGTCCTGCGAGCCTCAGTAGGTAGACACTGTGATTGTCTGTAGAGGAACCTCAGTCTGACATTCGCTTTCTTTAATACACTGTTCCCTATCAATTCTCCTGACATGCATGGGTCAAAGGGGATTCCCAGATATTTTACTGAGGAAACTGAAGTGATGGATTCCCCATTACACCGGACATTAAAATTATTTACCCTTCTCAGTTTATATTTCGTGCCAAAGAGTATGGCTTCTGTTTGTCCTTGTTTACCCATCAGTAAAATGGGTACCTGGGTGTTAGTCGACTGGTGTGGGTCGCATCCTGGGACAAAACTTACCTAATTTGCCCGAAATGCTCTGAATAATAATGGTTTTCTATATAGTAGTATGTCATTAATAATAATAATAATAATATAATAATAATATATTTATTTACTACAAGTACATGTACATGGTATACAGGCCTAGCTGACATCAGTGACATACTACTACATAGAAAGCCCCTTGTTATGCTGAGCATTTCGGACAAATTAGGTCATTGTCCCAGGATGCGACCCACACCAGTCGACTAACACCCAGGTACCCATTTTACTGATAGGGAACATAGACAACAGGTGTAAAGAAACACGCTAGGCCTGTATACCTTGTACATGTACTTGTAGTAAATAAAGATATATTATTATTATTATTATTATTATTATTATTATTATTATTATTATTATTATTATTATTATTATTATTATTATTATTATTATTATTATACTTAAGTTTGCCCAAAATCGTCAGCTTGACCATGGTTTTCTTTAAGATGTATTAAATTAATGTCACCCAATATTGAAACACTTATTTACAATTTGAAAATAATAGAGTAAATAATAGAGTAAATTACTGCAACTTTATGTTAATGGTAAACAACATTATTACAGTTGTAATTTTTATGTAAGATACGAAAGATTATTTCAATTGCAAATGGTAAAAAAATTAATGTATAATTATTTTTGAGTAAGTATTATTTAATTCTACATTAAGCATTGATTTTGGTAGTAATATTAGTAGCTATAATATTATAATTAACATTATTATTACAATAGTTGTTAATATGAGTTGTTTACGTGGAGTGAGTCAATATGGCGGCGATGACTGTCAGTGCTGCTGCTCACTGTTGACCTCACTCACTCCTCACTACCCACACTCGCATGTATTATAGCTACAGTTGGGTAAAATGATGGACACAGTCATGGGGTTTTCAGTACATATGGTAAGTGACGTCAGTATAACACTCTGAAGTTATCCTTAGAACATATGTTCACCTTTTATGAAAGAATCTCCAACAAGCGATGCAAGATGCAGAACACCCGCAGGGGGAGTTGAATGGTAGCTCTAGGCCTTTCATGTTGCAATCAACACTTCAGGAGCTTGCAGTGTTGCAGAAATAAGTAAGGGATCTCGGCAGATTTGTTCAGAGGGACGCAAGAGCGTCCCTCTGAACAAATCTGCTGAGATCTTACTCTTCTGCAACACTGCAAGCTCCTGATGTGTTGATTGCAACACGAAAGGCCTAGAGCTATCATTCAACTCTCCCTGTGGTTGTTCTGCATGTTCACCTTTATGGTCCCCTCGAGGAAGGTTCTTGATCCAAGGTGTTGGACCTGTCCTCCCATGCCTTCTAGCTCTCCAAGTGCTACGTTAATGTCACGTTAATGTCCGCTTCCTTGGATTGTACCTGGTTGTTTCCCAGTACCCCAGGTGTTGTGTAACTCCTACGGGTTTAGCACTTTCTTCTTAATATAGTATTACTAGCTTTATGGTAAAGTGAGGTTTTCAGGTTAATATGCAAATGATAAAGAAAAATGGAACAATTTCAACTGAAATTATTACATTTACAGGATTATAATGTTTCAAGTCTTTATATCTATAAGGAATTTATCTAAATGTTGAAGATTAAGACACAGGAGGCCTGGTCACAGACCGGGCTGCGGGGGCGTTGACCCCTGGAATTCTCTCCAGGTAGACTCCAGGTAGACATGTGCAACAGTTGGGTATCTTTATTGATGAAACGTTTTGCCTACACAGCAGACTTCTTCAGTCAAATACAAAGGGAGCAAAATATTTGAGGTGGTCAGTCCCTCAGCCTGGAGAAGAGTTCAGCACCATGGTCTGGAATGATATCATTCCAGACCATGGTGCTGAACTCTTCTTCAGGCTGAGGGACTGACCACCTCAAATATTTTTTCTCCAAGGTTGATGGACTGATTA
The DNA here is from genome assembly GCA_009830355.1 of Cherax destructor. NCBI lineage: Eukaryota > Metazoa > Arthropoda > Malacostraca > Decapoda > Parastacidae > Cherax > Cherax destructor. The sequence goes on along the minus strand of WNWK01000163.1, from coordinate 28,208 downwards.
TATCATTATTTCATTACTACTGCTCCCTTTGTATTTGACTGAAGAAGCCTGCTGTATAGGCAAAACGTTTCATCAATAAAGATAAGCAACTGTTGCACATGTCTGAATCTTCAACTTGTATAATTTTCAACAATATCTTAAATGCTGAAAGCCATGTTGCCGGTGACATATTGATGGGTTGCATATCTCCTTGCAATCCTTCTGGAAGCTCTTGCCTCCTTCCCTGGGAAAGTTCCAGTGAACATCCCAGATGTGTGAAGAGAAATAGTATAAAATTCCAACACAGTAGAAAAATACACAAATGCAGTATAATGTGATCCCTAATTGACTACGTTTTACCTACACAATGGGCTTTATCAGCAGATCTACCTGAGCAGAGAGAACATGGGTATATACAGCAGGTCCTCGAATAACGTTTTGTTATAACGATGAGAAATTGAATACAAATTATCTTAAAATAAAAATTTGTAAAGTATACGATAATCATACGAATGCACAGTAAGCTATGCGATACAAAAGTGTTCAGTGAGCCCACCATATTTGTTATAGTTTGTTTTCGAATTGTGTTGTGGTAGCAGGTGCTCCTTACAGTTTTCGCTTTGCAAACATTTATTCAATGGACAGTAAGGTGTGGTTTCATTATACGTTGTTTTGCTTAAAGTAGCATTTTACAGTAACCTATCAATGTTAGTGAGGACTTACTGTATAGTAAGCATAGTGACGTGAAGAGTTAGATGGAGAATGCTGACAAGAGGATGGATCTGAGGACCTGCCTGGAATAAAGCCATAAAAGCTACCCTAGTAAACACCTCAGAGCTACTATTTTAAACCAAACAGTCAGAGGTTTGCTTTTCTCATCATGCACTGCATGGGGCAGGCAGGATTTTTTTTTATACTGTGTGCATGCGCACACTAACCACACCTGTTCTCTCGTGTATAAGCCAAAATTTACTGCTCGGAGCACATGTGCTTTAAAAACTTAGATCTACATGAGCAACACTGAGGTCAATAACTTAATCTGTGGAGAAACGGTGAAAAGGTTAATAAATACTGTATCTAAATTTTAGTAGCTACATGGTACACAGCTTTGTTAAACTTGTTAATTTCTTTATTTTTGTTTACAATCATATTTTAAGGCAGTACAGTAACTTTTGACTTGTATTGATAAACGTAATTTTTAAACCATGTTTCTTGGTCTTCCAGGACTTTGAGGGACAGAAACTGGCTGAGAGGCTGTTCCAGATTATTGTGGTTGCATTTGGTGTAAGTATTGCGATATTGTACATCAGGGCTATATATTACTTGTGTAAGACTAAGCTTTTGATGAAATGAACATAACAAATGAGCTAGAATGGAAAATATGTATGTAAAGAAACTAAACAACCAAAAATATATATCTTTTCTTTCATAAATGATTATTGTTTATAATGATTTGCTATTGTAATAGTTTTGCAAATTGTATTACATTTTTTAATAATTTTGCAGGGAAAACTTGTACCTGCATTATGCACATATTTAAGGCAGGACTAAAGCTAATGCAGTGGTATTTTTGGCAAGGCTTGATGAAAATAAATTAATGATAATGTGTAGTTTTAAGGGCAGAAACAAGATGAAGTCTAATAAGGTTATACTGTATTTATATGCAACTAGTTCTGGTAATCATCACCCCCAATAGCATGATCTCTGACCTGGCCTCCGAAATTGGAAAATAATTTTTAACTGAATCTTGAGGAAACTGTTTAATCATTGTTCTTTCAATAGTTTTCTTGCTGGTTGTGTGGGGACATCACAATTCAAATATAAACCCTCAAAACTGTAGCACTCCCATCCCAAAACTGTAGCACTCCCATCCCATTCTTCCTTCAGGGTGCAGGCATGGTACTTCCCACCTCCAGGACTAGTCCCAATAATTGGTTCTCTCTCAAATCTTTTCAAAGATGTTATCTTCCTCACACTTCACGGCACTTCAAATACCGAAACTACTTGCTGTGATCTAATGTGCTTGTGCAGGACTGCTGGGTCCTGGGTAGTAACATGACTTGCCAGTTCAAAGTGTTAATAAAATTTAGATAGCATATACAGTGGTACCTCGAGTTACGATGGTCCCCAAAATCGCCCTTTTATGTAAGTTTATTTTTTTAAATGCTTTTGTAAGTATATTTTTGGGGGTGTAAAAGGACTAGTCTATTTTACATTATTCCTTATGGGGATAAATTCGTTTGGTAATGGCACTTGAACAGCATTCTTGAACGAAAAAATATCGTAACTCGAGGTACCACTGTAATTTTAATTTAAAATCAATTGAATCAGAAACAGTGAAATATTATGGCAACAATTAATTCCTGTAAAATGATACAAGCTAGGAATCCTGCTATTCTCCATAAACTGAATTTAATAGTTTTGTAACTAATTGTAATAGGTTCCACACACATATCAGCAGGACTACTGTGACACTTTCAAAATCCATGCAGACTTAAACCTGTCACTAAGCACTGAGACACACTTGAGATCATCTTGGCAGCCAGGAAAGGTGGGATCACACAAACTCCCTTTCCACAAAGTCTGCAGAAGTGTATAAATTTAATAAGTCAACCAAAAGAAATGTGTACATAAATGTTAAAATTTACATAATGTGGCATAATGTTTTTTTTTTTTTTAAAGTTTAATAATGAGTGGATATCAGTAAGTGATCATAACCTTTTGTTAAAAGAGGCAACACCCCTTGACATCATAATTTATGCCTACACAAAATGCTTACTCCCAACACAATTATGGATTAACTTCAGTGTGACTTTCTATAAAATAGGTGCGAGTCAGATATGATTACTTCTGACAAGTTATATACCTGCATGCATAACACCTTCACAACCTTCATCCAGTCACACATGGGATTACAACACATGAGATTGCAACATTTTGGCATCTATTTCTTTAACATTTTGCCTATACAGTAGGCTGCTTCAGTTGAATACCAGCAGTTACCATAGTTGAATACCAGCCTGGAACTTTCAAGTTTCTAAATTTATGGATGTTTAAAAAAAATTATTAGCACATTGCATCACTTATTTAAATTTAAAAACACTAATTATGGTACTGTATGTTATTTTTTTATTCTTGCCATCTTGTGATCTGGAGTATCACTAGCAGTCTTGGGTGTCATGGAATGATTAAGGTTCAGTGATGAAAGAAGGAATATAGACAATTTTTCATATTTTCATCAAAGCTTCAGTATATTGATCTGCATGATAAATATTTTTCTCTGTATTAAGTTTCACAGAATACTGGCCAAGATTAACTGCCCAGTTAGCATTTAATGTTAAAGCTCGCAAAAATCCTAGCTAACATTGATTGTGTCGATGTTAGTTGCCAAGGGAATGGACAGATTTATTAGAGGGTTAGTCCTCAAATTGGGGAGTAATGTGCTTTGATCCAAAATACTCCCAGCATCCAGACAACAAGGCTGGATTAAAGTCTTTGTAGGGCCTTGGCATTCTTAATAGTAGGCTCCAAGATAGTAAAATATTTCTAGATCAGTTTTGTTATGCTTATGTGATATTATTAATTCCCTATTACAGCTGTACTCTACTTTCCAGTCTTGAAATTTCATTCAACATTATCTATTATTACATATTATTGTAAGTGCTGAGTAGTGACATGTCATGGAAAAATGCTAGAACAGCAAATTACACACTTAAATTTTTTGATTAAGCTGAAGTATGAATATTATAAAAAAATATTTATTCATTTAATCCCTCAAGGAGTGATGCTTGTGAGGGGGATCTTGATTCTCAGATTCCTTGGATCAAACCTGATTGCCTTCCATTCCAAGGTGCTGTATGACCCTTACAGCCGTTGAATGTAATAATCCTAATTTAACTAATAAAATAGGATATATTGTAGTAACAGAATATTTATCCTACCATTTAAAATAAAATTCATTGGAATTCTTCTTGGCTTTCAAGCAAAATTGTCATTAATTTTAATGTAAAATTCTGGCTTGCTCTGATGACTGCATTACAGTAATTCTGTTTTTCAATTGATGCAAAGACCAAGCTTTGTAATCTTTGTTTTCTTGAAAAATGTCTGGAGCAAGTTTTATTTAGGTTCAAAGCAAAGAAACTGAACTCTACTGATGTATTCATTGTTCTAAAAATCTAAATGAAGACAAATTTGTTAATACAAATACAGATAATTTGTTCCTCTAATGCAGTATACAGGTAATGTTGTTAACATATAATAAAATATTGTTAGGCACAAAAGAAAGCCAGTAGCATGTAGTGCATTTCAAGCAGACTAATCCCAATGCTTAAAGACTATTTAAGGGAAAGCACTCATTGCACTTGGCCTGTGTGTGAATAAATTCTAAGTTTGAATAGAAAGGTAAACCGCAGGTCTCCAGGTACCACTGCCAGTGTTTTATTGGCTAGTGGACTTGGTCATTGTTAGCCTGTTGAAAAAATCTAAAAACATGTTAATGTCACAGCAGTACTGTATGCTGTTTCATTACATCCTCAATTTACTTTTAGTGTGATATGAAAGGTGAATCAAGAAGCATGAAAGAACACAATGAGGTCTAAATGTGAAAAGGTTTGCATGTAAAATTAATAGTTATTTTAACTAAGCCAATATATACACAAGAAAGGCATTAAATTAAATACACACTAGTAACAAATGAATCTTGTACTTTGTATTTCAGTTATTTTTTCTTTTTATTAAATAAAACTTTCAGTGTACCTTGTTCAAGGATTAACTTTGCATGTTATTTTCAGGCTGGTGGTTGGCTGTATGGATACTACGTACAAGACTTCTTCATCACTGTTCTTACTCTTGGTGCTGGCTTTGTTCTGGCCTGTTTGGTTAGTACTAAAGTTTATTTTGTTATTTGTCAAATCTTAATACATATTAACATTATGCATATAATACCTGTAAGTTAATAATACACTGTACTGAGAATCAGGTATGGTACAGTATTAGTATCTAGAGGAATTGCAGGACTGTGATTCACAGTCTGATGTTCACAGTTGTGTATAGTGACCTTTTTTTCCTCCAGAATATGGAGTATACTGTATTGAGAACTATAGGTGCAGTTTTTGCAGTTACAAATAAGACATGTGCAACACTTTGATATCCTTTTTTCCAAAATATAGGGAAAGTAAAAGAAAGGGGAAGAGAGTGGTGACAAAGTGCAAAAGGAGAGCAGATGAAAGAGTGGGAGAGGCACTGTCAAGAAATTTTACAGAAAATAAAAGTTTTGGAGTGAGATAAAAAAGTTAAGAAAGCCTAGGGAATGAATGGATTTCAGTTAAAAACAGAGTAGGGGAGTTAGTAGATGGGGAGCTGGAGGTATTGGGTAGATGGTGGGAATATTTTGAGTAACTTTTAACCCTTTAATGGTCCAAACGTATATATATACGTTAGTACTGCTTCTGCCCCAAACGTATATTTAAGTTTTATTTTTCCTGCCTCCAAATTTGGCACAATTGGCCTGAACTGCCTGGTCAGCATAGAATGGGTCTTAGCACTTGGTGTGTGCCATAATAAAAAAATCTGGGACCACTTAGTACCTTGTGGGAGCACCAGTTAAATTGAGCGCCAGCTAGAGCAAACAGCGCGGCAAACACCAAGGATTCACTGATGTCATGTCATATTAACACTCCCCTTTTAAGTGGAAAGAGATGTCGGCAGGCTGGCAAGCAGCTGGTTGGCCACCTGGCTGGTCAGCTGGGTACCTGATTGGCTGTCTATCTCTGTCTGTATCTATCTCACAGGAACACATACGTAAATACAATTATACATAGTGTAAATTACCTAGGATAACTAAAAAAATCAAGACAAAGTGATATAATGTGCTTGTGATCTGTGTAATACCAGTTGGTTTATCCTGGAGTCTACCTGGAGAGAATTCCAGGGGTCAACGCCCCCGCGGCCCGGTCTGTGACCAGGCCTCCTGTTGGACCAGAGCCTGATCAACCAGGCTGTTACTGCTGGCCGCACGCAGTCCAACATACGAACCACAGCCCGGCTGATCAGGTACCGACTTGAGGTGCCTGTCCAGTGCCTGCTTGAAGACAGCCAGGGGCTTGTTGGTAATCCCCCTGATGTATGCTGGGAGGCAGTTGAACAATCTTGGGCCCCTGACACTTATTGTGTTGTCCCTCAACGAGCTACTCTCTGAGACAAGCAGACAGAAAGGAGACAACACACACAGACAGATACAGACAGACAAACATGTTTGCATAACAAATAAAGGGAAGCAGTGTAATCTCATCAAATGTCATCACTGTAATTACTAGACTGATTAGAAAAGATAAGACTACCCTCACCCCTCATCAAATGTCACCAGTCATCATTAGTGGAGATCAGATGAGATAAGGCAGTGACACACATCTTACATAATGCTTAAAGTGAACTTTATTATTACGTATTATTAATTATTATTATTATGCCCTTATTATTATTATCTTAATGTACTATCATTATTATTATTATTTGAGTACAGTTTCAGTACCTAATAATAGTGTCAGAACAAAGATTGGCTATGAAATCACAAGAACTACTATAAATTGTAATTATCAGAACATAAAAATTATATAAAATAAAAAAAAAAGAGAAAAAAAGGTATATCAGCAACAATTCTGCAAGCAGCAGGACTCCTATTGCTGTCAGGTGAGCATCCAGTGCCAACTTCTCCGCCTCATATCTCGGTAAGTACTGACCCTAATTTTTTTTTATCCTATAACACTTAAAAAAAAATGTGCTCTTTATTTCTATATAATTTTTTTTTTCAAAATATTCGGGGCACTGGGCGAGTGAACATATATATACTGTTTGGACCGTTTAAGGGTTAAATGTCGATGAAAAAAGGGCGGCAGTAATTTCATGCACTGGCCAGGGAGGTATAACTTCGTTTAGGAGGGAAGAAGAGCAGGAGGTGAGTGTGAGGGAGGTGCGTGAGGCATTACGTAGAATGAAAGGGGGTAAAGCAGCTGGAACTGACGGGATCATGACAGAAATGTTTAAAGCAGGGGGGGGGATATAGTGCTGGAGTGGTTGGTATTTTTGTTTAATAAATGTATGAAAGAGGGGAAGGTACCTAAGGATTGGCAGAGAGCGTGTATATAGTTCCTTTATATAAAGGAAAGGGGGATAAGAGACTAAGAATTATAGGGGAATAAATTTACTTAGTATACCAGGTAAAGTGTACGGTAGAGTTATTATTGAAAGAATTAGAGGTAAGACAGAGAGTAGGATTGCAGATGAGCAAGGAGGCTTTAGAGTGGGTAGGGGATGTGTAGATCAAGTGTTTACATTGAAGCATGTATGTGAGCAGTATTTAGATAAAGGTAGGAAAGTTTTCATTGCATTTATGGATTTAGAAAAAGCCTATGATAGTGGATAGGGGAGCAATGTGGCAAATGTTGCAAGTGTATGGAATAGGTAGTAAAGAGTTTTTGAGGATAGTGAGGCTCAGGTTAGGGTGTGTAGGAGAGAGGGAGATTACTTCCCAGTAAAAGTAGGTCTTAGACAGGGATGTGTAATGTCACCATGGTTGTTTAATATATTTATAGATGGGGTTGTAAAAGTAGTAAATGCTAGGGTGTTGGAAAGAGGGGTGGGATTAAATTATGGGGAATCAAATGCAAAATGGGAGTTGACACAGTTACTTTTTGCTGATGATACTGTGCTTATGGGAGATTCTAAAGAAAAGTTGCAAAGGTTAGTGGACGAGTTTGGGAGGGTGTGTAAAGGTAGAAAGTTGAAAGTGAACATAGATAAGAGTAAGGTGATGAGGGTATCGAATGATTTAAAAAAAGAGAAATTGGATATCACTTTGGAGAGAGGGATTATGGAAGAAGTGAATGTTTTCAGATATTTGGGAGTTGACTTGTCAGCAGATGGGTTTATGAAGGATGAGGTTAACCATAGAATTGATGAAGGAAAAAAGGTGAGTGGTGCATTGAGGTATCTGTGGAGACAAAAAAAACATTATCAATGGAGGCAAAGAAGGGAATGTACGAAAGTATAGTTGTACTAACACACTTATATGGGTGTGAAGCATGGGTTGCAAATGCTGCAGCAAGGAGGTGGCTGGAGGCAGTGGAGATGTCCTGTCTAAGGGCAGTGTGTGGTGTAAATATTATGCAGAAAATTAGAAGGTGGTGTGGAGTTACTAAAAGTATTTGTCAGAGGGCTGAAGAGGGGTTGTTGAGGTGGTTTGGTCATTTAGAGAGAATGGATCAAAGTAGAATGACTTGGAGAGCGTATAAATCTGTAGGGGAAGGAAGGTGGGGTAGGGGGTCGTCCTCGAAAAGGTTGGAGGGAGGGGGTAAAGGAGGTTTTGTGGGCGAGGGGCTTGGACTTCCAGCAAGCATGTGTGAGCATGTTAGATAGGAGTGAATGGAGACGAGCTGTTGGAGTGTGAAGGGATTCAGGGAAACCAGATTTAGTTGGACTTGAGTCCTGGAAATGGGAAGTACAATGCCTGCACTTTAACCCTTATATGTACTGTCCACACGTAGATATACGTTTGCTCGCGTACTACTCCGAACGTAGATCTACGTTTTTTTTCAAATGCTTTTAACCTTGCCACAATAAGCCTGAGTTGCCTAGAGATTAGAGAATGGGTCTGTGCACTCAGTGTGTGCAGTATTACAAAATGTGGGAATGACAAACAAAATGCACTCTTCATTTTAAAGAAAAAGAAAAATTTATTTTTTTCTCAAAATATTTGGTCAGCTACGCGAGTGAACGTATATCTACGTGTGGACAGTTTAAGGGTTAAAGGAGGGGTCTGGGATATTGGCAGTTTGGAGGGACTTCTAAACTGTCATATCTGAGCTCCTCTGCAAAGACAGTGATTATGTATGAGTGAGGTGAAAGTGTTGAATGATGATGAAAGTATTTTTCTTTTGGGGATTTTTTCTTTTTGGGTCACCCTACCTTGGTGGGAGACGGCCAACTTGTTGAAAAAAAAAATTGTTTACACAGTAGGCTTCTTCAGTCAGATATTGGTGACTAAAATTGGAAACTGCAGAAACAATGGAGAGGTGAAGATGATGTGATCAAGCCATCAACCTTGAAATACTAGCTTTTGAGGTAATTCACTGGTCAACAATTTTTTAAAAGTTGTATGCTTCTTAATGAGATTAGTTAATTCTTATGTATTTTCATGTCCTGAATCCAAATATCACCTTGAAAAATGCTTATTGGCTATAGGTTTAAAGATACGAGACATGTAATATTTAATAATTTTTTTTTTTTTTTTTTTTCAACAAGTCGGCCGTCTCCCACCGAGGCAGGGTGACCCAAAAAGAAAGAAAATCCCCCAAAAGAAAATACTTTCATCATCATTCAACACTTTCACCACCCACATACATAATCACTGTCTTTGCAGAGGAGCTCAGATACGACAGCTGAGAATTGTCCCTCCCAGCTGTCACTATCCCAGACCCCTTCTTTAAAGTGCAAGCATTGTACTTCCCATTTCCAGGACTCAAGTCCAACTAAATCAATTAACTGGTTTCCCTGAATCCCTTCACAAAATGTTACCCTGCTCACACTCCAACAGATCGTCATGTCCCAAAAACCATTCGTCTCCATTCACTCCTATCTGACACGCTCACACATGCTTGCTGGAAGTCCAAGCCCCTCGCCCACAATACCTCCTTTACCCCTTCCCTCCAACCTTTTCTAGGACGACTCCTACCCCGCCTTCCTTCCCCTACAGATTTATACGCTCTCCAAGTCATTCTACTTTGATCCATTCTCTCTAAATGACCAAACCAATTTTATTAGCTGGACTTGAGTCCTGGAAATGGGAAGTACAATGCCTGCACTTTAAAAGAGGGGTCCGGGATATTGGCAGTTTTGGAGGGACTTCTAATCTATCGTATCTGAGCGCCTCTGTAAAGACAGTGATTATGTATGAGTGAAGTGAAAGTGTTGAATGATGATGAAAGTATTTTCTTTTTTGGTCACCCTGCCTCGATGGGAGACGGTCGATGTGTTGAAAAAATAAAAAGTCAAGTCTGTTTTAAACTCTAATCCGTACCTACTCTCTGCCTTTTTGCTTGACACTAATAGTGGGCTGAAGAATCATCTCTTGCCAATGTCCAGCAATAGTCTGCAAGCATTCTTGTGCCCCATTTGCTCTGGTATCATTTTTCTTTGTTGAAATATCTTTGTAAAATCTTTCACCACGTTTGTTACTAAATGCACCACAGTTCACTGGTAAAAAGTCTAAACGAGTCCAAAAAGTGGATTTTAAGTGAAAGTCCTTGTTCACCATGCCTTGCGGTAAGAAGTACCTTACTCCCCAGTGAATTGGAGGTCTTCTCTTCCCAAGTGATAGTTCTAACAGTGATGGAAGTGCCAGTGAAAGTGAATTCCATGGTTTTCAAATGGGTGTGACCGAAAGCAGTGCCCAGGATAACGTAATTAGTGATGAAAACCCAGATGACCCACAACCTTCCACCTCTGGTGCTGGGCCGTCTCATTCACGTTCACCTGTACCAGGACAAAAGAGGAAACTATTTCAACATGTACAGGACTCGGATGTGAGCAGTGAGTGATAATGATAGTGATTTCCAAGCTATTGAAAGCAGCTCGAGTTGCTACAGTGAGGGAGAATATTCTTCAGTGAAGAGGCAGTATGTATGATGGTACGTATATGCGTTCTGGTAGTGTGCCATATGCTATACCAAAAAAAAAGGAGTAAATCTCTGAGTACATCCCTTGGCCCTACACCACGAATTGATAGTGAAGATGATGATATTGTTACAATGGGGATGCATAATGTGCATGGGGCAGCTGGTGGTAGTTGTGGTGTTGGCGGTGGCATGAGTCATGTGGCACCAGGAGCGGGCCATGCTGCTACCAACGCTGCTAACTCAGCACAGCCACAACCAGCCTCAACCACCCCCACACTCCCACAACCTGCACAACCACAACCTGCACAACCACAACCTCAACCACCTGTCAATATTCAGTACTCACCAGCAGACCGCATCTGGGATTGGCAGCAAGCTGCCAATTTTGTTCCCAATCCCCATGACTTTGATGAAACACAAAGTGGAATACGGCCATCGTGTACACTTGGGAACAATGCTACTGAACTGGAATGCTTTCAGTTATTCTTCAATGAACCCCTGATGGAAATTGTCAGGGAAAGCAACACATACTATGAGTACACCATGGCAAACACTACTTTCACCAAGGTCATGGCTACACCAGTGGAAGGACACAACTGTGGCAGAGATGTACCTGTTCTTTGCCACAATAATGCTTATGCCACATGTGTATAAACACACTGTCACCACATACTGGTCGACGGAATGCCTGTTTGTGCTGTTATTGTGTTGCATACAATGAGTGTATATATGTACATTGCACCTTATTTTGGTCTCACAGGCCACATAAGTTACAGTGGACCCCCGGCTAACGAACAAAATTCATTCCAGAAGCCTGCTCAAGTGCCATTACTGAACGAATTTACTTCCTTAAGAAATAATGCCACGTACATTAGTCTATTTCAGACCTCCAAAAATACACTTACACAAGCACTTACAATATTATACTTACATAATTATACGATTTCCGGGGTGTTCGTTAGCTGGGGGTCCACTGTACTTAGAAAAAAAAATTGAAAATACAAGGAACCTTCGAATGAGAGTAAATGAAAATATACTGAGTGAGCAGCATTCGCCGCTGTTGACATACGCGGCTCATTTTCTGCCAACTTTACGCCTCTATATCTCGATAAGTACTGATTGCAAAAAAATTTTTAGACTTAAAACAATCGGCAAAATACTCCTAACATTTTGGTAAGAAAAAATAATTTTTCGAATATTTTGCGACTTAGAATGACAGTTTCAGAATAGGGCTTGCGACAGTCAAGGGGTTAAGAAGCTCTCGAATCTGTGGACCATTGAAGACTCCCTCTCTTATCTTAGCGTCGCTCAGTGAGGGAAATTTTGATGTTAAATACTTGAATCTCTGACCGGATTTGTCCATAGCTTTTATAAAGTTTTTCATGAGCCCCAGTTTTATGTGTAGTGGTAGTAGCAAAATTTTGTTTGGTTCAATGAGAGGTGGATGTTGAACATTTTTCATCCCGAGCTCCAATTATTGATGAGGTAGCCAGTCTCTCCTAAGACTGGCCACCACATGCCTTTGGCCTCGCATGCATATCAATAGCTTGCTCAGTGAATATTTATTATATGTAAATTTAAAAAGTGTTTGGCTAAGAAAATCACCTACCTTTCACCTCAAAATATAAACTTGCACAGCACAACCACCTTCTATAACTGCTGGAACAATAATGAAGGGCAGTGACACTGTGAGTGTGGTAAGAAACATACTGCCACAAGCCTGTTGGAACCTGTTGTGACACGTAGGTGTATATTGAAAAGTAAAGCTAACAAACAATTTTAACCATGATATTCATGCAAAGACAGTGATTGTGTGAGTGAGGTAAAAGTGTGAATGATGATGAAAGTACAGTGGCCCCCTGGATTTCATACTGCTCCCAACTAGAACAGTTATGTAAGTATTTTTGAAAGTATATTTTTGGGGGTCTAAGGGACTAATCTAATTTACATTTGTTCTTATGGGAACAAGTTCGTTCAGTAACGGCACTCGAACATCATTCTGGAACGAATTATGGCCGATAACCGGGGGTCCACTGTATTTTCTTTTGGGGATTTTCTTTCTTTTTGGGTCACCCTGCCTTGGTGGGAGATGGCCGACATGTTGAAAAAAAATTCATTATCAGTGACCTAAAATTAGTTGGAAATTGCTACTGTCGTGTCAGTATCATATATACATTTGTGTAGTGTATCAGCATTCATCCTAGTTATACAGCTGGTCCCTTTGCGTGTGACGTCACGATACCCGCTGACGTCAGAGGCTCAGCGCATGTGCATAGCGATGCATAGGCGTCCTCCCTCACAAGTCATAGACCTACAAGCTGAACGGACGGGGGCTGGGATCTCTCCTCACAGACAAGTAAATATATCGTAACCATCCTTACAAGGAGTGTCTTTGACAACCTATATATCTCTCCCAAGACCCACACGATACTACTCTGGTCTCGGAAGCATTTTGTTTGTTGACCAGTGAACCGGTCTCCCTTTGAGAAGTGTCCAGCTTCACGTTGGACCCAGAAATGAGGTGTGGAATGGTGTTATAGGAGGCGGGGATAACTAGTAGAGCTTATGACTTGAAGAGCACTATAGTATTTGTCCATGCTAGGCAGGTCCCTCTCAGATATGGCCCTTTCTCACTCGACTAGTGATTGAAAAATCAAGTTATGGAAATTTTAGAAGCTGCTGCTTCTACTGTCTCCAGTTATGGTCACATCTGTATATGGCTGAAGAAGCCAAAGTGAAATGTTTTGTAAATGATACCAGTGTTGCTTATGTCTGATTCATCAACATATTGATATAGTACTGTATACCATTATTATACAGTGGACCTCGGTTAGCGGCCGTTCCTGTTAACCCTTTCGGGGTTTTGGTCGTACTAGTACGTCTTACGCACTGGGGTTATTGACGTACTAGTACGCCTAAATTCTATCGCCCTCAAATCAAGCAGAAACAGGCTGTTAGGCCTAGATGTGATAGAATGGGTCTGTGCGGTCAGTGTGCGCAGTATAAAAAAAATCCTGCACCACACAGTGCATAATGAGGAAAAAAAAAACTGACCGTGTTTTTTATTTAAAACAGCGACTTTGCAGTCTATTTTCGTATAGTATTTATTGTTGTATTCTCGTTTTCGTGTTCTTATTTGATAGAATGGAAGATATATTACAGAAATAGAGATGATTTTGATTGGTTTGACAATAACAAGTACCTTGAAATTGAGCTCAAATTAGCGAAAATGTTCGATTTTTGACGATGTTCAAGAGTAAACAAATCACGTCATGCGTCCAATACACATCAACTGGCGAGTCTGATATTCATGCACAAGTGCTCTGATATTATTTATACCATTTTTACAATGATGCAGTTGTATACATAACAATAAATCTTCTATTTTTTTGTGAGAATAAAAATTCAAAATGGAATGTAAGAGGGGCCTGGAGACGTAACTAATGAACAGAGAAGATGTTATTTTATTGCCAGGAATGTCTGTATTGTTTATTATGGATCCTATTTTGAAATTGGCATCGTTTGAAATTTGTGTGAAATTGGCCAAATTGCCATTTTCTGACCACTATTTTGGGTAGTTGAAATTGGTAAATAGGCGGTTTCTTGTACAATCGATAGAAGAAATGGAGTTCTAGCGAAATAGCTATAATTTTAGTAGACTGAAACATTGCAATGTGCCGAAAATAGGGCTCGAAGTGGGCGAAATCGCTGCTGCGTAAGTGTCATGGCTACCGCTAACTTCGCGAAAGCATAATTCCGTTAGTTTTCGATCAAATTTCATAATTTTTGTGGCGTTATGATCGGAAAAAGATTCTTTATCATTCCATAAGAAAAAATAATTTTTTATTTTTTTTTAAATTCGTAGACCCTGAGAACGAGTTTCAGAGACCCCCCTTGGACCCCAAAGGGTTAATGGCCAACTCGGTTAGCTGTCGTTTTTTCGGTTAGCGGCTGTATGGGATGCGTCAATCCGCCAGGGACGCCACTTCCTCACACATATCAAACTCAGTCTGCATCTCTCTCGTTGAGTAAGGAATACTCTGCATGTTCATCCATTCATCCGTTCATTTTGGTGCTTGTTTATTGATTGTGACTGTGAAATAAGCCACCATGGGGCCAAAGAAAGTTCAGAGTGCCAGCCCTTTGGTAAAGGGCTGAGAGGGGAGAATGTGCCTTCTTTAGTGATTGTGATATGTATGATACTAAAGCAGCAGGAGTCTATAAAGGCTATAGCGCCAGCCAGCGTTAAAGTGTAGCATTAACAGTGTAGCAAGTAAGTTAAGCGATTAACCGATAGAAAAACACTCCTTCCCCCAGTCTGTTTTATGGGTTCTTAATCAGTCTAATTCATTTAATGGAATGTCATAAACCATGACCAATTATTTCTGGTTATATTTTAGTTTCTGGGAAATAGAGTATGTACGTAAATCTATTTTTATGATTATGAATTCAAAATGGAAGATAAGTGCAGTACAGCCTCTCTTCACTTAGCAACGTACTACTTGTTTACCGACAACTCGGACTTACGACAGGCTCTCTGACCAGTATGCATACCTAAATAATGTACAGTGGACCCCCGAGTTTCGTAAACCCCGGAAATCGTACATTTATGTAAGTATAATATTGTAAGTGCTTGTGGAAAAGTATTTTTGGGGGTCTGAAATAGACTAACCTACGTGACATTTTTTCTTAAGGGGGTAAATTCGTTCGGTAATGGCACTTGAGCAGACTTCAGGAGTGAAGTTTTTACGAAACTCGGGGGTCCACTGTATATTAGAGCCGATTTCCTCTATTCTGTTTATAACAATATACAGTACACTACTGTATAAACATTTAAAAATATACTAAACATGTTATAAATGGTGCAAAGGTGACATTAAGACAGTATCAAGAATAGTTGACAAACCCACTACCATTATAGTATGCTCCTTGCAGGAAAATTAAATAACATGCCACCGATCATGTACAAAAAAGCAGCTCATGTGTTGTCCCCCATTATTGCAACACTATTTAACAAATCTGTTGAATCTTCATCATTCTCATCTATACTCAAGACAGCAAAGGTCAACCCGATCCTCAAAGAAGCCGATCCTACAGACCTAAATAACTACAGACCAATGTCTAACTTGCCTTTACACTCAAAAATCTTTGAAAAAATAATACATAAACAAATCCTACCTCCTATCCCATAACATACTGAACCCCTGCCAGTCTGGGTTTAGGCTGAAAAAAGCACAAATGATGCAATTATTCAGATGCTCGAATTACTATATACGTAAAGCTCTTGAAAAAATTAATATCCTCTGGGGCTCTTCATAGACC
Source organism: Cherax destructor (assembly GCA_009830355.1). NCBI lineage: Eukaryota > Metazoa > Arthropoda > Malacostraca > Decapoda > Parastacidae > Cherax > Cherax destructor. Next base: position 12,237 of record WNWK01000163.1, on the reverse strand, counting down.
TATAGAAAGCATTTGATAAAGTAGACCACAATATCTTGTGCCTAAAACTAGAGCATTATGGGGTCAGAGGACACACACTGAATTACCTAAAATCTTATCTTAGTGATAGACACCAGTATGTGTAGTAGGGCCTTGCTTTACAATGTTCCGCTAATACAGGCATTTCAAATTACAGTGGACCCCGAGTTTCGAACATTCTTCATTCCAGAATGCTGTTAAAGTGCTGTTACCAAACAAATTTTTTCCCATAAGGAATGATGTAAATTAGATTAGTCCGTTTCAGACCCCCAAAAATACACTTATAAAAGCACTTACAATAATAAACTTGCATAATAGGGCGAGTTGGGAGTGTTCGATTCCCGAGGGTCCACTGTATGACCAAAACTTGCTATGTGGCTCCCCCCACCTGACTTTCAAGTACGGTCACCGTGCACCACCCAGTTTTACATTCTCCGTGAGCACCGCGTCTCTCCATTATGCCTGGAAACTCAAAAATTTCAAGTGTTTTAAAGTTATTGCGTACAGTGGTACCCCGAGTTTCGGCCATAATTCGTTCCAGAAGGCTTTACAAGTGCCGTTACGGAACTAATTTGTTTCCAGAAGGAATAATGTTAATTAGATTAGTCTGTTTCAGATCCCCAAAAATACACTTAGAAAAGCACTTACAATAATACACTTACATAGTTGTTCGAGTTGGGAGCTGTATGAAACTTATACAGTGGTACCCCGACTTACGATGGTCCCCAAACACACCCTTTTATATAAGTTGATTTTTTTAAATGCTTTTGTAAGTGTAATTTTGGGGGCCTAAAAGGACTAGTCTATTTTACATCATTTCTTATGGAGATAAATTCGTTTGGTAATGGCACTTGAACAGCATTCTGGAATGAAAAAAATATCGTAAGTCGGGGTACCACTGTATGTACATACTCTGATAATTATACATATGTATACCTGTACCTAAATAAATTTGCACACTGTGCTGGCATGCAGGTACACATTAAAATCACTAGTGTCCCTCTAGTTTTGATGCCATAGTAATAATAATAATACGTAATAATAATAATAATCACTTGGGCACATTAAATGTCTTATTTTTACGTTAATATAGACATTTTCATTAATCCATCTATGATATTTTCTTAACCCTTTGGGGGTCGACAGGCCTTCTTGGAAACGTGTTCCTGGGGTCGAAAAATGTTTTGGAAAAAAAAAAAAAATTTTTTCTTATGAAATGATAGAGAATCTTTTTCCGATCATAACGCCACCAAAATTATGAAATTTGATCGAAAACTAACGGAATTATGCTTTCGCGAAGTTCGCAGTATCTATGACACTGACGCATCGGCGATTTCACCCACTTCGAGCCCTATTTTCGACAAATTCCAATGTTTCAGTATCCTAAAATTATAGCTATTTCGCTAGAACTCCATTTCTTCTATCGATTGAGTACAAGAAACCGCCTATTTACCAATTTCATCTACCCAAAATAGTGGTCAGAAAATGGCAATTTTCCAATTTCACACAAATTTCAAACGATGCCAATTTCAAAATAGGGTCCAGAGTAAACAAGGCAGACATTCCTGGCACTAAAATAACATGTTCTCTGTTCATTAGCCACGTCTCCAGGCTCCTGTTCCATTACTTTTGCTTTCCATTTTGAATTTTTATTCTCACACAAAAATAGAAGATTTACTGTTATGTATACAACTGCATCATTGTAAAAATGGTATAAATAATATCAGAGCACTTGTGCATGAATATAAGACTCGCCAGTTGATGTGTATTGGACGCATGGTGTGATTTGTTTACTCTTGAATATAGTCAAAAATCGAACATTTTCGCTACTTTGAGCTCAATTTCAAGGTACTTGTCATTGACATACCAATCAAAATCATCTCTATTTCTGTAATATATCTTCTATTCTATCAAATGAGACCAAGAAAACGAGAATACATAAATAAATACCATACGAAAATCTATTGCAAAGTCGCTGTTTTAATCGAAAAAAACTGAGTTTTTTTTTTCTCATTATGCAGTGTGTGCTGCAGGATTTTTTTTATACTGTGCACACTGACCACACAGACCCATTCTTTCATGTGTATGCCTACCAGACGTTTTCTTTTTAAATTGAGGCCACTAGAATTTGGGCGTACTAGTACGGCACTAACCCCTGCTCGTAAACGTACTAGTACGGCACCGACCCCGAAAGGGTTAAATTATATAAGAAACACGTTACACAGTATATAGACATGATACACCCACAGTACAATAAATTTCACATAAATATGAGGTGTGGTAGCCAGTCACTCCCCTTAACCCTTTACCGGGCAATCCCTGGAAAATGATAATTTCGAAATGTATTTCATGAGTGGATAGAGTAACTCAATGTAAGGATAATCAGCCCATATAATTGAAATTCTAAAAAAAACTTTTCACGCAATTGCCAATATTCAAGGACCGTCTACAGACGGTCCTGACCATTAAAGGGTGTCAAATTCTGAATGTTGCAAATTTGCAATTGTTAATAAAACACCAAATAAGTATTTTTCTATTTTATTATACTAATAGACAATATCAAAAACACAAATGGAACTTGTTTCCAAACATTTTGTAGGTATAAAAAATATAAAAGTGAACCAAAGAGCAACATGGGATAAAACTTTCAAGTCCCATATTCCTGAATTTCCTGAGAAAAAACAATCATTCTTGATCACTAATTGCTACAATGAAAGGCTATGAAGCAATTTCTTTCCTTCTTGATGCATAGATTTACCTTGCATACGGCACACAAAAATGAGGATGTGACATGATTTTTCGTTTTGCTGCAATAATTGCATGTAAATATTCTGCCTTGCACTGGCCAGTGACCTAGCATTTTATCAAACCTATCATTTTAGTCAAACCTCACACTGTCATCAGGCCTTTCTGCACGTTGGTACTGCACTGGAGATGGCAACAGGTCATCTGGTTCTGGATCCGAGTCACTTTTCACCAAAATGCAGAGATATTTGAACTTCTGTTGGAAGGGTTCACAATAGAACAATTTCTCATTGATCTGGAATGACAATAAGAATGTTCTGTACACACCCAGACCAATACAGAATTCATATATGCACTAGAAATTTTTATATATATATTTATTTACTGAAATTTAAAATGTGGCCCTGACGGGCGGGACCGTCTGTACACGGTCCTCTTTTGTTGCACTTTTTTCAATTGCATGGTACACTCATATTATGCATATCTAACTCCTGATATATATCTCAAAATATGCCTAAACTATTCATTTACACACTGGACACAACAATTAGTACTTACCGACATTGTAGAGAGTATAATCACAGTGTATACGAGTGGAACAAGAGCAAAAATTCGGCTCTGGGTGACGCCAAGCGAGAAGTGTTTACATTTTGGTCTCTCAACCAATGGGAAGCGAGCAGATGCCGGTCTCACTTAGCTGGAGCGACTCACAGAAGGCTTGTGATTGGTTAGATATAGAGAATGGGAACCTAGATGCGCTGGGGGAGTAGGATGACACACGCAAAAACACGTGTTTTGGACCGTCTGTACACGGTCCTGCCCGGTAAAGGGTTAATACTTTCAGCTTTGTTTAAAATTCTCGGCAAGACTTCTCATCACTTCTCCCTTTGTTTATGATGACCTCTAAAGGTAGTTGTTAGAAATGATGGTAATATCGAACAAGGTATGTCGATGGTGATATCATCACTCTGGGCCGGTGTAGGGGGGACTTCCTGGCTACCTACACCTACCAACTGCGTACACCTACCTACAAATACCAACTGCCTACACCTACCTGCACCTACCAACTGCCTACACCTACCTGCACCTACCAACTGCCTACACCTACCTGCACCTACCAACTGCCTGCACCTACCTGCACCTACCAACTGCCTGCACCTACCTGCACCTACCGACTGCCTGCACCTACCTGCCCTACCGCTGACTCCTGCACCGCTGCCTGCACCTACCGACCTGCTGCCTCACCTACCTGCACCTACCGACTGCCACTACTGCACCTACCGACTGCCTACACCTACCGACTGCCTCACCTACGCTGCCTACCTACCTGACTGCCTACCACCTACCGACTGCCTACACCTACCTGCACCTACCGACTGCCTACACCTACCTGCACCTACCGACTGCCTACACCTACCTGCACCTACCGACTGCCTACACCTACCTGCACCTACCGACTGCCTACACCTACCTGCACCTACCGACTGCCTACACCTACCTGCACCTACCGACTGCCTACACCTACCTGCACCTACCGACTGCCTACACCTACCTGCACCTACCGACTGCCTACACCTACCTGCACCTACCGACTGCCTACACCTACCTGCACCTACCGACTGCCTACACCTACCTGCACCTACCGACTGCCTACACCTACCTGCACCTACCGACTGCCTACACCTACCTGCACCTACCGACTGCCTACACCTACCTGCACCTACCGACTGCCTACACCTACCTGCACCTACCGACTGCCTACACCTACCTGCACCTACCGACTGCCACTACCTACCTACGCTCACCTACCGACCTCCGTCCACCACCTGCACCTCACTGCCACCTACCTGCACCTACCGACTGCCTACACCTACCTGCACCTACCGACTGCCTACACCTACCTGCACCTACCGACTGCCTACACCTACCTGCACCTACCGACTGCCTACACCTACCTGCACCTACCGACTGCCTACACCTACCTGCACCTACCGACTGCCTACACCTACCTGCACCTACCGACTGCCTACACCTACCTGCACCTACCGACTGCCTACACCTACCTGCACCTACCGACTGCCTACACCTACCTGCACCTACCGACTGCCTACACCTACCTGCACCTACCGACTGCCTACACCTACCTGCACCTACCGACTGCCTACACCTACCTGCACCTACCGACTGCCTACACCTACCTGCACCTACCGACTGCCTACACCTACCTGCACCTACCGACTGCCTACACCTACCTGCACCTACCGACTGCCTACACCTACCTGCACCTACCGACTGCCTACACCTACCTGACTCCACTGCTACACCTCTGCACCTCCGACTGCCTACACCTACCTGCACCTACCGACTGCACACCTACCTGCACCTCGTGCCTACACCTACCTGCACCTACCGACTGCCTACACCTACCTGCACCTACCGACTGCCTACACCTACCTGCACCTACCGACTGCCTACACCTACCTGCACCTACCGACTGCCTACACCTACCTGCACCTACCGACTGCCTACACCTGACTTCTTACAAATAAATACTACTTGCCTCTCACCCTACATTAAGACCACTTATTTTAAGGTAAGTAATGAGTGTACCATGTGTGTATTTTATCGCTCTTGGCCATTTTAATTATCGTATATTACGTTTGGGAATGGGAGCCAGATCTACCTACACCTGACTTCCTATAAATAAGTACTACTCACTTCTCACCCTACATTAAGACTACAAATATTTTAAAGTAATGAATGTACTGTTTTTTTTTTTTTTTTCTTTTTATAGTTCTATTGTTAGCTTAATATATATTAGTGTAAACTTATCTGGCATTTATTAGTGGAAACAAAAGGCGTTCTGCTTTCTGGCGCTGTCTGCTTTCCGACGGTAGCCTGGAACCTAACCTGCTGTATAAGTGGGGCCTTACTGTATATATTAAAAATTTATTTAGCTGTACAAGCATTATATATATTGTCATTATTTCTTTAGGTAACATTACCACCATGGCCTATCTACCGACGATATCCCCTCAAGTGGGCTCCACCTGAAGATGCTGGAGCTTCAACCTCTGCCTCTGAAACATCAACAGGCAAGAAGAAGAAAAAATAGGCTGAAAAAATTTATAATGGTTTACTAAATTTATGACATTGAAAACTTAATTTTTTTATATAATTTTTATTTATTTTTATTTGAATTTGGCATTTCTTCATTTAAACAGTCAGGTAATATAAAGAATTTTTTTTTTTTTGTCACAAAACTAGTTCAGTGTTTATTCAAGCCTTTGTGTGAGCAACTTGTTTTGCCATTAGTTATCCAGCAATTATTTGGCATATTGGACAAGCAACTGGTATATACTACTATAATTGATAGCTAGGATATACCATGCTGTAACACTTTCTATGTATTGTAATGTTACTTCTTTTTAATTGTTATTGGACCTGAATGTTTTGTACTAAAATAATAAGATAATATTGGTTTTAGTTCCCTACTTTATAAAAATGTTTTATAACATGAATGTTAAATTTAATCTTGGATAATTTGTGTAAGATGGCAGGCATTGCTGATATTTATGGTATAAAGACACTTGGTGTAGAGCAAACCTTTATTGTAAATGACGTAATGTATGGTTAAAAGGAGACTAGTGGGGTATTGTGTTTGGGAGACCCACAGCTGTCTATCTACACATCAGTTTGAATACTTTTTTTTTTTTTTTTACCTGGAAAAGTTTGGCACTATATGTCTATAACAGAATTATTCCTAGGCCCTTTATTTTTTTTTCAAGACTATGACAAAACACTTTGTGCTCAGATCAATACCAGCTTTTCTCCAGACTTCATTTAAGCAGGTGTTCCACTTGGGTGTGTTTGTAGCACAGCTTGTTTCTATTATCTATTAACCCTTTCAGGGTTTCGGCCGTACAAGTACGGCTTACGCACCAGGGTTTTTGACATACTAGTACGCCTAAATTCTAGCGCCCTCAAATCCAGCGGAAACAGGCTGGTAGGCCTAGATGTGAGAGTGGGTCTGTGCGGTCATTGTGCGCAGTATAAAAAAAATCCTGCACCACAGTGCGTAATGAGGGAAAAAACTGACCGTCTTTTTGGTTTAAATCAGCGACTTTGCAGTCTATTTTCCTATGGTATTTATGGTTGTATTCTCGTTTTCTTGGTCTCACTTGATAGAATGGAAGATATATTACAGAAATAGAGATAATTTTGATTGGTTTCACGATGACAAGTACCTTGAAACTGAGCGCAAAGTAGTGAAAATGTTCGATTTTTGCCGATGTTCAAGAGTAAACAAATCACGCCATGCGTCCAATACACATAACTGGCAAGTCTAATATTCTTGTACAAGTGCGCTGATATTATTTATACTGTTTTTACAATGATGCAATAGTATACATAACAGAAAATCTTCTATTTTTTTGTGAGAATAAAAATTCAAAATGGAAAGCAAAAGTAATTTAAGAGGAGCCTGGAGACGTGACTAATGAACAGATAAAATGTTATTTTAGTGCCAGGAATGTCTGTCTCGTTTATTCTGGACCCTATTTTGAAATTGGCATCTTTTGAAATTTGTGTGAAATTGGCCAAATTGCCAATTTCTGACCACTTTATTGGGTAGTTGAAATTGGTAAATTGGCGGTTTCTTTTACTCAATTGATAGAACAACTGGAATTCTAGCGAAATAGCTAAAATTTTGGTAGACTGAAACATTGGAATTGGCCGAAAATAGGGCTCAAAGTGGGCGAAATCGCCGATGCTTAAACATCGTTAATACCGCTAACTTTGCGAGAGCATAATTCCGTTAGTTTTTCATCAAATTTCATACTTTTGGTGTCATTATGTTCGGAAAAAAATTCTATCATTTCATGATAATTTTTTTTTTTTCCCGAAAAATTTGCGACCCTGAGAACGAGTTTGGGAGAGGGCCTGTCGACCCTGAAAGGGTTAATGGTCTAGGATTAGAACTACAGTGGTACCTCGAGTTACAAGCTTAATTCATTCCAGACGGTTATTAAAGTGCCGATACCGAAGGAATTTTTTCCCATGAGAAATAATGAAAATTAGATTAATCCATTTCAGACCCCCAAAAATACACTTACAAAAGCACCTACAAAAATACACTTACATAATTGTTCGAGTTGGGAGCTGCTCTTAAGTAGAGGTACCACTGTACTATGGAGAATTTGGTCCTCTTTCTAGTGGATGATTTTAGCATTGATTATACTGGCACAAACCTTCAGCAGGTGTCCTCATTGCAGAATGCAGTTGACCAAGTCTAGTTGGGCTACATCGCATGGTTTGAACTTTTCTCTATTCAAAATTAACTTAATCACGAGTTTGGTGCTTCATCAATCCCAGTTTCATACTACAGTCAACCCCCGATGTTCGACGACGTCGGCGTTCGTCCAAATCGGTGTTTCAACCGTTTTTTTTAACGAGAATTTTGGCTCGGTATTAACGAATCCGCTCGGAGTTGGCGATTTGTCCCGGACACGTACACGTGACCCAGCTGGGCCCGGGCACTCCACTCAGCGTCAGTGTGCTATTGTTTACAAGCGAGCGACCACCACCCACGCCACCCACACATTCATACCAGTATATTGTCATTATTCCACTGTTTTTAGTGCTTGCAACTGCTAAATAAGCCACCAAGGGCCCCAAGAAAGCTCCTAGTGCCAAGACTGTGGTAAAGAATGTCAGAAATACGGTAGAATTGAAGGAGATGATAGCAAAATATGAAAGTGGAGTGCGTATCACAGCTGGCCAGGCTCTATGGCAAATCCCATTCAACCATCTCTTCCATTATGGCCAAGAGAGGAACTCAAGGATGCTGTTGTTGCGAAAGGTGCAAGTATGGTCACAAAACAGAGATCTCAAGTGCTGGAACAAGTGGAAACTTAGTTGTTGTGGATGAACGAGAAATAATTAGCAGGAGATAATGTTTCGCAGGCGATATGTGAAAAAGCAAGGCAGTTGCATGATCTCGTTAAGAAAATGCCTGCAACGAGTGCTGAAGTGAATGAATTTAAAGCCAGCAAAGGCTGGTTTGACAGATTTAAGAAGCGAAGTGGCATACATAGTGTTGTGAGGCATGGTGAGGCAACCAGTTCTGACAAAAGTGCGGCTGAAAATTACGTGAATGAATTTGTGGGGTACATAGGCTGAACAATTCCAAGCCCAACAAGTGTTCAATTGTGATGAAACAGGCCTGTTTTTTAAGAAAATGCCAAACAGAACCTTCATTACACAGGAGGAAAAGGCACTCCCAGGACATAAGCCTATGAAAGACAGGCTAACTCTTATGCTTTGTGCCAATGCCAGTGGTGATTTTAAAGTGAAGCCTTTAGTGGTGTATCATTCTGAAAATCCCCGAGTGTTTAAGAGATGCGGTGTCGCCAACTCTAATTTGTGTGTGATGTGGAAGTCTTAACAATAAGGCATAGGGTCACTAGGGAAATTTTCCGTAATTGGTTCCATGAAGTGTTTGGCCCCAGTGTGAAGAAATATCTCGAGGAAAATAATTTGCCACTTAAGTGCCTCCTGATAATGGACAATGCTCCTTGTCATCCTCCAGACTTGACAGAGCAAATTGTAGACTTTAAGTTCATCAAAGTGAAGTTCTTTCCCCCTAATACCACTCCTCTCCTCCAGCCCATGGACCAGCAGGGCATTTGCAACTTTAAAAAACTCTACACCAAAGCAATGTTTCAAAAGTGCTTTGATGTGACCACAGACATGAATATGACCCTAAAAGACTTTTGGAAAGATCATTTCAGTATCCTGCATTGTGTAAACCTTATAGGTAAGGCTTGGGAGGGAGTGACTACCAGGACTTTGAACTCTGCCTGGAGAAAATTGTGGCCAGACTGTGTCCTAGAGAGGGATTTTGAAGGTTTTGGGGCTGAGCCTCAGAACCCTGAGCCTGAGCCTGAGCCTGTTGTGCAAGAAATTGTGGAACTGGGCAAGTCCATGGGGTTCGATGTTTGTACCGAGGATGTGGAGCAGTTGGTGGAGGAGCACAATGAAGAGATAACCACTGAAGATCTGCAAGAGCTTCAACAGCAACAGCAACAGACCACAGTTCAGGAAAATGGTCCAGAGGAGGAGGAGGAACAGAGATGAAAGAAGGTGCCTTCTTCAAGGATTAGGGAGATCTGTGCCAAATGGGCTGATGTGCAAGGCTTTATGGATGATTATCACCCTAACCAAGCTGTTGCAGGCAGTGTATGCGACATGTTTAATGACCATGTCTTGTCACATTTTAGGGACATTTTAAAGAACTGCCAGACACAGAGCTCCCTGGACAGATTTTTTGTGAGAGGGGTCCAGTGACTCTCAAGCTGGTCCTAGTGGCATTAAAAGAAAAAGGCCAGTAACCCCAGAAAAGAACTTGGCACCTGCAGTGTTAATGGAAGGGGATTCCCCTTCCAAACACTAGCATACTACTCCATCCTCTCCCATCTTCCACACATCAACAACTCTTCAATAAATGTAAGTGACATGTTATTGTACTATTATTTCTTTATTTCTCATAAAATTGTGTGTAATTGAATGTCTATATGTTGTAAAAAAAATATTTTATTTTAATACTTTTGGATGTCTGGAACGGATTAATTTTATTTCCATTATTTCTTATGGGGAAAATAGAATCGGAGTTCGTCCAAATCGGTGTTCGACGGGCCCTCTGGAATGGATTAATAACGAGAACCGCGGGTTGACTATGTGGTTTCCCTTATTTTGGTCTTTCAGAGGTAAATTTCTTTTTCCCTTTGATTGCAGGATATCAGAAATTACATGTGACCTTCCTGAAGGCTACGTGAGTTAGCAGACTAAATTTGTTTAAAATTGTTACATTGTACCTGTAGGGTGGCTGACAGAGTTTTTCATTAGGTCTTGGTTCTGTCTTAAACTTGATAATGGAGATGAGGTGTATTCATCTGCTTTACCAGCTATGCTTTCCAAGCTTGATGCTATCCATCATCAAAGATTGAGTCTTTCTCGGTGCCTCTTGTTCATTCTCTTTTGAAAGCTTGTATGTAGTCTAGTGTTAATTCATTATAAGGCCATTGACATAATCAGTCTACTTTATCTTTTTTACTTTCAGGATATTTGTGACCCTGTGACCTATAATTTTGTTGAGGACCTCAGTGATAGTGCTGTTTGCTGTGGGAATTAAAATTGTCTGGGGATGTGCTGGGTTGCCCTCTGGTACACTTACGGACAGCCTTGCATGTCCTTAGATGATGGAAGTATAACTAGAGGCTGTCTATTGATTCCAGGAGGTGACAGCCAAAAGTGTAAGACTCCTGCATTTTCAGTAGCCTGCTCCTCTTGATGGCTGATCCTGGCTCTGTTGATTTGGGAAGTGCCATCCTTGTGTTCTGGGGCTCCTGGGTAGGGGTAGGGGTGGTTTCCACTGGGATGCAGGGTATCTTTTCTCCTCCAAGGCTCACTTTTCCCTTTTTTTCCTCTTTAATGTAAGAAAAAAAAACCCTAATCATGGATAGTCGCATTCATGTTTTACCTCCCCCTAGACTCCTTACCATTGTGGTACTGACCCCGGCAAGTCCACAGACCTTCCTTTGAACACAGTATAGCTTTTGGGCAACACCCCATTGCCTGACTTTGGTGCCAGCATTCCAGCTGACCCTTTTGATACTCCTGACCTTCATTCTACTTTGACCATGCTCCCAGCTTCTCCAGGAGCATGGTCAAAGTAGAGAGAGAGTATTCTTGGATCACTCATACCTTACAGGATGGATTGGGTCAACACCATAGTTCAAACCTCAAACCCGTTCTTGACAATCCTGACTCTACTGCTAACACTCCTTACTTTAAGAAACATACTACCTGGAAACCTCTTACCCTCAGAGCTGTATTTTGAAAAACTTGGATGAGATTTTTTTCTTCACCAATGCCACCTACTGAGCATTGCTTTAGCAAAGCACTCATGAGGCATATTGATCAAAATGTGTCCTTTCAGAGTGGGATGTGCATGGTCTTTGTGCAGGATTGAAAAAGTCTATAATCTTTCCCTCCTCCACTGTTGACAACACACCTGTTACAATACACAGACATTCCTTTTTCAGTTCTAGCTGTGGTACTGTCCTCATCCTGCAAACAGGAATTTAAGCAGTGTGGTCCAGATAGTCAGGAGCAACCTGGGCTTCAGCACCTCCCAGTTACCAAAGTGGAAACTTATGTCTGCCCTACCCATGGTTGGAGGAGTTAGCCAAGCAACATTGCCAAAATTAACTTTGATTGCTGTGAGCTTCCAGCCTCGGTTTATATAACTAGATAACACTTAACAAGTGTGGAAATTGCTCTTTATGCCTCAACAATGCAGGCAATGCTGATGCTTTGGCCACTTGGGCAAGTATTGTAGATTACTGGCAGAGTCCTTGGTTTGCAGTACGACTGATCATAATCCATCCTTCAGTCAACCTTCCACCCCTACTT
>WNWK01000162.1:717500-723632 GCA_009830355.1 Cherax destructor | reverse complement strand
GGCAGCCAGAGGTGTGTTCAGACATCTGCAGCCAGAGGTGTTCGCAGACATCTGGCAGCCAGAGGTAGTGTTCAGACATCTGGCAGCCAGAGGTAGTGTTCAGACATCTGGCAGCCAGAGGAGTGTTCAGACATCTGGCAGCCAGAGGTAGTGTTCAGACATCTGGCAGCCAGAGGTAGTGTTCAGACATCTGGCAGCCAGAGGTAGTGTTCAGACATCTGCAGCCAGAGGTAGTGTTCAGACATCTGGCAGCCATAGGTAGTGTTCAGACATCTGGCAGCCAGAGGTAGTGTTCAACATCTGGCAGCCAGAGGTAGTGTTCATATAAGACTGGTTGACCAGGCAAGCACCAGACGAGCCTGGCCCATGGCCGGGCTCAGAGAGTAGATACTCTCGAAACTCTTCAAAATCAAAGGTATAAGAGTTGCTCCTGTCTTTCGCAATTACTGGACTGGGCGGAGCTGGGCAACTGAGCTGGAGTACAACTCTGCTCTAACAGCTCCGTTCAAGGGGAGGAAAATTGCAGACCTGGAGAGTGTTCAGAGAACCTTCATTGCCCGTATAAATTCAGTTAGCACATAAATTACGGAATGTTTAAATTCCATCGACTTGTACTCCTTGGAACGTAGGCGAGAGGCACATTATAATCCACACCTGGACAATTCGAAAAGAGTAGTCCCAAATTTGCACATACAAATCATTCCCCATAAAAATAAAAGGATTGGCAGAAAGTGCCAAACACTCCCAGTGAAAAGCAAGGGTGAGTACACTAAAGGAAAATTCTAAGTGTGAAGGGACCAAGACTTATCAATGTCCTCCTTTCACATATAATGGGAGTTTAACAACATACTCCTCGCTGTCTTGCCAGGTCACCAACCGGAAAAGACCCGGGCTGGGACGACACCGGCGAACCACATCAACCTGGCTGTCTTCAAAAAGAAACTTTACAAGTTTCTCACGTCTGTGCCTGATCAGCCTGGCTGTGGTGCTTATGTTGGACTTCGTGTGGCTAGCACCAACAGCCTGGTTGATCAAGCCATCCACCGGGAGGCCAGGCCTGGAACCGGGCCGCGGGGATGTTGACCCTTGGAACGCTCTGCAGGTAGACTCTGGAAAGGTTGGCGCCCAGCCTGCAGCCCTGAGTCTGGGGTGACTTCAATAGATCTTAGTCTTTTGAGTTTGTAAAGTCCCATATCATCGACAACATCGGTGGTATGAGTGTTCCCAAACCTTTGGGTGTATATACACTAACTCACATACACTTCTAGATTTACAAATCGTGCATCACAGCCAGAGCGGTCAGACAGCCGAATAGTCTTAAAATATATATTTTTGTCCTATTTATTGTTATACATATTTTCACGTGAATTAATATACAGTTTTTGCATAAAAATTAACTTAACGGCTTACCCTAACCTTGCTGACGTCAGTCTAAATCTAGCTTTATTATTTCCCATGAAGTACATAAATAAATTTTGAGTAACAAGAAATTAATATAAGTGACTTACAGCAAGCACACATATACTCTCATCTTATTTGGCAAATTGATCATTGTAAACGAATGGCTATAAGCTGACTAATGGCAAAAACGACACTTTACCTGTTACCCACTGGGAGAAATAATAGTAGAATTACGACAAAATATTAGGTGAATGGACACAGATACAACTAACGTGACATTTTGTGACAACGTTTCACTCTGTGTCCATTTACCTAACACCCACTGGGAGCTTCATGAAGCCCCCCACAGTGGGCAAAACGTCGTTTAATAAATAGTTTCTTTGCTGAAAGTGTTCATTTAGTACCAAAAGGATCATTGCTTCATAAGCCAAGCACGCAAGATCTGTGTAAAAAAAAGGTACATGCATACCTCTTGGCGATCTCATTCTGACAGGTGTTAATACATAGGCACACCTGACTTCACCTCCAGAGCGAAAAACAGCTCAAGTTTAAAACTTTTATCCAGCACCCGACGCTGTCATAAGCTTAGCCCGGAGCTTGCCTGGGGCCTTGCTAAATCGGACATAATACCTGTGGTATGCATGGGGTCGATTGCAAGGGTTCAGAAACCCCTCTGCCTGGCCTGACGAGTTTTCTAGCTGATTACATGGTCAACAAGGTTGTTGTTTTCAGCTGCTCAAAAGCGTACGTGAATTTCGCAAGATGAAGAATGAGACACTTGCGCAACATTTGGAAATATTTATTGAAGAAACGTTTCGCCACACAGTGGCTTTATCAGTCAATACAAAGAAAAACGGTAGAAAAGGAGGAAGAGTTTGAGGTAATCAGTCCCAGCCTAGAATCGATTTGTTCAGTCCATCAATCTTAAAGAAAGTACAATATATGATCGGAGAAGTGGCTTATATACTGTAGTCAGGCGCCTCCTCCTGAAGCAGGAGGCGGAGTCACAGTTTAACCGCCCACTAGTGTTAACACGTCATGTCCATAGGTTGAACAAGCGTTGAAGAATTCCTTAAATGTGATAAATGGTTTTCTAAACCATTTATCACATGAATTTCGCAGCTTGGCTGATTTGGCACTTTTAGCAAGTAGTGGTCCGGTCTCCCTTTAAAAACTTCAAGGCGAATCCGACTATAGTGCACAAGTAATCCACTCTAACCCCTTTGTTCAACAGAATGGTGGCATTCACATTCAACTCTACTCTCCTACGTTATCCCTCCAGCCACTCTCATATTTATATCTGAGGTCCCTAAATGCTACGCACCCTCTTCCACGACATTTTCTCAAGGCAGATATCAAGGCGCATATCGTATTACCCGTCACATTACCATCAAACTCGCTCATCTACCATGTTCTCTAGTAACTGTAACTTCATTGCTTAGAAAAGAGGGCTTAGGATAGTTGCCAAGGAATGTATGATAGTTTTTTGTGTATGCTGTCCTATGCTTGTTTGCACATTAATGAGACTTGTGATCTGATAGGTTCCGCCTTGCTTGTGACACTGATAACCTGGTTGATCACGCAGTCAACATTTCTGCCATCAAGCCAAAAGCACCCTGGAAAACAGTCACAGGTATTGGCACATTAGCTATAACACTCGAAATATCTCACTCCAGCTAGACTGGAGTCCCTCTTAAATGAGTATACCATATCTGAGAGCTATAGCATTAATGAGGATATCATCGTGAATAAAGCAAATCTAAATAATGAGAAAATGACAAAAGAGCGCGCACAACAGACATGTTTATAAAGAATAAAGGAAAGAATTAAAATTTAAATATTAATACCATAACATTTCAAACACTAGCAGGCATGATAAATTACACCAGGAAGTGTAAACATTTGGGGCACACACAAAGAATATTACTACAATATTTATATAACACGATACACACAGTACATATAAACTCTTGGGCAGAATTATATTCACACGTATTTCAACGCTTTACAAAGGAAAGTAATAACTAAAAGAACCATATGCATCTATATACATACACGTCCGTGTATGTATATAGATGTATATATATATATATATATAGATGTATATATATATATATATATATATATATATATATATATATATATATGTATATATATATATAGATGTATATATATATATGTATATATATATATATATATATATATATATATAGATGTATATATATATATATATATATGTATATATATATATATATGTATATATATATATAGATGTATATATATATATATATATGTATATATATATATATATATATATATATATATAAGATGTATATATATATATATATATATATATATATATATATATATATATATATAGATGTATATATATATATATATATATATATATATATATATATAGATGTATATATATATATATATATATATATGTATATTTTTTTTTTTTTACATATAAATGCTTTATTAATAGACAGAATACATTTATAAAACACACAAACATGAACATGAATACAATGGTACAATATGTCAAAGATTATGAATCTCCTCCAGCTCCTCCGAAGCCGGACGCGAGCCGAGTATGCAGCATGCGTTTCCCTCTGGATGGCCACGCTGAGACGCTGGAACATGAACGTGGCTGCCCTTGGGTCCCTGGTGGTGTCGATGAGTCTGGAACCCAGCTCTTTAAGGAAACGTGTTGCATTTTTCCCCACGCTCCCAAGGTCTCGATCCCACTGGGACAAATTTATACTGTTGGCTTATGTCCCTGTACTTGCCGATCTTGTACTCCTCTCTGTGGTCAGCAGCTCCTCCCTGTCGCCCAACACTGTGATGGATGTGGTGTCAGCCAGTGTCGACACGCAGGTATAATCCCATGCTAAGAGCTTGCCATTCTTCCAAGGATAGATGGTGATCCCGTCGGGGCGGTTTGCTGGGTTGTGGGCGTTGTTGGCTGCTAGTGATCGAGGCTCTCTCGGCTGGGCATCCAGCTGTAGCGAGGGTTCTCTTTATGATGTCGTTGACCTCATTGTGTCTTGCATGCCAACCCTTGGTTTTAGAACAGTTAAGACCATGTAGACCATATTGGTCGGCTTGCGCATCGCCGCAAATACACGTATATTCCGTGTGAATGGGGGCAGCAAGGCGCAGAGCCACTGCAATACGAAGGGTCTTAGGGTCCAGGCGTGTTCCCATGGCCGAAATGGGAACTGTTTGGAGGAAGTCCCCAGAGTGATGTGCACTCACGGCTAGGAGACGGGCAGTCTCCCTGTCTGATGTTACGGCCCTGAGCATATTGGCAAGTATCTTTTCAACAATGGGGCTGTCCCAGCTTGACTGTTTGTAGGCCTGTTCTTCACTAGGTTTGGTGTTGGAGCAGCAAGAGTCTCCCATTCAGTGATGGCACTGGTGTAGCTAGGGTCCTGTATTCCCTGCTGAATCACTGAGGTTGTATGGAAGAATTTGTTTTATTAGCTCATTTGATGCTATGGAAGAGGATAAGAAGGCTGGTAGGGCAATCTGGGAGGATTTGCGTACTCCCAGCCCCCAAGTCTGACTGGAAGTGAAGCTTGCAACCACTGTCCATCTTCGAGGAAAGATTCAATATACTCTCTAGCATGGTCTTGAGGAGAAAGTCGTATTCCTCGAGTTTCGGGCTGTTGAAGGCTGGGGAACATCTCAGGAAGTATGTAAGTTTTGGGATTGACAGGCACCTGGTGAGTAGGTAGAAGGCATCATGTGTATCAATGTCTTTCATCCTACCTTCCATCGTCCTGAGGTCGGAGATTTTTTTCCAGGACCAGATCGATGGCATTGGGCCCAAGGGAGCACCAAGGAGAGTGCTGTTGGCTGGATCGATGGCTCGTGCCCCTGGTAAAACAGCCCTAATGTCCTGGATCATCTGTGGATTGGTGGAAACTATCTCAATTTGGTGGGGTTTAAAGATAGGCCCAGGCTACCTACCATATCTTTAATTTTCCTGATGTCTCCCAGGAGAGATTGTGTAGTGCCAGCTAGGGTCCCGTCATCCAAGAACCAGATATTGAGCTCACTGGACAATGCTTCTGTGACATCCTTGATGGCTAGACAGAATAGAAAGGGAGCAAGAGGGTCCCCTGTTGCACACCCTCACACGAGTCAATTTCATGGTCCCCAAACAAAAGTTTAGAAGCCACACTATAACACGATTCTATGAAGGGATAGAGGGAAGGAAAGTGCCTAGAAACTGCTTGGAGAGCAGCATCCCTTCTGACTGAGTTGAAAGCATTGGCAAAGTCCAATTTGATTAAGGCTTTTCATTGGACATGTTGTTGATGTATACTCGTGCTGCATGGGCAGCTGCTTCACAGCCTTGTTGAACACCAAAACCGAGCTGAGTTGGTTTCAACATTGAGGCAGCATCTTGACTCACCCTTCGTACTGCAGCCTTGGCAACTAGGCGCCGAAGGGTGTGCCCACTGCAATGGGCTGATTCCTCCATCCTTTTCCGGAGGGACACAGTGAGGCACCAAAGAAAAGGGGTCTAATGGTCTGTGGGACACTACCAGCCAGGCACCCATTGGAAAATTTGGTGAGTTCAGACAACAATCTCTCAGAGACCTCACCAAGACCTGGATTGAGCATTTGTTTCAAGTGTTGTGGCCTTAAACCAGTAAAACCCTCCTGCTGAGCCCTGTGGGAAAGACATAGCAGCTTTATACACATCGGCGTCCC
>WNWK01000162.1:492500-712500 GCA_009830355.1 Cherax destructor | reverse complement strand
GTATCCAGAGCAGCAGACCTGTTGCTGGCACACACTCGGCTAAAATATAACCCCTCCCTTGTATTTACCAACAAAGCAACAAATGTGGATAAATTACACTCTTCTCCTTTTGTACCAACCAACAAAAGACGACTCAGAAACCTGTTTACTTGCCCGGTCAGAAACAAAGAATGCTTTAAGAATTTTTGTGTATACGAGTGAAAGATGCATCAGCATTATTGATGGTGGTGATGACCATGACGACGATGATGATGACTCTGATCATAGCCAAAATTATCATAATATATCGATATTATACTGGAACAATAGAGCGCCCGTCCTCGAGGCTACAACAACCTTGGAAGTCACTCACAGGTATGTAGGAACAATCACTCATAACAGTCCTTTAGTGAGAAGTTGCCAGAAAGACGTTGTTTTACAAACTGTAAAACATTGTCACCTTAATATGTGTTATAAGTCGCTATGCCACACACTGAGCTAAATTCCACATGCAAAAAAGAATGAACATTCAAGTTACCATGGTAATTTCAAGCATCCAGACTCAAGACTATTTTGTTTTTAGTAAGAGGAAGAAGAATGGCCCCGGAGAAGAATGGATGGGGAGAAAACTCAGTGGCTGGTCCATTAGAACTCCAGATGCTAAACTCCCAACAACAACAAAAGCATTCTACCACAAACACATATAATAGTGCTTTATTTTTATAAACCACATTAACAAAATACTATTTTAAGAGCTCACCTTTACCGCGCACAATTAAATCAGTGTTTGAAACCAGACCCATTACAAAAGCCACTCGGACAACGAAGCAACTAAGCATTGATACCCACGTACGAGATATTAGATGCCACCCAATGAACAACTAGAGAATAAAAATGAGTGGTGACGTTACAGTCATTTTCAGAACTACTGGGCTGGGATGAGATGCCTGGTCCAGGACCGGGCCGCAAGGACGATGACCCTGAAACCGTCCATAGAGTGTAAGATACCCGGAAGATGTTTTGGAGTTCTATTATCCCTGCAGCCCGGCCTAAGACCACACGTCCTTGTCGATTCCCAGGTGTCAACCAGGCTGTTGATGGTCCGAACACCTACACTGTCATCACAACCTGGCTTATTAGGCAATGGAAGCAAGCGGTAGTTCAGTTTCCTTTTGAAACTTCTACATTTGTTCCATTACTGTTTCTTATATATAAACGAGATATAAGAAAACCACGGTACAGATAGGGCTCAAACTCACGGCCTGAAGTTTTACGAGTGGTTTCTTTGTAATCGTGTTATTACGATTTCGTGAGTCAGAAATATAAGGCTTGACACCTTCGCCTCAGGAATGAACATTTTAACTGGGAACGAATAAATTATTTCCTTGTCGAAAAATCAAGAGCGCTGTATGAGAGTGGTATCTGTTGAGGTAAAAACAATATCTAAGCCGATATATTCCAAGTCTCGCTGTGAAACTGCGGAAAAACTGAAGAATGAAAAATTGGAATGGAGTATAAAACAACTCAAACTATTAATTGCAGTAGTAGTAGCAGTAGCAGCAGCAGTAGTAGCAGTAGTAAATATTGAAGAACTATATATTCAAAATTTAAGATCCCGATGTGAGCTTGGAGAGCTGAGACGGTGGGTACTGAAGGAGGGACAGTGTTGTGACTCATTGTCATCGAAGACCCATGTTTCCAAAATACATTTATAGAAAGTAAGTGAATAATTGTGGTGAGACGGGTTGGTTTGTTATAATAAACATCCACTTTAAAACTTTATTCAGTGGAATGCGAGCGAGATACATCATAAGTTATAACTGGGAAATTGAGGAGGGATTGGATCCAAATCTGCAACTGAAATTACTCACTACGAGAGGAAGAGCTTCAGCAAACGGTGCAAAATGTAAAGCAGATGAGGCCTGGTCACAGACCGGGCCGCGGGGGCGTTGACCCCCGGAACTCTCTCCAGATGTGTAACCAGAATAGAAGGGTCGAAGACTTTACAACACCCTCCATCCATAAAAAGAACTTGAAAAAATGCCTTAAGTCAGTTCCCGATCAGCCAAGCAATTATCGCCTACGTTGGCCTGCTTGCTGCTGGTTCCAAAAGTCTGATACATCAGGCAGTTAACCGAGAGGCCTGGTCCGTTCCAGCGAAGACCTCCGGAATTGTTAGGTAGACAACAGGTAGTAAGTTTGAGAATATATAATCGAGCCTGGAGAAAATGAATCAGCAAAACTGGTCGATATGAGTCGAGATGCTGGACAGGAGCTGTGAATCGACACCTGCGAACAAAACTAAGCGAGTACCTCTCTACACCTCTTTCTCACACTACATACCAAACGCTTAAAGCCAAGAAAGAGCTGATAAAACAGGGTGAAAGAAAATACTAACTAGGAATTTTCCTTGTCTCGTGAACACACCAATATCGCAAAATTCTAATTTCATTCAGTAAGCAAATATCTTAACTTTCAACTTAAATGTTTTTGCAATGATTTATGTGAATATTTTAGCTTAAAATTGAGATACGTCAGAAACTGCTTCAAACCGCACTGAATCGTCAAAACATGCAATAAAATAACGTTTTAGCACATTTTTCTATATAGGTCTTATTCTTGCAATATTTCCTTCAAATTTAGAATGTTTGGCATGAGAAAAGTGGGCGGGGGCGATGACCCCAGGAAATATTAACTAACAGATATAACAACCAAAGTCGAGAACGTAGGGCACTAAAAATATAACAAAAATCCCTGAATATTATCGGGAAACCTTCCCAAGAGAAACTCTGTGTTTGGCCAGAACAAGACTGCTTTAAACATCTGACATGTGGCAACACCAGAGAACAGCCATTTCAGCGTCAAGATACATGCCATAACAGCCGCGAGAGGCAGCAAGCTGCATGTCCGACATTGGCTGCCAAAAAGCAAATACGATAATAGAATGTTAAAAGGTCGCACGACGAGTCGAATCCTTGCACGAGGAAGCTAAGTGGGATCGAAGACTATATGTATCAGCTATTATATGTCGAAGTTCAAGGATGTGGAGTTTAATAGGACCTGTGCAAGACCAGATGTCTGATGCTATTACGTCCGCGAGACTCGAAAGAAAAAAATATTTAATTTTATACACTTCCTCTCAAAAGAGGAGACGAACATTTCCTCCGCGATAAATCCTTCTGGATGTTGAAGAGTCACGCACATGTACACAAGCACCGTTAGAGCAATGTTACGTGTCCCTTGGTGTTTCCTCCGCGATGCTTTGCTCTCTTCTTTGTTTCTGTTAACTCTAAATGCTGCCGGCGATCATCCCCCCACCCGGCTTGGTCTCACACAAGGCCTCTTAAATTGGGAAGGAAATAAAACAGATAAAGAACCATTACGAAACCTAGAAGTAAATATTAGGTTCTACAATGTGACTGACATCTCACATATTCACAAGACAGAATGGAAAGACCAGTAATCCTGCCAGAGTGCAAAACGTTTAAGAGGACTACGATTCACATTCGTGTAACACCAGGTAATACACATACCTCCCTGAACAGTTGCTGTCTATCATTGTATTTTGACTCGCATAATCGTAATGACACGATTGCAAACAAACCATACCACTGGCGGGAAATGAACTCGTGGCCTGGAGTTTTGCGACTCACTCGCCACGAGTTCAATCCCCACCCGTGGTATGGTTTACCATTTTATTTTATATTTCTGAGGCGAGTTCCAAGGACTTTTTCTTCACTCTTGCAGCAGCCCGTGCAAATAAACTTTTAGGTGAGCTTCTGTAATTAAGACAGATTATCATTGTTTATAAATAGTAGGCTCAAGACGCCAAGTCAAACAACTGGTTCGTTTAGATTAACCTTCTTATTTTTTTAATTAACAGAATACAAGAGCTTCACTCGACCCCTGCAACTACAACTAGGTGAGTACACACACAAACATGCATATACGACCCCTGCAACCATAAACAGGTGAGCACACACACACACACATATATATACGACCCCTGCAACCACAAACAGGTGAGTACACACAATCAGATCACAAGTCTGAAACGAGGCGGTTACCATCAATTTTAAAAGTCTGCCACAAGACTACAATCAGTTCAAAAGCCTGCCAACATGCTACAATCAGTGCTAAAGTCTGTCACCAAGCTACAATCAATTTTAAAGTCTGCCACTAGGAGGCTACTATCGGTTCTAAAGTCTGCCACCAAGAGGCTACAATCAATTCTAAAGTCTACCACCAGGAGGCTACAATAACCCACGACTTAGTCAAAACTGTCCACAATATAATTCTAAGACAAGTACAATGCATACGAGGGAATTTGGCCGAGATGCTGACTCAGACAAAAATAACAGCCTTCCACAGAAGCAAACTAAAATTGGTTATACACAGTGCCGCTACTAAGCTGCCAATTAACACAGTGCTCTGCTGGGTGCCAACGCACGTGCCTAACTAATCTAAAACAGGAATAATATTCACGGAGAAGCCCTAAACCCGTAAGGGTTGAGGGCGCCCGGGAAATGGGAAGTTACCTGAAGACAATTTCGGGGGCCACCGTCCCTGCATCCGTCACAGACCAGGCCAGCTGGTTGATGGCCTGGAGACATATAGAGGGAAGGGAGGGGGGAGGAGGTCTTGAACACACATCTTCACAGAGAGAGATATATAATTTCGACAGCTTTATATATTTATAAAAATTTCGTCAGTTGTTCCAATAGTCATAGTACGAGTTGCTAAAGATCTTAGCAGTTTTAAAACAAAGCCATAGTACGACATGATCAAGATGTTAAGAGATCGAAACGTTGTTCTAAAGTTTTTTTTTCTATAAACGTTTCTTTCTCTATTAGTGTCGACAGTACGCCAACTTGAAGTATTGAAAAGCCTTGGTCCCTTTACACTTACTGAGCCATCTCGGTGTGCAGATTTGTGACTGATCCTTCCAGGATTTTCCACATGTAAATTATGATGCATCTTTCTAGCTGACTTGCAAATGAAGAGGTGAAGCAAAAAAAAAAACTGACTGACTATGATGGCATGACGCGAGGAATTTTCAGGTAAACCTAGCCTCGTCTTGGTCTCACCTTACATACAACCTGCTGCTCATTATACGTAGCAGGCGGTGGTGGGTACGGTGTGATGGCGGGTATGGTCTGGCGGTAAATGTGACGGCTGTGGTAGTGGTGGGCACGGTGACGGGTGTCGCTTTTGGTAGTGTGTTGTGGAGGAAATGAGCTCCCTCTGCCTCCTGTTATTTCCCACCCCCCTCGTAACCCTTTATTATTTGTCTAGTAGCAATGCTATTATTATGTTTATGTTGTTACACTCCTGGCTGACAGTTCAGCTAGCCAAACAGGTGGCTTTGTTAGGGTCTCCAGAATCCTCTCTTTGTTAAGGTAAGCTAAATAATTTGATTCATTCACTTATACACTCATGTTAATAAAACCTATTTGATGGTATATGTTCATTCAAGGTCAGATTCAGTCTTGTGCTAACGCCGTCGCCCTTCTCTCTCTCTCTCTCTCTGTAATATTACACACTAATACTTTTCATTCTAGTTTAAATTTATTTTTGTGTGCAATCTGGAAAGTAGATCTTCACGCACATTTGTCCTGTGGCGTTATAACCCATTCACACTACAAACAAGCATATAGATTTAATATGCTCTCATTTTATGAGTAAGCGTTGCGAATTGCCCTCATTAATTCCGAACAGATAGCAGCAGTGAGGAGAGCACAAGACCTTCTACAGCGTGTCCAAGCGAACAAAATGCAGGCTGAATGCAGCACTAACTAGGTATACAGCAACACTGCAAATAACGAATATATGTGTGTGTGTGTGTCACTCGTGCATTCACTAAAAGACAAATCACTTGTAAACAATGCTACTCTACAGCTTCAAGCCAGACAACAACGTGAGTACGTATACCTAAAGGTTACCTGAAGACTATATCGGGAATTACAGTCTCCGCGGCACGGCCACAGCCAAGCCTCCTTGTCGATGTCCTGATCAAGCTGTTTGTTCCAGCTGCAGGATTCAGCAAAGGCAACAGTCCAACTGATCAGAAACTAGAGTAACTTAAAGTTCCATCTTGAAGACAGCTAGGGTTTGGTGGTAATTTTCCTTATGCTTGAAGGGAGGGTGTTTTAAAGTGTTGCTCCCT
The DNA here is from genome assembly GCA_009830355.1 of Cherax destructor. NCBI lineage: Eukaryota > Metazoa > Arthropoda > Malacostraca > Decapoda > Parastacidae > Cherax > Cherax destructor. The sequence continues at coordinate 706,355 of WNWK01000162.1, read as the reverse complement.
TAAATTTATCTCTTAAGAGTAATCAGTACACCTCTGCTTTTCCTTAGAACCATGAGGAACCGTCTGCAGACCCTCTTCCTTTCAAGATAGTATTTTCAGTGAGCAGATTTGAGATTACTCTCCAGAAGTTTCCAGGTGTAAATTTTGATGCAAGGTGTAAATTATGATGCATCTTTCTGGCCTACTTTCCAGCAAGTAGAGAGACCAAATGACTTAGTCATCATTAACTTGGCATTTATTGTTTTAGTTTCTAGGTATCCAGCTTATTTAATTTCCTTGCGTTTGTGACAGCAACACTGCTGTGAACCTGGAACGTGAGATCTTAGGACATCTTCACTCATAAGTCCCTCACTTACATCTTCCTCATTATTGAGTGATATATCTTTCTTTACTGTAGCCTACTGGAAGATCTGATTAATATCAACTTGGAGATTTCCTGTGCCTTCAATGATATCACTCTCTTACAAATTCTTGTATAGTCTGCAATGCGATCGTGAGGTGACTGCACACAAAATGAAAGTGATAGGTATAAGTGGAAAAGTAGGCAAATGGTTATTCAACTTTCTGACAGAATACAGAGTGGCAGTAAACATAGCAAAATCCAGCATTAGCAAAATAAAAGCTCGATACGCCAAGGCACGATCCCGACGCCTTTACTGTTTATTATCCTCTTGGCAGACATAAATAAGACCACTAGCCATAGTTTCGTATCATCATTCACAGAGGATACCAAAATAAGCATGAAAATCACCTCGGTAGAAAACACGGAAAATTGCAAGGAGATATAAGCTAAGTCTTTCAGTGAACAGTGAAAAAAAAAACATGACTTTCAATGGTGACAAGTATTGTTGTTGTAGATTCGCCGGTATAATCGCCCGGCCCGGGCCTCTTCCAAGAGGTCCCCCGGCAGGTGACAAGTTGCAACTCCTTAGATACTGAAAGAATGAAAGTGAAATGTTTTTAGTTTCACCCTTATGGTTCGACACATGTTCTTAAACAATTTATATCATGATAAATAAAGGAGCACTTGAGATTGCAGTTACCCTTTGGATAAAATGTCAGACCACAACTGGCATGCTTAGGTAAAGCTGACCTACTGAGCCCCAGTAATCCCCAATGAATCCAACAAGTGAAGCGTATCACCCAGACTGGTTAGGTTCGGTGAGCTCATGAGTTATACTACCTGGGGCGCCCGCGGCCCGGTCCCAGACCAGTCTCAACATGAAAGGATAAGCAAACACAGTATCCCTAACTAGGTGTACTGACTTGTGCCCACCCCTAATCTAAATTAACTTAACTTATTATAAAACGAAGAAAGATTTAGGGATAAAAATAAAATCATTAAGAAATCGACGGTGAGCTCCACTTCAGAAACTTGACTTAGCAAAATAAGATTGGGTTGGTCCATGAAGTAATCCCTTCTCATAACGTGTATTATCTTACGTGGGTCGTTTCGTCTATTTATGAACAATCTATGCTGTTATACATTCCTTAAACAATGCATGTTGTTTTATGTCAAGTTATGTTACATTAACGTTAACCTAAATGTACATAAAACCAAAAACAACAAATTCATAAATAATGCCACAAGTGGAGAGAATGACAACGGCGGTTGGGTAAGCACAATGACATTCTTAAGCAAACTCGTTAGAAACCAAACGTTCGTTATTTAAGATGACGAGGGCTGTAACAAGTCTGAAGCGTTAACCAATTATTCCCATTCTAGAGGAGGGACGTAAACACGTCAAGTGTAAGTAGTTCAGTTAAGAGGAGCAATGCGGAGCCGACCAGCAGTCATGGACACAAGAGGCAAAACATAACCCTGAGCGTAACCTGTGACCAGTTTCGAGGGCTCTCCTACCATCACCGACAGGACTGAGGCCAGGCTTCACTGGTGCATCAGGCTTACATAGCCAACGCAACTTGTCTGTTCAGGCACTTGAAACAGTGACGGTCCAGTTTCCTCCTGAAAATCTTCAACAAAGATAAGTTTGTCCTATATACTTCCTCAGCTGGTTTTTCTGGTCGCACGTGCTAACTTCCCCAAAGGTGGCTAATTCAAGACTCCTGTGAGTTTCCTGACATATTTCTGAGTTCCTTGACCTTTTGCTCTTAATCCATAACATCACGATATGCGCCAAAGCTGATAACTTCCTAAAATCAAATGATCCACTGATTCCAGTAAAAAAATTACTTTTTGTCACTGATGTAGCCGTAGATGTGAGGAAGAGGCCTTCCAGGAGGGGCAGAGACCAGGGGCAGGAACTAGAAACAGGGGCAGGGACGGCGGGTGTAATGTCAAAAGCAGGCATGATGGGTTCCTGCCATGGTGTATTTAATGATAGAGCTGGTACTAGGGCCAGGTGGTGGCCAAAAACTGGGAATAAACAATGTTGCAAAAAACTCCACTTGGATACGTTGCCTAATTAACGACACAAACACACAAGTGGGGGACGAGTGTGACAATTTATAACACAAACACACACGAGTGGAACTAATGCTATAAAAAACACATGGCATATACGAGGCAAATGCGTCTAGGAGTGTATGTTAAATTATTGAATGAGTGCTTTAATCATCACGTTTACCTATAAATCGCAAGTGATCCATCACGCTGCCTCTGTAAACACTGTAAACATTTTAAATCAAACACGTTCAACAAAGAAACATTAACATCTCAATGTAAATTCGGTAAAAGCGAGAGCATATTGATTTTTTTTTCCAGTCACATACCTGTGACTTAGTTCAAAGGTTCACGGTGCCCCGTGGCCTGGTGGCTAAAGCCCTCGCCTCACACGGTGCGGATCCGTGTTCAATTCTCGGCGAGGGTAGAAACGTTGGGCTTGTTTCCTTATATAGGGTTGTCTATGTTCCCCACCAGTAAAATGGTACCTGGGTGTTAGTCGATTGGTGTGGGTTGCATCCTGGGACAAAACTGACCCAATTTGCCCGAAATTTTCTACATAACAAGGTATACAGCCAAGCCTGTATACCTTGTACATGTACTTGTAGAAATAAAGATATATTATTATTATACCTTACCCTGGCTTGAAGCCAGGCTTTATTGTTAAATGCTTGTTCACCAGGCAGCTACTGTTAGCGGTCCGTTGACCCATATAGAGAAATGATAGCATATTACCTGCATAAACAATGCGTGCTCCAAAATGCAGACTGAAACCAAGATCACCAGACTGCCATGTCGGTCTCAGGCCGGGATGCGAGGGTAGACAGAATCTTCGAAACCTGTTACACACATGGCTATTACTGCAGCTCATCTCACTGCTAGGCATCCCACTCAGATTCCTCAATTCATCATTACAGTACTTTATCTGTTGATGGTTCTGTGGATCATCATCCCCGCGGCCAGATGTCAGACCAGTCCTTCTGGTTGACGCAATAGTTACTCAGGCTGTTGGTAGTTGTGGCACATAACCCGATGTCAGCATTACAGTCCGGCTGATCTATCTGTAGTCTCCACCTAAAGTGGATTCCTCCAGCGGTCATCGACCTCGCGGCCAGGTAGCTGACCAGACCTGCTGCTTGATAACCTGATCAATCAGGCACTTGATGCTAATAATATAATGTAGACATCACATCCCGGACCATCAGAAACTTAAGGAACTTATCAATGTCACCATGACAACAAATGAAAAGCTAAAAGCAAGTTAAACCGTCCCTAACAAGATCAGTAAAAGAACCAGTGCCACACCGGCATTTAATCAACACTCGATATCTTAATTATAATAAAAGTAATATATCTTTATGATAATTTTCACTCAGTCTAAAGATTAGTATGGAACTCATTCACCACAGCCCTCTGACACACATAGGAACAGGACCAGCCTCCTTCACACCAGTAGAGATTTGACTAAACCATACAAGATTTACGAGGCACATCAAAGCAAGATTCAAAATTACGTATGACAAATACCAGTGTAGGGATCGGAAATATGGCACATCACATAATCTATGATCAAAATACGTGTGATCCAAGAAGTGAATCGCAACTACTGCCAGCTTCCCAATTAAGCGTGTTGAGAAATCGACTAGGTCCAGTAGTTCACAACTAGAGTAGTCCCGGGGTTGGGGAGGCTGTCATACTGGAAGAGAATAAGGAAACAAAACCTATTGACATTAAAGGGCAGGAACACAAGGGAGAACATGATTACGCCTTACAATATGATGAGGGGAAATTCATAAGAGCAAGTAGGGAGAAAATGTTTGAAACGCTATGAAAAGGGACAGAGAGAACTGAAATTTTTTTTATAGCCTTAAGGGGAAAGTCAAAAGACATGAACGACAGGGTTATAAAACCTGATAGAAAGGCAGTATAATAAGCTAGTAAGGAGTGAATTATTATTATTATAATCATAACTAAACACTAAACCCACTAGGGTCATACAACGCTGCAGTAACATGTGAAGGAAAATTGCACCCACAGTTTCCAAAGCAGGTATGATAGGCCTTAAAAAGGCTACAAACCAAGAGAGCCGCTCGTTACCAGCAAGAGACGGTGGCCAAGACGTGTACGCTCAACCTTTACAAACACAAATCAGGTAGTACAAAACGTGCAAAGCGCGAAACATATTGAAACGGAAATCGTTTAATGAAATTACACTCAAAATATACGCTAGGCTACAATCCACTATCAACATCACTTGTCTACCTGCCTGAAGAGTATTCCGAGAATCGACGCCGGCGGATAGCCTGATCAACCAAGCAGTTGGTGCTAGCCACACGAAGTCCAACATAAGTACCATAGCCCAGCTAATCAGTGACTAACTGGAAAAACTTGTCATTATTCTTGAAGACAGAATGGGGGGGGTTCGTTCAAAAATCTTGGTCCATTCATGCTTACTGAAGTTCTCCTTAGTGTAATCGCCAATACTTTTAATTGGGGGTATTTTGGACAGCTTCAAGCCTGTTACTTTCATGGGGAATGATTTGTTTAAGCAGAATTGGAGCCAATACTTCTAGATTTTTTCAGGTGTAGATTGTAATGTCTCTCTCTCTCGCCTATGTTCCAAGGAGTACAGATCGTGGGACTTCAAATGTTCCCAGTAATTTAGGTACTTGACTGAATCTATGCGGGCAGTGAAGGTTCTCTGTACACTATCCAGATCTACAATTTCACCTGCTTTGTTAGCGTACACTAACACGCCAGCATATGGAGAACAAGTGACTTAAAGAGTATCATCATCATTGCCTTGGCATCCCTTGTTTTGAAGGTCACAATCAACGGTTATGACAGTGAATGTTGTGATTAATGAAGGTGAAATCTTCTGACAGAATCACTCCAATGTATCTAAAATTTGTCTTACGCTCTGGTGAGTGATTCAAGTTTGTTTCCAGTCTTTATTTCCTCATTCTTTCCATAACGGAGTGGGAATATGAGTTAAAGGAACGCCACTACAGTCTCAAGAACTGTTTCAAAACGGTACTCCGATAAAAGAAAAAATAGCGCTGGAGCATCTAAGACGGCTTTTTCATCCCGGAATAGACCAAAGAACCAATTCTGAGATTACATTACGGGTAATTACAACCACACAAGCTCTTGTGCATGTTAATGTTCGCGGTCCAAGCAGAGCCTAAAGAACATGAAGCTGTTGGAAAGATTTTCACCGTCTTCCTGCTGTTGGGTGCGATATTTCCTGGAAGTACCATCTCCAAAGAGTGAGATCTCCTTAAGCTATCACCTCCACCTTAATAGTGTGTGTGTACTCACCTAGTTGTGTGTGTGTGTGAGAGAGAGAGAGAGAGAGAGAGAGGATTGGGAGGAAGGGCTGACTTTTGAAGCCTCTAACCTCTACACATATGCTGCTATGTATGATAATGTATGTAAATGTATTTGTGTATACCTGAATAAACTTACTTACTCCCTGATACAACACACCACCGCACAGTACTAGATGGGAACCCACACACAGGAAAAGGCATAACAACACCTCAGACACACCAGGCAAGCCTGGCACAGGGCCGGGCTGCGAAAGTAGGAACACTCTCGAAACCCTTCAAAGGTGTATCAAAGGTATGCTGCTATCATAACTGGAGGTGCCTTGACTAGTGAAGAGGTTATAATTAGGGATATATATAATTAGGATTAACCCTTCCTAGGGTTAATCCTAATTATATTCCCCCACTCTTCCCATTGCTCAAGTGCTGTAAGAGTTTCGAGTTCAATGGTTACCCGTGATAATAATAATAATAATAATAATAATAATAATAAGTCATGCATAAGACCGTAATACAGTCAAAATCCCTCGTGAACGAGACTTGGGAAGTGCTCATAGGCCGTCGTGTGGCTGGTGGTGAGCTAATAACTGTGAGAAGCTCTCTAGGCGGTCTTCAAGGTTTTCTAGTGTTCAGAGCAGTAGTCTCTTCTCAGTGTTAATATAGATTTTATACAGAAACTCCAGCTTTAAAGAGGTGTGCGAAAAAAACTGAGAATTCCAACTTTAAAGACGGACAACTGCGAACACTCCAGCTTTAAAAACAAACACTTGGGAGTACGCCATACCTGTGACCGGTTTCCGGGGTTTTTCTATCCTTGTAGCAATAGTTCATTACCTTTGTAACTTGTTCATCTATCAAAACTTTGCGGCCCAGTCCCTGGATCCATTATGTGCCTCTGTAATCCTTTGACTACGCCCCAGAGGATGGGTATGGGGTGACTACGCTCCACAGGATGGGCATGGGGTGCATAATAAAGATGTTTAACTTGAGCGGCTGGCGGCCCGTTGACTTGCATAGCCATCACAGTCCAGTTGATCTGGCACTTACCTGAAGGATACTTCCAGGGGTCAATGCCCCTGTTGATCAAGGCCTGATTAACCAGGCTGTTATTGCTGGCCCAAGAAGTAGTGGTCAAGCCTCTTCTTGAAGACTTCCACATTTGTCATTATAATATTTACGATATCTACTGGTGATAGTGTGAAGAGTGTTGGCCCACTGATGCTGTCACTGTTTCCTTATTGTGCCTACGAGGCCCCAGCTTTTCACTGGGAATATTTTTCGCTTCCTCCCATATCAATCACTCCTTTAAGATATCATGGAAGCGTGTATGTTTGGGACTAGGCTCTCAAATATCCTCCTTGTATATGTTATCAGGTATTTATCTCTCTTGTCTGCTCCAAAGAGTGCATTCCAAGTATTTGGAGACGTTCCCAGTAGTTTAAATGCTTCATATGTTGAACGCAGAATACACAATTTTTTTATACATTTTGTAGCTCTGGTATCGTGTTGCAGTATATCTGTTTTCTACAGAGGCACCTTTTATGCTTATTTCGGTGTCATTCTGAAAGATTTATACATTTATGTTTGCTATGAGAATGAGAAACAAAGGTTCCAGAACAAAACCTAGCTAAGGCTAGATTTTTGTTTACCAATACTCTTTGTTCTATTTCTTAGAAAATCGAATATTTATTTTCGTATTATTCCTTTATTTATTTCGACATTTTACTGGCTATCACTCAATTATTAATAGAATTTAAGAAATGCATTAGCAAAGTCTATGTGCATCACATCTGCGTTTTAGTTTTCCTACAAAGACTATGTTTCTGTCTTGATCAAACAGTTGTGACGAGAATGATCATCTCGCTCTACATCCATGTTGACTAGTTTTGTCAGTGACGCTTTTCCATAAAATTTGCAATTTGACATCTGACCACCTTATCAGAGACTTTTATGATGTATAGTGTTAAGTAAAAGAACACAAATGCAACTACTGTGACATTGTGGCAACGTTTCGCTCTCCAGGAGCGTTGTCAAGCCGTTACAAACAATACATGAACACAGAGGGTATATATAGGCTTTGAGTGAGGTGTAGTACAAGTAGAGGTGGTAGTAGTAGTTATATATGTGGAAAAGTCAGCTGGTACATGAGAAAGAAAGGTTACAGAAGCTACCCAAGCCATAGCTTCTGTAATCTTTCTTTCTCATGTACCAGCTGACTTTTCCACATATATAACTACTACTACCTCTATTTGTACTACACCTCACTCAAAGCCTTTGATATACCTTTGATATACCTTTGAAGAGTTTCGAGAGTTTATCTACTCTCTGAGCCCGGCCATGGGCCAGGCTCGTCTGGTGCTTGCCTGGTCAACCAGACTGTTGCTGCTGGAGGCCCGCTGCCCCACATATCCATCACTGTCCAGTTTCCTCTTGAAGGCTTCTACACTGGTTCCAGCCGTGTTTCGGATATCTTCTAGTAAGTAAGATGTTGAATAGTCTGGGACCCCGGATGTTAATACAGTGCTCCCGTATTGTCCCCACCGCACCCCTGCTCCTCACTGGGTTTATTTTACACTTTCTCCCATATCTCTCACTCCAGTATGTTGTTATGGCAGTGTGCAGATTTGGGACCAGGCCCTCAAGTACTTTCCAAGTATATATTATCATGTATCTCTCTCTCCTCCGCTCCAATGAGTACATGCCTATATATATGCTGTGTCCATGTATTGTTTGTAACGGCTTGATAAAGCTCCTGGAGAGCGAAACGTTGCCACAATAAAATGTCACATTAGTTGCATTTGTGTCCTTTTACCTAACATATTGTCGGTAATTCTACCAATATTAATACAATGATGTGTAATGTTAATGCTTCTGGTCTGTGGCTCTTTGCCAGTATTCTGCTGCCTTCTTAGTGCAGTGGAACTATGCCTAAATTCTGGGATTCCCCAAAGATCTATGCTCTTTCTCCAAAGAATAGTGGGCGCTCGTGCTAGTGATATGTTGCACTTTACAAGTATAGAGTTCTGTGATTCAGGCCCAGGTACTCCACGTGTGGGTATGTTTTCTATTTCTTTGTCGAATTCTGAGAGATTTGTGTTTATGTCGTTGAATAGTCTGTGGAACATTTATTCATACCGGTTTTTCAGGATATCGTTCATTTCCCTCTTTCGTCATTTGTGGTTGAACCTGTATTCTGTTTCGGGGATCATGGCCCTCGTGGCCCCGTCACAGCCCAGGCCTTCTGATTGCTATCCTGATCGACCAGGCTGTTGGTGTCAGCTGCACTACTGACCAACGTATGTACCACAGTCCGGCTAAACAAGAATTAACTTGAGGCCAAATCTAGAGATAGTTTCTCACATGGACTGACAAAGCCCTTAACGGGCGAAATGTTTCCTACAGAAAATAAAAAGTTGCATATATCTATACTCCACGTATCTTCAGTTACTTTTGCACAGCATACTGACTGACATTACAATTCTCAAGATGGCTATAAAGTCATGTACCGGGCCGCGGGGGCGGTGGCCCGGGGAACGCCCTCCAGGTATACTCGATGTAAAGTCAGCTAATATCCTCTAGCAAAATTCCGATACTGTGAGAATTTGAATATTTATACTAGAGAATGGTCAAGGCTGGACGCCTTCAGTGCATGAACATTCAAAATCATCTGCTTGAACAGATAAATATATAAAAATTTCAAACAATACATTTCCAAATATACTCCTGTTAACCCTTTATGAGCTTACTTTCAAAATCATTAACATTCTCAAAATATACGATACATATCGAGTATTTATACATCACAACACACACACACACACACACATACGTATACAAATGTATACACACAATTCTCAATTTGCAAGGCCTGAGCGATGGAGTATTCTGAGAGCACCTGGAGCTGCACCAGCAGGTAGGGAGGAACCAGACCGCAGGCATAAAATAACGATCAGGAACACCGTATTCCTTTGCAATATCCCCGTGAATCATGCAGACGCGGCATTCAAACCCAAATTGAGCGGAGGAGCCAGCAACCAGGGAAGAAAGAGCAGCCTGGTCCGAGAAAGAGACACCCAGGGAGTTGTGGTGGTGAAGGAGTGGTGGGGATGGAGTGGTGAGGGAGTAATAGGAAGTAGTGGTGAGGAAGGAACGGCGAGGAAGTAGTGACGAGGAAGGAGTGGTGAGGGAGCAATAGGAAGTAGTGGTGGGGATGGAGTGGTGAGGGAGTAATAGGAAGTAGTGGTGGGATGGAGTGGTGAGGGAGTAGTTGTAGACTGTGGTGAAGGAGTAGTGAGGGATAGCGGAGGTGAGGAAGTAGCTTCTTTTTGTGGTATTGGTGATGGAGAAGTGGTTAACAGAAGCTTGTGAGAAATACACTGTGTCTACAGTGAAACGTTCATTACAACGTTTCGTCCATGACAGGACCTTATAGGACATGAATGAAATGTAAATAAAGGTTTCACAACATTAATTTCCCTGAAGGTTGCCAAAAAGAAGATTTCGAGGGTCACCCCCACCCCTGAGACATCCACAGACCACGCCTTCTGGTTGATTACCTGATTCACCAGGCTGTTGTTGAAGACACACGGATATTTAACCCCTGTAGAAGCTTTCAGGGGTCTAATGTATGCACCACAACCCGGCTCACCAGGAACTATTTTGATGAACTTAAGTTCTCTTTTGAAGACAAGTTATGAACCCACTGAGAATTCCCCTTATGTGTGAAGGGAGGGTCTATCTACCTGGAGTCTACGTGGAGGGTGTTCCGGGGGTCAACGCCCCCGCGGCCCGGTTCTCGACCAGGCTTCTCGGTGGATTATTTCATCCCCGTTATGGTGAGGGAGCGATGGTGGTGAGGGAACTGGGGGTGAGGGAGTGGTGGTAGTGAGTTACTGGTGGTGGAGGCGAGGGAATGTCAGTGGTGGCGGCGGCGGTGGTGGTGGAACTGCTGCTGATGATGCTGACTGAGTGGGCTACAGATTCGGAGGCTGTGGGTAAAAGCGTCCCCCCCCCTCCCCCAATCCCTTCCCATTTGGGAAGCGCCGCTCTCAATAGCTTTAATGAGGTTGTAAATGGCAGGGAAAATCAGCTCCAGGGAACATAACAAGTGATGACTGCTGAACACTTTGCTTGCTTTGTCGGCGGAGCTCAAGAAACGTGCCTGGGCATGTGGGCGGTGAGGCAGGGCAGGGCAGGGCAGGCCAGGGCAGGGCAGGGCAGGGCGGTGTGCAGGACAGATTATAACAAGTGTCACTGAGAACACATTGCCAAAGTGGAAGAGATGTGGCTGAGTGCCAGAGTTCCATCTATAGAAAACTGTAGAGAAAGGTGAAAATATGGTGATGACTGGAAAGTGAGAACATATGTCTGGAAGGTGAAAATATGATGATGTCTTGAAGGTGAACTTCACATAACATTTATTTGTCGTAACTTGATCTTAGGTACGCCAGCGCTGTGCGAGTGACATACCTGTGACCGGTTTCAAAAGTTTTGTACACACAGGTCAGCTTGAGGCCAGAATGTCCTGGGTACTGTCTGATCAGTGCCGGGCTACTGCTATCCCACAGTCTGCAGGCCGTAGTTGATCATACACTTCCACCAGAAACAGTGCTCTCTGTGCTTATCGTACTTCTACTTTTCAACATATTTTACAGCTGGTCTGAGACCAGGCAAGGGGGCGTAGAGCCCCGGAATCCACTAGGGTTAGGTAGACTACACTTTTTAATGCATCTTTCCCTCAAGCTCTTACTTCAGTGGGTAGATTAGGAAGCTGATCTGATAATATTCTTCACTTATAAATTATTTATCTATCATTCTAATCCCACTACTGCTACCAATATTTAGAGTGTGCGGAGGCACTAAGAAATTGTCATGGTTAGGGGAAGGAAGGAAGGAAGGAAGGAAGGAAGGAAGGAAGGAGTTTTAAAATTTACATAGCGTTGGAACCAAAAGGTCAGTCAGTGCTCTATGGAATAGAAAATTCTACTCACGTGCACACTTGCCACAGACACCAACCAGATGTGGAGAGAGAGAACAGTATTCTAGACGGGAGGACACGATTGTTTGGAAATGTGCCATCATCAGTACGTTCAGTACGTGATATCCTTTGTTCTCAATGTTTCCCTAATTCACTGTAGTATGTTATGTTCCTGCATTTGCCTATACTTGCACAATCGTGCTCTATAAACTTTGGGACACAGGCATCTTTATTTTCGTCAAATGACTCTAGGACTTTGCCAGTGACAGAATAGTTGCGTAAAATCTATTATTCGCAGTAGAGTACTTCCGAAAAAAAAAATAATACTGTCTTGCTCTAACATAATGCTGGCAAGGATTACAGAATTGATACCTTCACGTATGACTCTTGAATTAATTTTTAGTTATCATCTTAAGAGCTCATGATATACCTTTATCTTTAACATGCCTTTGATGAGACGTCTTTCTACTCCCGGAGCCCGGCCTAGGGCCAGGCTCGTATTACTGCGACCGGCCTGCAGTTTCTTCTCCGTCAGCGTGCTATGTCTATAGTTTTCTGAACCTCTCGGATCTCACCTCACCTCTTTCTCTGCGGTACACTTTAAGTTCTCAGGCACGCAGATTTTTTAATTTTATTTATATGTATGGTGTTCATGGAATCAGAACATTATGTCAATTATGTCATTATGTCAATTTCGTTGTTCAAAGTATGTGGGCAGACTGTGCACAGTTATTTTTTTTTTAAATGGGTCTTTTCTCATTGTTTCGATCGAAAGGTAAATGTAGTAAAAGTTTACGAAAGTATAAGACTTAGAGATGGAGACATTCAATAAAGACTGACCTAGAAGAAAAGAGAAAAAGTGGAGAGCGAGACTGCATGAATAAGGGAAGGAAAACCCGTATCCTTAATCCTGCAGAAGCCTTGAGTGTAAATACGAGAGGAAAGGGAGATTGATAGGGATGTTTGGAAGCGATGGAGAGAGAGAGAGAGAGAGAGAGAGAGAGAGAGAGAGAGAAGAGAGAGAGAGAGAGAGAGAGAGAGAGAGAGAGAGAGAGAAGAAGGGGGGTTTTGGAATGTCACGTGAGACAAGAAAACAAAGCAAGAGAGAACATAAAGATCCTTATAACAAACGAATCAGGAGTGTACGTGGGCAAGTGGCTCAAGGGTGTACGTGGACAAGTGGCTCAAGGGGTGTACGTGGACAGGTGGCTCAAAGGTGTATATGAAGACGTGGCTCATGGGTGTACATGGACAGGAGGAAGAGAGGTGGTAGGTAGGCAAGTATGAACGAGCTCTACTTATATGTAACTGACAGATCGGGTATGTGAAACGGGGACTAGAGATACAATGAAGATGGATGACAGAGGAAAAAAAAACACTTTCGTGGAATGTAGTGAAAGCTGTATGTGAAAGATGAAGTGGAAAGCACATGCGAGAGATACCATGAAAGCTGCAAACTAAAGACACGGTCACAGAGATGTAGTGATACTGGTACTCCAGGAAGGTCAACTACTCGGTTTGTATAGCGATGGTATGCTCGATGGAGACACGAGGCAAGACAGAGCACCAAGTGCTGCCGAAGCAGTTGGGAAAAAACAGCTCACACCTGTCAGAGTCCGGGAATGTGAAAGTAAACCACCTAGTTAAAAAAGAAAAGAAAAGGACAACACCTTCATCATAGTAGAATGTCGCTGATCTGTCATGGTACGGATTATGTTAGTTCTATCACGAATGTTATTGATTTTCTGGGAATATAATAACGAATTTAAGGTGACCTGAGACAGTAAGAATATACATATAATTGCGCACATATACAAAAACTAATGTGGCAGTGACATGGGCTTGAATACATAATATACTGAGAGAGAGAGAGAGAGAGAGAGAGAGAGAGAGAGGCGTTACACAACACCCCTCGAAGTCTGTTCCAACCAGCTACCTGCATTATAAGTGAAGGAGGTAGCTGGAGACTGCCGAAGACTACTGCTTCAGGTTCCTGGCAAACTTGCACGAAAAATACTGGAAACTAGGAATCCGTTGAGTAATGACAATCAACTCGTGAATATGCAAATGACCTCCGAGCTCTCCCCCGGCGTGAAGAACGACGCAATGGCTCACTGAATTCAGTGAGTGGTATTCACACCCCACGAAACTCCACATTGTATCGTGTGACCTTCGGTAAACACTGTGAAAGACCTAGAACAATACTTGACATAGCTGTGATAGCTTAGCAGCCCTCTGCCGACAATCTTAGCGGCAAGAGAATGTTGGGCAAGAAGAAGGTAAAGCACGGGATATACGTCTTTCCGTCGTCTTAACATAAGGATAAAGATGGTGTATTCATGTTCGGGGCAGGAGCCACAGCGTGGGCAAAAACGCCCGGGTATAAGCCGGAGGCCACTGACAAAAGCCCATTTACGGATTTTGACACTAGTGTATTACGGCACCGCCGTGAAAAACCGTCAATCAATGAAGAATCGGTGAGCTTGGATGGACATGAATGGGCAGAATGAAGCATAAAAGGGGCAACAAAGAGGGGCATGAAAAGGGGGCGACGGGGATAGTTTCTAGGGAGCACCATTACCCACGGTCCTCCTGGGTATGAGGCTGGGAGGGGCAGACCGGTACCCACCCCAACAACACTCAATAACACCCATTGACGCACGGGAGTTATTGCACAAATACCTCCACAAGGCCGATATTTAGGAGCGGACCGAGCTAGTCTCTCCAGGATTTAGTAGATACACACAGACAGTATTAAAATCTCACAACCTTGGAAATGTTCAAGTGGGAGATGCTACTTTCGAGATACACGGGACGTATATTACAACACTATAACTGTGGAATATTATATGCGCTAATAATTCCTGGGATCATCGCCCCCGTGGCTTGGTCTCCTAAACTGAAAATAACTATTAAAGAACTATTAAAAAATACACAGGAATGTAAACTAAAGTGCATACTGAATACATTACTCTTATTACATTGGGGCACACTACAAACATATGCAACACTTTACTCCATTAACTGTACACTTAATTGTGGCAAATACGTACGCTGGACTACGGGTGGCGGATACCAGTAACGAGGTCTGGTTTAGGATCGCGGTGGCGGAAACCTCCGGAAATGACTGCAGGTAACCCTCAGGTAAGAGTATCTGCTGACCTACCTGCTGATAACCCCGGATCATCGCACTAGTGGTCTATTCTCGGACTGGGCTACATGGTTGACGTCGTATCTGTTACGAGTTTCGAGGGCTCTTCGTGGGCCCATAGGCCCACAACCATCACAACGCGATTGATCAAGCACTTATAGTAATTTTATGGTTTTAATGGTTCACATGCTTACTTGCTTAGAAACATCATCGTCCACTTTCCCATCAAAAGTGACATATGAAAAGTGAAGTCACTTTTGCCGAAGGAACTGAAGAAAAGACAGGTGTAGAGCAAGCTTTCATTGTTACAACCTTTCGCTTGTGTTAAGCTCCACAGAGTAAAATGTTGCCACACCAAAAGCTAAACTCGACCTATATATGTTTTCTTAGAATACCCCTGGTCATCACACTAGCCCCTTCTCCCTCCCTGTCAACCCGTTTGTAAAATGCAACAATATTACCTACGATCTATCAGGTCCTTGCTGCTTCTCGTATCCTATCTCTCCTCCATCAAAAACAAACTCCAAATCAGCTCCTTTCCCCAAATTGTTTGCTGGTGAAAAAGAGCAGGAATTACACTTAAAATTACAATGGCTGACATGCAAATTACGAGCAGCTTGTTTACGAGGGTGGCCTCAATGCTGATAATAGCTGATAAACAGCGGGGAAAACAAAAAGCTGACTGCCAGTGCTTTGCTGTCATCGTAAAGAAGGCAGTAACCGGCTCGTAGGCCCAGCACTCTGTATTTAAAGGCGTCCGCCTTGACTAACCTTAATTATGAAGCTATTCTTCCTGGTAGCCAGAGAATCTGGCTGCCAACTTATCACTGTGGCAGCCGCAATCACTTGCTGGGGATAAAACCACGCATAGATGAACACATCCGCAACCCACACCAGACCACAGTAAAGATCTATTACAGAAGACTGAGACAACCCCTCATTCACTGCTAGAGTGGAGGGTGAGACAGTGGGGAGGAGGAGGGTGATGTGGTGGAGCGTGAGGTGAAGGGTGAGGTGGTTCAAAACTTTCTAAAGAATTAAAAAAAAAATTCTAGTTAGACACATTTAAAAATGAAATAAAAAAAATATATAGAGGTACAATTTAAAGCATGAAATTATTTTTCCCTCAGCCAAAAAAAACAGGGGGGTTGGCATGACAGTAGCCATCACAACCGGATGGTAAAGCACCTCACGCAGGTAATTGTTATGTGGGAAAAGACACCTGTGTTCTACCACCACCACCACCTCCCTTATGCAAAGGAGCTATGTTTACACTCTTTAAGGTCTCTGTTATTTCACCTAGATCTAAGCTCTTTTCTCCAAAGAATACTGAGGGCTCGTGCTACTGTGCACCTCTTTATAAATAAGGAATTCCATGAATCTAGTCCAGGTGCTGAGTGAGCGGGCATATTTTCATTTTTTTTTTCGATTTCTATGGGATTAGCGTTAATGTCAGTTATTGGTCTGCCAGACTTTCAGATGAGAAGATTTCTGCATTCTCCACCTTGCTTTCATTTAATGAGTTGCTGAACATCGACTCATATTGGTCTTTAAGAATTTCGCTCATTTTCTGTTTGATGAGGACCTTTAATATTCCAGCTATATTCTTGGGTAGCTTTGGGTATAGATTAGACAAATATGTGGGTCGAAATGGTTGGATTTGATAATTACCTGCTTAGTATGGGTCAGTAGGTCTGCTACAGTGTTTCCATTCGTATGTTCTTGAGATAGAATCTGGCAGGTTGAAAGTATTCCACAGACAGGTAACTCACTCAACCATCTCACCCCTCCCTCTGAAACATCAGAATGGGTTAGCACCGTAGCTAACCAGACCAACCTAGAGCGATTGTCTCACCGCCAGATGGCTCTGGCTAGATTTACTTTTTCAGCTGGCAGAGATAACTTGGAGGACTGTGGTTTTACATGTGTCAAATATAAAGAAAAATAAATCATTACAACATATTATCGGTATCACCATACCATTTCTCAATTCAAGGTTCACCCCGCTGGTGCACTCGGCGCATACCACCACCATCACCACCACACCCAAGGCCCTGCACAACAACCCATCACTCAACCACTCATTCACACACGCCAAAAACATTCTTTCATCATTTTAAGGTTAACGCGTCAAATTATTTTAATACAAATAAACCCAAGAAAATACGAATGTGACTATCAGGACACAAATGCAGTTAACATGACATAAACGGAGTTAACAGGACTGAGCATGCGATAACAACGACGCGATACACGGTTAACCGGACTCTAAATATGGTCAATCGGACTCTGGACACGATCAACATAGCATACCATTCAGTTAAGAGGACCAAGTACATAACTAACATGACTCGACAAGGTTTTAACAGGAGACCATCCTAGTATAGCATGCTATTAACATAACAGAGCAGATTTTAACACAAGCGTCATGTTCCGGGTAAAAGAACATGGGAAATATACATGGGGAATATAAATATACCAATTATGTTTCTCGGAATGAATTTATGGGTCATCAATTTTTTTTAATACAGAAATAATAATATTCTCTTAATTATTTTGCCGATCGAGAGGCATGAGTAGGTCGGGAGACGTTCATGGGTCGAGAGGCATGCGCGGGTCGGGAGGAGTTCATGGATCGAGAGGCATGCGCCGGTTAGGTGTGCGTGGGTCAGGATGCGTGCGTGGGTCGGATGGTTGACTTTCGCATCTCTGTTTTGCAACCCCCGCCGCAGTACAACCTTGCACTGTACACAACCAGCATTTAGTGTCCGAAGTTTTTTTTTTTACCCCGCCAACCTTACCATACTCCCAAGTTCCTTAAATCAGAGTTAAATTAAATTTTAATATCTTCAAGTAATATCTAGTGGGGTAGATGGATCACAAACAGATGAGTTGAGAAACGTTTGATAACATACGCGGTATTATCAGGACAGGTTGGTCAGCGGCCGCACCTCCTCCGACCCACTGACTACTTTTAAGCCTGAACGTAAATCAGTGTTTACGATCCCTTGTTGGGTGTAGCAGCAACCTGACCCTGGGTAACGAGGGTATGTAGCGAGATCCCCAATGTATGTATGTTCGTGCGCGCGCGCGCGTGTGTGTGTGTTAGTTACCATTTTGTCCTAGGCACATGTCGATTAGACACTAGGCCTGTTGTATATATATATATATTGTGTGTGTGTGTGTGTGTGTATGTTTGCTCGCGTACGCAAACAAGCACAGATTTTCTGGGCTATTTGTGTTTACCGAGGTCAAGACTCATCTCCTGGGCTCCCCCCCTAAGTTGCTAAAATATAATAATAATAGGTTAGGCTTAGTTGAGGTTAGGATAGAGAAGGTTACATTTGGTTAGGTTAGGTTCGACTGTGTTAGGTTAGGTTAGGTTCGACTGTGTTAGGTTAGGTTAGACTGTGTTAGGTTGGTTAGGTTCGACTGTGTTAGGTTATGTTAGAGTTCTGAGACTCTCTGACCGCGGGTTCGAACCCCACCCGTGGTATGGTTAGGTTAGGTTAGGTTCGACTGTGTTAGGTTAGGTTTGGTTCGACTGTGTTAAGTTAGGTTAGGTTCGACTGTGTTAGGTTAGGTTAGGTTCGACTGTTAGGTTAGGTTCGACTAGGTTAGATTAAGTTCTAGGATTTTACCTAGGGGATTTTGTTTTAGGGGGTGGAGAGGGTGTTTGTCCAGCAGGATTTTTTTTGGGGTGGATTTTGTCCAAGGAGGATTATGTTCATCGGGGGTTTTACCCTACGCTCACTTGCTCTACTGTTTGAATCAATAAACACAGATGAGCACTGGTATATACCTATTAGACCCATTGACGCATATCTCGTATACTCCATTGTCTGAACTATGAACACAGATGGGCACTGGTATATACCTATTGACCCATATATGGTATATGCGATAACTTACACCTGAGAATAAGTTGAATAACTAATGATTTTCATCACGGTGGGGGCATTGGGGCTGAATCAGCCCCCAAGACACCTCGCCCCCTTGGCACCGCCGCCACTGTAAAGCACCATACGTGATCCTCCTATCACTCTACACTGGCGGGTCCAGGAGCAGTGACTCGGCCCTTCCAAACACAACTTTTAAGAGTACAACCAGGCGAGTACTCCACTTTACACTCTTTCACAGTCACACCCCTTCCCCTCTTCGCGCCATTACAGTCCCCCTGCACTCCATCCTAACTCCCAAGACTCCATCACAGTCCCCTTACCTTTGATATACCTTTGAAGAGTTTCGAGAGTATATCTACTCTCTGAGCCCGGCCATGGGCCAGGCTCGTCTGGTGCTTGCCTGGTCAACCAGGCTGTTGCTGCTGGAGGCCTGCTGCCCCACATATCCATTACAGCCTGGTTGATCTGGCACCCGGTGAAGATACTTGTCCAGTTTCCTCTTGAAGGCTTCTACACTGGTTCCAGCCGTGTTTCGGATATCTTCTGGTAAGATGTTGAATAGTCTGGGACCCCGGATGTTAATACAGTGCTCCCGTATTGTCCCCACCGCACCCCTGCTCCTCACTGGGTTTATTTTACACTTCCTCCCATATCTCTCACTCCAGTATGTTGTTATGGCAGTGTGCAGATTTGGGACCAGACCCTCAAGTACTTTCCAAGTATATATTATCATGTATCTCTCTCTCCTCCGCTCCAATGAGTACATGTTCAAGACTTGAAGGCGTTCCCAATAATTTAGATGTTTCAATGGCTCAATGTGAGCCGTAAACGATCTCTGAATTTGTTACAGCTCT
Organism: Cherax destructor; assembly: GCA_009830355.1. NCBI lineage: Eukaryota > Metazoa > Arthropoda > Malacostraca > Decapoda > Parastacidae > Cherax > Cherax destructor. Next base: position 686,738 of record WNWK01000162.1, on the reverse strand, counting down.
GATATTTCTCCTGCCCTGAACGGGGCCGTTAGCACAGAGCAGTATTCTAAGTGAGGGAGCACTAGCACTAGCATTACAGTCCCCTACACTCTATCACAGTCCCCTACACTCCATCACAGTCAACTACACTCCATCACAGTCCCCTACACTCCATCACAGTTCCCTACACTCCATCACAATCCCCTACACTCCATCACAGTCCCATACACTCCACCACAGTCCCCTACATTCCATTACAGTCCCACCTCCATCACAGTCCACCTCCATCACAGTCCCCTACACTCCATCACAGTCCCCTACACTCCATCACAGTCCCCTACACTCCATTACAATCCCCTACACTCCATCACAATCCCCTACACTCCATCACAGTCCCCTACACTCCATCACAGTCCCCTACACTCCATTACAATCCCCTACACTCCATCACAGTCCCCTACACTCCATCACAGTCCCCTACACTCCATCACAGTCCCCTACATTCCATTACAGTCCCCTACACTCCATTACAGTCCCCTACACTCCATCACAGTCCCCTACACTCCATCACAGTCCCCTACATTCCATTACAGTCCCCTACACTCCATCACAGTCCCCTACACTCCATTACAGTCCCCTACACAATATTATCTCCCCTGGAGCCATTTTTAAACCTCTATTTCTTGTTACGCTACTTAATATCCTTCTGTTATTATACTCTCCTCCACAATTCTTCCACTCTTGACGTCCTCAACAGTTCTCCATTCCCAAAACATCAACAAGGGCCGTCTCTCCCTAAACATCTACGAGGTCCGTCTCTCTCAGCTCCCTTTCTGCAATTGCTGTCAAGACACCCTCTTTTCCCTGGCAATTTTTTCCTTACCAACCAGCAACCAAGAGCCTTTTTTTTTTACCCTGTCAAGTCTCTCTGTTCCTCCTGGCGACCAGGGCTTTCTTTCCCTTGCTAAATTTCTCCCTTCTGGCGATCAAAGCCCTTTTTCCCCCTGTCAAGCCTCTCCCTCTTCCCTGCGACCAAGCCCCTGTCTGCTCTATCATGGCAACGTTGTGGGTGGTAATGTTACGCACCTCCACCTCGAGTATAAAAGTCATGAAAAGGGAGAATTAGAAGGCGGGCTGGCGACCCAGCAATTATAATAGCATAAAGTGTCACACTCACCACGGTGAAGATCTTTACTACTTCCCTCAAGCCGTTTCCTCCCCTCTCCCGTCATCCCTGCCCCACCAGGAACCACCCCACAACTAAGGAACTGCCCAGACCCCAGGAGCGACTCCTGCCGCCCCAGGAACAACCCCCTCTCCTAGGCCGAGTAGCACAGACGGAGACAAGGAAGGAGTGGTCGAGCATTTCCATAAATGTCAGACATGTCCTGAGTCGACCACTGTCGACCCTCAGCATAATACGTCATGTGTATGTTTGTAAGTGTATTAATGTACGTGTGTGCGTGTTTTATATGTGTGGTCATCATCAACCTCCCGTATAAGGCACACAAGAGCTTGTATGCATTTGAATTTATGCGAGTGTATTTGACGTGTGCGTGTGTGTGTACTCACCGAGTTATACTCACTACTGCTACTTTGACTATCACTGATTCCTGGCCTCTTGGGCATTATCACATCATAACTGCCAGCTGTGTATTGAGCTTGCCTTCACCACTCACTGACCCTTAAGATATATTTCCTAACGTGCCTACGATTCATCTGTGTCTTCAGCTTTTACCTGTGTCCTTAAGGTAGACTGACCTGTGGACGGGCTACGAGAGAACTCGAAACAGGTCATAGGTACGTTACAGGTATGTTCCCTTGACCCTGGTCTTCTTAATTCAAGCAGTCATCATCAACTTCCCGTATATGGCTCATGACATGAGCGTGTAACTTGTCATCGTGATAACCAGCAACGATAACTCATCTTCCTCCTCATTCCTTCATTTTATTTTTCACATCTTTATTTTACAACAGAAGGAAGTTATGAGATTTCTGAAACGCTGGGCTCCAAAAAAACAATGAGCCTAATTATATATTTTTTTCATTCTCGATACATTTTACCCGTATGTCAATAGCTGTTAACTCTGACACTTTGACGAAGCAAATGACAACCAACCCTCGAGACACCTCAACACACAGTTCTACACGCAAGCAAAATTATTACTACATCATGAAGTGGTTACAGCAGCATCAACAACAATCCTTTAAACGTTTGAAGGATTCAATTGGCCTACATATTATGTCAGATGAGGAAGTAGCCAAGAAGTTCCAAGAAGAGAATCAATTGGTGGGCAGCTGAGACTCACCATCCGCACCAGCACCCTTCGCTACACATGAGAAACAATAAAGGAGTGTATGAGCCTCCGAGGCATATGCAAGCTGCTGTGACCAAATTATAAATTTCGAAACGATAATTTACTGGCACAACTTAACCTAGTAACCTCCATAAAAAATTCTTTAATGGAGGATGGTTTCCGAAAAATCATATTAGAAAATAAAATAATTTTCTTAATAAATTCATACCTAAAAGGGAGTTGGAAAAAAATTCTCCCTTTCCTAATTTTAAACTTGCACACTTCGTGACAACGTACTGGAGAGAGATATGGATATGTAAAATTAAACTCAGTTAAAAGCAGGTGTGTCATGGGCACAACAACGCTGTGTCAACATCCACAAGGCCTTGACTATTCAACCTGCTACCAGCAGATATCAGAAATGCTGCCGTAACAATGAAGTCTTCAAGAGGAAACTGGATCACTACTTCCGCTAAGTGTCAGATCAACAAGGTATTGGATGTGTGGACCAATGGGCCACCAACAGCAACATTCTTTTTTCTTCCTTCTGACAGAACTTTATTTCCTTTTGAATCTGCTACTACCAAGAACAGGTGGTGGCAGCTTATATTATTAATTGATGCAATTACCCCATTTTTATCTCTAGTTTGTCCCTCTATGCTGTGATGAGGTTACCTCTCGAAATTGCTCAAAGGTATCACAGGTATCATAAAATAACAAGAAACTGTACACAGCATTCTTCGACATAATTCCTGAAGACTCAGAGACGGGAAAGTGGATCCCTGATAAACTAAAGTACAGGTCGCTAGACAAATACACACACTCAATTCAAAAACAGAAATACATCATAAGCATAAGCAACAATTCTTGGAACGTCACGGATAATGGCAGCAAAACTTTTTCACGAGATGGACCAGTAACTTAGAGGAACATCTTAACCAAATTACAAAAAGCTCCAATGAGCGGGCCATTAAATGAAAAAGAACAGCTTCATGACACACAAACAAACGCAATGGTAACAGCGTCCTGTTCAAAATAACATGCCAGAAATAGCAGCAGTATATTCTAATACCAGAGAGAATCCGCAGTAAGAGGAACAACAAGATGCACTCGGAATCTCGGAGCCTCCACAATAAGCGCAAGCACAAGATATACTCTCACAACCTGAGAGCCACCACAATAAGAGCAAGCACTCTTCAGCGGAGAGAAGTGAACACAAGTAAGAAGCAGCCAGTATTCGCCCTACAACACAACATCAGCTCAGACTGCAACAGCATCAGCATAAGTCAGTCAGAGAACACAGAGAGGTGCATGCGGAAGAGGAACCTACTGGTGGGGGTGCGGCAGGTGGCGTCATGAAGGTGGCCGCGCTCGTAAATCATAGGTGTAGGCGACATGGCATCAATAATGGAAGAGTTAACCCCCCCCCCTCCTTCCTCTTGCCCCGTCCACCCGAAAACCCCACACCATAACCTCTACCCCCATTCTATCTTTAGTACAATGAATCTGCACTGTTTCTACGTGTACGCATGCATGTATTCTTACGGTCCCAATTTCTCTTCTCGACTATTTGGGATAGGCCACTCAGAGAGATGGTAATTCAGACTTTATAAAAACTACAGCCCTTCCGGAGTGAAACCTTTGAAGTCCCCGTAGTTGCTGAACCCTTAATGGAATACATGAATTATACTCATAGACCTACCGGAGTCTCCCAGCTCAGGCTGGCATATTTTTATAGACTGTATGAAATCCCTCCCGTGTTACAGAATATGACAGGGGGTGATGATCTGAGGAATTAAGTCAAGATAACTTGAAAGGTAGGTAACAATAAAATATAGTTATTTTCCTTTAACAGCTACATTTTCCATAAATTAGGTTACACTCACAAATGACACGTACAGGCAAGTTTTCTTACTCCTGCTATCTCTATTCAATTAGCAGTAATTATATGGGTTTAGCAGGATCTTGTGGGTCACATCCTGTGGTATATATACCTAAGAAAAGGCTGGACTCCGAAATCAACAGAAGATAATACATTTAGCGTATAATTTCAACTATTTAAAAATATATGTACTTCAACAACTACACTACCTGTAGTCTACCTGTAATCAGTTCCAGGGTACACTGTTCGTGCTGGCAGGTCCCAGATCAAGCTTCCTGGTTGACCCCCTAATCGATCAGCAGCAGTCCATCGTAGGCACAAAAGCGGCATAAGTTTTAAAGTTTCCTCTTGAAGATAGCCGGGGGTATGTTGTGTGCATATTCTTTATCACAAAATACATGACAATCGCCTCCTCTCCTCAGATAAAAAAAAAATAACAAAACGGCGGGGATTTATTGCCCAATTCAACCGAAAGCTTCGTTTTATGGACCAAAAGAAATAAGCCAAATTTTAACTTATCAGAAAGTCATAATCAACAACGTCGCACCGAGACGAAGCAGAACGAAAAATAAAATAAGCACAACTAGGAATGCCGAAATATAAATATAATTAATGTTGGCTTGTGGCAATAATTACCCCCAACAGCACACACTTCTCTTAAAAACCCTTCAAGCATACCGACAACAGTTAATAATGAATATGACAATAAAAATTATCATCTGCCTAGAATATAAACAATGCTAAATCACCGACGTCGAAATAGTTATTACATAACTGTGAGAAACTATTGTAAATTAACCGTTTTTGAAGCCTCGAGACCAACAACAACTCTTCCTATTAGCACAAAATATTACCAAGGAAAAAAACATCTAAATTTTAGGAAATGGGGAAACGTCAGTCTACACCAATTAATATTCATCAACATACGAAGTCTTTCTTCATATTTATTTTGTGTAGCGTCTTTTTATTGGCGTATAAAGTTTTCCAAGGAGTATCCCTCTGACGCTGAGATACGAGAGTGCATCATCAGCGGCCAAATACCCAGGTGGACTGCAAATCTAGCGTGGCAGGCAGTTTAGGTATTCATAAGTTGGGTCAGATAAAGCTTGCCGTACACGCTTCCAGTGAAGGTTCTTACCAGCACACGCTTGTCCACCCGAGACTCGTAACTCACGCCCCGCCCGTTCCCGCCACCCACTCCCGACCCTTCACTGCCGCTGTGATCCTATCTTCCGCCTCCAGACACAACCTAATACCTCACCTCCTGCACAATCCCAATCCATCAACACTCCACCCACCTACCTGTGACATACCTGTGACCGGTTTATAGAGTTTCTGCACACTCACAGCCTGGCCTAAGACCTTGTAGATGTAAATGTAGGGATCCACTGCCTCCTAAAGATACCTGGGGGATACCCGAAGGATGTTTTCAGGGGTTAACGCCCCCGCGGCCTGACCACAAACCAGGCCTCCTGGTGGACGAAATCCTAATTAACCAAGTTGTTACAAATGGCGGCACGCATCAAACGCACGAACACAGCTGGGCTAGTCAGGAACTGATTTGAGAAACTGATCAAGTTTTCTCTTGACAACAGCCACAGCCAAAAGTTTGTTGGCAATTCCCCTAATGCATGAAGAAAGGGTGTTGGAAAGCTGCACACCTCTTGACATTTATCAAATCTTCTTAGCGTACTAGTAGCGAACCTACTGTTTACTAGATGTATCTTGCATCGTCTTCCAAGTCTCTTGCTTTCATATGGAGTGATTTTGGTGTACAGATTTAGGAACAGACTCTCCAGGATTATCAAGGTTTAAACTATGATGTACCTTTCTCGTTTACATTCCAAGAAGTATAGTCATAGGGATTCCCAGCGTTCCCAATAATTTAGACTTTTGATTAAATGTATATATATATTATATATATATATATATATATATATATATATATATATATATATATATATATATATATATATACATATATATATACATATATATATATAATCAATTTATCAATTCCCCACCTACACACCCTTGCTGACTAAAATTTAGTTTAAAAGTAGTTTCAGGGATCGTCGCCCCGGCAGCACTGCCTGATTTCCAGTTGATAGACTAATCAGGCTACTGGTGCTTGCAACGGACAGTCAGATGCACAGACCACAATCTGGTTGGTCAGGTACATTTTGAATTATCTTGCGAAGTTCTCTCTCTTGAAGAGTTTGTGGTCTGCTGGCAATTCCTTTACCTCTCCACCCACTCAGGTCAAATATATAAAATAAATTCTTGCTTGTTAGGTGAACGGGGAGAGCAAGTGTAAGGAAACACGCCCAACGTTTCCACCCGGCAGGGTATCGAACCACGGACACTCAAGTGTGTGAGGCGAGAGCGTTGCCTACCAGGTATAGTGTGAGAATTATTATCGAAAAATTCATCGTTTCCCCCACAGTCACACATACCTGCCGATTTATTAAACGTACCAATCCCCAACAACACACCCTCGCATCCACATACACTGCTATTTACCCACTAAAATACTGCAGGGCTAACAGAGCCATCTGACCACCCATCCACCCACTATACGGCTCACTTGCTCATCTACTTACCCATCTTCGAGTTCAGCCACCCACCCACTTACCTATCGTCCAGTTCAGTTACCCACCTGCCTCCCTACCTGCCCACTAACTTCTCACCTCCCAGTAAACTCAACCACGTAATTGTCTACCCGTTCACCAACATACGTAAACACGTACCGACTTAACCATCCTCGGCTAGTTACCTACCTCTCTGCCCCCTCTACCTACTAACCTTCATCCACCCCTCCTCTACCAGCCTACCTCCGTGCCCACCCACCCTTCCTATTTATCTCCCTCCCTCCCTCTCTACCTAATCAGCATGGGGAAGAGTTGGTAGTGGCGCCGTGGGTGCATCTAGCACGTGAGGGGGATGCAAGACAAGAGGCCGCTACCAGCAGCATCAAACCACTGTCCTCATGGCTGCCTTCAAATCCGGTCGAGAAAGTGAATTACAAACGCCAGGCATTACACAGACACAGGAAATCCAATGGATTATTATTATTATTATTATTATTATTATTATATTTTGGTAAGCGCTAAGCCCTTACGGGTCATACAGACCCTGAGGAATGGGAGATAATCAACTTTAATCCGAGGGAGAGTAGCTGCAATTCCTTGGATCAAGAACCCTTCAACAGCCTCAAGGGAGCACCAACTGAAGGACCCAAATATCCTCAACTAACCGGGACAAAATAAAAAACTATCAATATTTCCCGGGAAACGGTCCTAAACAACCTTAACCCGCACAAATTTATATAAAAGCTGAATACAAAAAGCATACAAGAACTGCATCAAATATATTCTGCAGAGACAGCACGACAAATATTTAAAAAGAACGTACGAAAGAAAAACAAGGGTTGTTGAACTGCTCACAAACGAACATATGTTCAGACAAAGATAATCTACATGAGAGAGTCTTAATATACGTAAAGCAGAAACTAAAACATTCATACCAGATGGGTAGCACAAAAGAAAGATTTTTTTTAATAACGAAAAATCATACACGGATACCTGAAAGATACCCAAAGGACGTTTCCGGGGGGAGGAAGGGGTCAACGCCCCCGCGGCATGGTCCCAGACCAGGCTTCCTGGACGAGCAAGGCCTGATAAACCAGGTTGTTATTGCTGGTCACACGAAGTGCAACGTACGAACCACATCCCAGCTGTCAGGCATTGATTTGAGGAACTTGTCCAGTTCCCTCTTAAAGACAGTATGTACGGAGGGAGGGCGCTGAAAAGTCAAGGACCTTTGACAATCACCGATGACGAAAAAAAAAAATGAGCAAAATTCTGAAAGACTAGTATGAACCAATGATCCAGATAGTTGTTAGATTAACTCTGCCAACCCTATAAATCATAAACACAAATTCCCAAAATTTGATAAGTTAATACAAAATACAAAATATGCCCACGCAGACAGCACCAGGTCCTGATTCATGGAACTCGTTATTAACAAAGTACAAAATGCCACTAGCATACAAACTGTGGTATTTGGAGAAAGAGTTTAGTATAACCAGGGATTTTCACTTTAGTCTGTTAAATACATTTCTTATTAATTTACCAACTGTATGCTCTAGTTTGTGGAAATGAAGATTAAAAAGATTTATGTGAAATTATACTGCACAAAGGAGACAGTGTCAACAGAGTAATACTTGTGTAGTATATATCGTTATAGCTCCATTTTATAGGCAGACTCCTTGGTCAAACCTTAAGCAACGTGACGCCCTTTTGAACTATGCATGTAGGCCTTGACCTGATATCCTTGAAGAGTTTCGAGTATCACTCGACCCGCCAGGGGCCAGGCTCGTCGGTTGCCTGGTCAACCAGGCTGTTGCTGCTGAGGCCTGCCCACATATCCATCACAGCCTGGTTGATCTGGCACCTGGTGAAGAATTTGTCCAGTTTCCCTGAGCTTCCACTGGTTCCAGCCGTGTTTGTACTTCTGGTAAGATGTTGAATAGTCTGGAGAGGCCGTCGGCCAGAGGCCAACTAGACCTAGGGGACAGGCAGACGGATACCCAGGCTCCGCCACGAATACTCAGTACAACGCCTCTATAACAGTTCAACAGTTGTTTCCTTGGTACCATCACTTCTTATATAGAACCCTAACAACAGTAGTGCTGAGGCAATCAGTTACAGGTCAGTATCACCAACATAACACATCACAAAAGTCTCTGAAAAGGTAAGACAAGTTACAAATTTTACGGCAAAGCATAACCTGCACAACCCAAGTCCATGTGGATTTAGAATGGGAAGGTCATGCTACCTGTCAACCTAGACGGTGTTCCAGGGGTCAACGCCCCCGCGGCCCGGTCCATGACCAGGCTTGTGGCAAGAACTAGACCATTATAACAAAACTACTGAAGTTTCGAAAGAAAACTAAACCTCAGACGTGGTCTACACGTAATAATAATTTCGAATAGAGGTACGAAGAGAAAGGAAGGAAATGTGAGGAAAGGCAAGGGTGGGGGCGGGAGCAAGGGCATGGAGGCCGAGAACGGTAATGGGAAGGGAATAGAGAAGAGGAAGAGAGAGGGAATGGCGGAGATGATGATGGAGGGGAGGCGGGTGCGAAGGCCGCGACCATCACTCAAGAACAGATGAAGCCACTGGCAACAGAGGCAGCATTTTATGCTGTTCTCAGTCTGGAGAACAGAGAGAGAGAGAGAGAGAGAGATAGAAAGAGAGAGAGAGAGAGAGAGAGAGAGAGAGAGAGAGAGAGAGAGAGAGAGAGACAGACAGAGAGAGAGAAGAGAGGAGAGAGAGGGAGAGGAGAGAGAGGGAAAGGAGAGAGAGGGAGAGGAGAGAGAGGAAAGGAGAGGAGGGATTTATATATATATATATACGTATATATATATATATATATATATATATATATATATATATATATATATATATATATATATGTGTTAGTTAGTTACCATTTTGTCCTAGGCACATGTCGATTAGACACTAGGCCTGTTGTGTGTGTGTGTGTGTGTGTGTGTGTGTGTGTGTAACGAAACACTTCGAAATGTTTCTGGCCCCGCCGAATTGAACCGGCCCTCCGTGCGTGAAGCAAGAGCGCTAGCCACCATGCCATCGGGGCGTATCTGTGTGTGTGTGTGTGTGTGTGTGTGTGTGTGTGTGTGTGTGTGTGTGTACTCACCTAGTTGTGGCTGCAGGGGTCGATTCATAGCTCCTGGCCCCGCCTCTTCACTGGCCGCTACTGGGTCACTCTCCCTGCGCCATGTGCTTTATCATACCTCTTCTTAAAGCTATGAATGGAACCTGCCTCCACTACATCGCTTCCCAAACTATTCCACTTCCCGACCACTCTGTGACTGAAGAAATACTTCCTAAAATCCCTGTGATTCATCTGAGTCTTCAACTTCCAACTGTGTCCCCTTGTTGCTGTGTCCCATCTCTGGAACATTCTGTCTCTGTCCACTTTGTCAATTCCTCTCAGTATCTTATATGTTGTTATCATGTCCCCCCTATCTCTCCTGTCCTCCAGTGTCGTCAGGTAGATTTCCCTTAACCTGTGTGTGTGTGTGTGTGTGTGTGTGTGTGTGTGTGTGTGTTGTGCCAAGTAGGTAAAACTGGCCAATTAGCAGGAACTCATTTAAAATTAAGTCCTTTCTAAAAAAATTCTCATATACGTTTAAAGATATATTTTTTTTAATTTATGTTAATGTAAAAATTAATAATTTTGAACCAAAAGAACCTTAGAAAACTTACCTAACCTTATTATAACAAGTGCAATTTAATTTAGCCTAATCCAACTAAATATATTTTAGGTAAGTTTACAATAATTTAATAATAAACAAACACAAGAAATGTATTCTTTTCGTTGGGTTCAGAATGATTTTTGCGAAATTATTGCATACATAAATTTTCGCTTGCCTTATTCGGCAAGAAGACCGTTGTTATTTAAGCCAAAATAGCAAGTTTTACCTATTCGGCACGACACACACACACACACACACACACACACACACACATATATATATATATATATATATATATATATATATATATATATATATATATATATATATATAAATATATATATATTCTTCTTCTTTCAACACGTCGGCCGTTTCCCACCGAAGCAGGGTGGCCCAAAAGAAAAAACGAAAGTTTCTCCTTTTACATTTAGTAATATATACAGGAGAAGGGGTTACTAGCCCCTTGCACCCGGCATTTTAGTCGCCTCTTACGGCCGTTTCTCACCAAGGCGGGGTGGCCCAAAGAGGAAAACAAAAGTTTCTCTTTTTAACTTGAGTATTGTATACACGAGAAGGGGTTACTATCCCCTTGCTCCCGGCATTTTAGTCGACGCTTACGACACGCATGGCTTACGGGGGAAGAATTCTGTTCCACTTCCCCATGGAGATAAGAGGAAATAAGAACAAGAGCTAGTAAGAAAATAGAAGAAAACCCAGAGGGGTGTGTGTATATACATATGCTTGTACATGAATGTGTAGTGTGACCTAAGTGTAAGTAGAAGTAACAAGACATACCTGAAATCTTGCATGTTTATGAGACAGAAAAAAGACACCAGCAATCCTACCATCATGTAAAACAAATACAGGCTTTCGTTTTACACTCACTTGGCAGGACGGTAGTACCTCCCTGGGCGGTTGCTGTCTACCAACCTACTACCTAGAATATATATATATATATATATATATATATATATATATATATATATATAATGTTAAAAAAAATACAAGAGCAAAGGAATAAGAGACAACCTGGGTAACACATAAGATACAAGACTGGCCTAAACGAACAATGAGCGCAACGTGCATATTATGTTGTACATTTGCTATCCTGAGCCTCATCTTGCCCCCATCTCCTCCCTCCACGCCCCTGAACAAAGCACTGGCCACGTAAAGCAAGACACTCGACCACAAATTACTCCGCACAACACAAGACCCTGATGAACCAAATGTCAGCAACAACAGATGCTTTCAAGGTAATCGTTTTGGCTTTGTTTTCGGCTGAAGATCTACTTCAAGGTTGCCGAATGAAGACGACTCGCTTGACAGAGGACGATTCACTTGACGAAGAACGACTGGCTTGACTGAGGAAAGGAGCTATTTGACTGGGCTTATACGTGCGGCTCTCAAACACGGACAAGGAAAAGAGATGAAGATTTGTTGGTGGACTGGAAAGAAAGGAAGCCTCGTACAGTAAATTATGCAAGATAAGCGGTAGGTGTCGGAGAGAAAAATGAATAATGATAGAAGAAGAAGAAGAAGAAGAAGAAGAAGAAGAAGAAGAAGAAGAAGAAGAAGAAGAAGAAGAAGAAGAAGAAGAAGAAGAAGAAGAAGAAGAAGAAGAAGAAATAAACAAGAAAGACGGAAAAAAATCTAAAAGGTCACAAGAACTTGGTATTAAACCAGGTCAACTCTCTTGCCACTGACCTGCCACTAAGGACCACGTGTGAGCGCAAATCTCTCTCTATGTAATGGCAGGTAGCCACAGGTGGGATGACGTTAATGAACGCTACACTGACCATAGTTACTGCTGCACCCTCAACCACCTACAAAAGTAATGACCCGAGAAAATATCATATAGGAGGGGACGCCACGTCTCGACTGGCGACATTACATAACCTGGAACAGTTGTACAAGATCTTTAGCAATATAAGATGCTATCTGTTAATGGCTCCAGGGGACATTAGGCTCCCACGTCTCGTCCTTAGGTTAGTCCTCTTAAATTGGAAAGGAAATATTACAGAAATAAGAACTAATAAGAAACACACAGTAGAGTTTTTAATGATTGTGAAGGACCTGCCTAGTATAGGCCAACAGGCCTGATGCAGTGTTCCTCCTTTCTTATGTTCTTAATGAACGTAAGTAGAACTTAGTAAACTTTATCTGTCATCTTGCATGTTCACCAGACAGAAAGATAAGACCAGCAATCCCGCCAGAGTGCATAAAAGACTTCCGTCTCACACTCATGACAGGAAGGCAGTAACTCCCCGGATGGATGCTGTCTACCAGCCTGACTCTTCCCGATGCCAAGGAAAAATAACAGAAGTAAATAGACGAGAGCAATGTGTAATGAAGAACGGGGAGTAATGAATGACTCATACTGTTTCACTGAGAACAAACGTTAAGAAGAAAGTGAATAAATAACTTTATATATTCTAATATTTCACAGGAAGCGCCAAGCATCCTCTTACAAACACCGGCAGTCAATTTTAATAAAAAGTTACGTACTATAAATACAATTATAAATCTTATGTAAACTGTACAAGTATTTTAACTTAAGATGATCCTGGTAACTTTCACAATAAACCTATAAGAAAAACTATGGGTCAAATAGTTTTAGTAATGATGACTCCTGAAGGATTTCCATTACAGATAACCAGCCCATCCTCCTAATCAGAGCCAGTGTATTATTTAGGCTAAGAACGTTAAACGTTTGACTGTGTCCGCAATGAAAATGTGATTATCTGAACTCGCGATTTTTGTAATATTAATTAGCGCAACCGTATGTTATAATTGGTTAAATTGGTATATGACAATGTAACCTAACCTAAATGACATAACCAAGAAATTTGTTTAAAATCGTATTTAAGAAATCGATGTTTTCTTTAGGAGATGTTGATAGGATCACAGAAGTCACGCAGCTGTGCCGTGACTGAGCCCTCTACTGTTCCCTGGGCTGAATGACCTACCCGGAATTAACACAATAATAATAATAATACATAAAGTCCATTAAAGCTGACAAATAACCAAGGCGTCGTCTTAATAAGCCATACAAAATGAAGATATTAATCGACGAAGAGAAGACTACGAGAAGATGCCAACAACAACAACAAAAACCCGACATATATAGCATAGTAGGCAGCAAAGTAAGAAGACAAAGGGTAATATAAATATATCGAGAAACTGAAGGAACGTCACATGAGCCAAATGAAAAAAGAGCCTCCCGTCGAGGGGTGGGAAAGGACCGCACTCCTTGAGCACTGACTGAGAATCCTGGCAAAATGATGAGCCTAGCGGGACTCCCACAGTGGAGAGAGCAAGAGGACGGCCTCTTACAGCGGGACTCCCACAGGGGGCGACCAGAGAGCCAGATGTGGGGGCCCCCGTGTAGCCAGACCCCCCACAAGGCAGAGAACCCGAGAGCCAGATGACGGCCCCGTAGTTCACTGCGGGGCCTCACTAATGACCATCAAGCAGATAAATTTAGGATACACCAACTTGGAATACGAATGCAAACGGATGCCAACAGAGATGGACTCACTGGTATGCTTTCCTTACCTTTGAAAGGTTTCAAGAGTTTCTCTGCCATCCAAGCCCAACCTAAGGCGAGACATTTTTGATCAGCCGGGATGTTGCTGTCTACGACTGTCTGGCATACATAGCCTAACTGATCTGGCACTTGCTACAGGTGCTGGTCCAGGTTCTTCCACCTTTGTTCCTTGAAAACCGTGGAGAAATAAAAAGTTCAGGAAACTCCGAGATAGAAGAAATAAAAGATCACAGGAGAGATAAAGCAATACATAAAAGGAGAGGGCACTGGCGAGGGCATCTTTGTCTAGAGGCGGGTCCACGCAGTGCAGGAAGAAGCCTCACCCCACCTGCACTCCCGCACGTCCATCAGTGACGCAAATACTGTCAAGCCTCGACCCTTCATGGAAACCTGACCTAATTCTATGGCTGTAAGTTGTACCTGTGACCTCTAAGGATACACAAGCTTCGAGGTTAGTTATGTCATAGGTGAGTTGCAGCATGACAATACGGGTTCAATCCCGACTCCTTAGGTATAATGCTTGCAAAATTACTATCCGTTTTTAGCGTTTAAGAATACTGAAGAAACCTCGGGGACTGGTGCACGTGATTAAGGCAAGATGATATTGCTGTATGTCCTCTCCCACGATATTTCCGAGGTTCAGTTTAAACGTGTGATGAGTAAAACCATCGATTCAACCATATTACATATTCTTTTGTATGTGACTGGGTGAGACTCCGGCTTGGGAGACTGTAGCCGGTGCGTCACATTCCAGGCTCGCACACCTTGTAAAAGTTGGGAGACCAAAATTGCTTCACGCGCTGATTATTGTGTGCTAACATGAACATTATATATTTCACGTATAAAGGCGATTAGTGAGTGTCCCAGGTGGACCGTGTAAGCCCTCTTCATCTCTGCAAATTGTCAAAGGATTAACAGATCTTGTCAAGGATGACGTATCCAAGATCATAAGCAGAGAGAAATTCAATTTCCACAAGTGAGGTTGATGGATAAGTGGAAGAAAAAACGTCAAAGGCACCAAAACCCGTTCTTGAAGCTAAAGCAAAATGGATTTATCCTTAAAATCAAAAAACGTAATCCTGTCTGGCCCCAGCCACCGTCACTGTAGACAAGCGTGGAAAACGAACATAACAAAACCCAATATGTAAAGATTACTTGAGTGCTGCGCTCACCCACCGCTCCACTCTTACCTTTAATACTACTCTTCGTAAAGGGCAACGACTCGCTGCTTCCTGGGAACAGGATGCGTCTCTCTGACCGGCAATGGAAAAAGATGGGAGAGGAGGTGGCGGAGGCTTGAGTCCAAATGCATGGTTGATCTGCGTTGAGCGTCTAGCTAAGGCTTAGCCAAGGCTTAGCCAAGGCACATTACAGATGACTACCTCAATACTCCTCCACATTTCAATACTTATAAGGTGGCGAGAAAAAAAAACTTCAAACGCAAAATAAATCTTTATGAAGACGATCAACGCAAGCTGAGAACTGCCTTGTGAAGTCCTCCATGTATGTTGCATGAAAACCAGTGAGTACACATTATATACAATGAAAAACCGAGGCTCCCCCGCGGGACTCATGATCGAGTTGACATGAAAAAATACTGGATAACACAAGTCTAACATTAATGAAGCAATGTGTGTGGCGGCCATCATCTTCAGATACTAGACACACTCACCACTCCAATCCTCAAACTTAGTCAACACAAGACCTGCTACACCTGAGGGGAGGACGAGGAGGAGGAGACAAGAAATGTTTTAGAGAATGAGACTAGGAATATAAGGAGAAAATGCTTCTAGAAGCATTTACATGGCAGTGTTCTGAAGTTCTAAAAGCTGTCTGGTATAGCGCCCTGCATGACCTACCAACATGTTTTATTGTGATTAACTACAGTTCTCTCTTGAGGTGCACTTAAAAAAGCTTAATTCTCTGTTTATCAGTATTAGCAGCTAGCTTAAAGAGGACAGAGGGAGAGAGAGAGAGAGAGAGAGAGAGAGGAGAAAAAGAGAGAGGAGAAAGAGAGAGAGAGCGGTGGGGTGGGGGAGGAGGCGATGACACCACACTCAAAGATACAAGGAGAGAACCATGAAGAAACTTTCAATTTAACAACTACTACGTAAGAATCACCGCCTCAGTCACAGTAAAGATCACAAGCAACATTTAATGCTATTGTTACTGGTAAATAAATAAACACTTGTGATGGCTTACTCTGTAGGTCCAGTGATATGAGAAACACGAATGAATAATAAAAGAACAGAAATACAAAGACAAGAGATAATAATGATGAAAAGGAAAACGGAAAGATAGAAACCGAGAAGAAAATAATAAGAACAAATATAAATGAAGAACTTGGGAAATGAGGACGAAAAAAGGATGAGGTGAGGAAGCAGCGATCACATAATAATTTTGTTTATAAAGGCGGGATTAGTTAGGCAAGTAGGAGGGGTGGGCAGAAACCATGTTATAAAATGCCACTTGTGGCTCCACCAGCAACAGCCTGGTTGACCGGGCAAGCACCAGACGAGCCTGGCCTATGGCCGGGCTCCGAGAGTAGAGAGACTCTCGAAACTTATCAAAAGTATATCAACGGTATAGGTACGTGGTAGTACCGAGCTCACAATACACCCTCATATCCAATTTCTTTTAGAGTTCGGAAGAAACCGAACGTTTTAAGATACTATGATACTCCTTGCGCTGCCAAACGTAAGACACATTTTATTTTACTTTAGTTAATGCCGTTATTTATAAGTAAGCATTGATTAATGTACGCTAGACTAACTAAAGCAAACCTAACCAAATCTACCCAAATCTAACCTAACCTAAAATAACGATAGTAGAATCGGTATGAGAATGGCATCAACAGTGGACATAACCTCTTATAACCCTAATTTTTAAAGGGGTGGACCGGTAAGCCAACGTAAGGCCTCGTTCAGATGACCAAAAGCTCCAGCCGAGGGTCATGATATGACTAAGACCCGAGTCAGGAAACACTTGTCCCTCTTAAAGACTATTAGGAATTTTTGTATAATTCCCCTTAATGTTAAAAGGAGGGTGTTAAAAAGGCCTGGATCTTAAGACCTAATTTTCCCCAACAAAACTTGAAAGGAAAGTAGCGAGAGAAAACAAGAATAATTTTAGTTTTAAAAAGCGTTACGCTGTTCACGAACATTTCCACACTTCGTGAATAGCGGACCTGTTTTATTTATTTCCCCAAGGAAATGCAGTCGCCTTCGAGGGAAGTAGGTCGCATTCAACCATTCAAACTTTTTTAGATTTTTTTTTAAAGATTATGCAATTATAACCATTAACACTACAAATATATATATTTGCAAATTAAATAGCCAGATAAATGTGATAAAATCTTCAGCTAGTTCGACCTTTCTTAACCTGAATACAAGTCACAATACTAAGGCAGGAATAATTTACAACTAATCCACATTTTGGACAGGAAATTGAAAGCTATGAGTTAGATGTGAGATTATCTCATTAGCAGCTAATATTTTCCTGTGGCCTCCTCACCTCTACTCCTGCAAAAGTAAAACAACTCCATCTTAAGAAGCTATACTGAAAATATGTTCAAGTATAAATTATTTATTCTTTAGAAAATAAAAACCATTCCTGTGATTGGTTTAGTGGGTTCCTGTGCGGTCGCAGCCCAGCCTGAAGCCATGCTTCCTTGTTAGCTGTCTAGTTAACCGTACTATTGCTGCTAGCGACCCGCAGGCCCAGATAGACACAACAAGCTGACTGATCAATCCAATGTAGAAGGTACCGATCCAGTTTCTTTTTGACAGCTGCTGCCACTTCATTAGTCACGCAGTTTTAAATAAGTGCAAAAGATGCGTACATTACCGAGATTTTTTCACAGACCCAGATGGTTGTCATACGAGGTGGACGTGTCTTTGGAGATTCACGTACCAAAATTTAAGAAGTGTCCAGTACCTAAAAAAAAAAAAAAAAAAAAAAGAGCCACTTGGCACTAACTTCCACAACGCCAATGGCGGACACACGTAAACAATACAATTATCTTCTTAAAGCCAAGACGTTACCAGGATGGACACTACTCTGGGAGATAATTATTCGTTTTTTGTCGACCCTTCTCAAGACGAAGCTGCCACTCCTCCGATACTTAGTTACACCGGAACGATTAACAAGGATGTTGGTCTGTTTTTGTTGCTTTATCTTTGCTGTTGATGTCAAGCCAGCTAACACGTTAACCTTTAGTAGAATTCCCCCCAAAAAAAAAAAAAATGAATTGTGAATATAATAGAGAAAAAGGATACAGAATTTGATTTTTGTTTTGTCTCGATATAAACATATTTCTCTTTGTTACAGCAAGACTGTAGTGGAATACCAATAAATTTAGTGTAGCGTGTAAATGAGTGATGTAGTTAATTGTATGTGGAATGGTCTTAGCAGAGCAAACCACCATTCAAGTCAATATAATGTCTAACAGAGCGTTGACAAGAGGAGCGAAGATCACAATAGAGTAGAATCAGTAAATTCGGTGAACAAGAGTTAAAAAGTGGGTCCAGGAGCTATGAATCCACCCTTGCAAACTATCGTAGGTAAGGTACTGTTTCACATCTATGCACTTACTTGTGCCAGCACTTTCACTAAATTTACTAGGCCTTGAGCTGCTTAATTAATGAGCTCTGTAGAGTTAAAAATGCGATGAAGTTTTTTTTTATTCAAAAGTTTAAATTAATTTTAGCGAAAGTCTACAAGAGCCCATTTAGATCTAACGTACGTTGTATATTATACAATGAATAATGATAAGGGCATAACTGAGTAATTATAATAAGCTTGTAACGTTTCTCAAAAACAACAAATGACCAACTCTAAGAAGAGTAAACATACTGTACAATACGTAATGCTTTTTTTCGCATCAGTGAAAGTGAAATACTCTGTTCCTCAAGGTACAATATTCTCCCTAATTCTCCTTTTCGTTCTTATGTTCGACATAAAGACATAGTGATGGCACTCTATCATCCTTTGTAGACGATACTAGAATTTACGTAAGATGGGTATCCATGGATGACAAAACACGTCTCAATGCTGATATAAACCAGGTCTTTCGGTGGGCAACGGAAAACAATTTGATGTTTAATAAGGACAAATTTCCGTCACTCCACTTTGGAAAAACTAAGAATTAAAAACGAGTATAAAACAGTACAACTCAAACCACTCAACAGAGCGGATAAGAAAGCCGGGATAGTAGCTAAAACTTGAACCCAACAACCACAACGTGGCTAGCACAAATGAGAGAGAGAGAGAGAGAGAGGAGAGAGAGAGAGAGAGAGAGAGAGAGAGAGAGAGAGAGAGAGAGAACACGAACACACACACACAGTGATGTAGTGTAGGCAGGATCCATACATAGCTTCAAGAAGTGGGAGAGAGTGGACCTAGTGGCAACCAGTGAAGAGGCGGGGCTAGGAGCTATGAATCGACCCCTGCAACCACAATTAGGTTAATTAGGTGAGTACACACACGCACACACACACACACCGTGCGCGAGAATCAGTAAAGGTAATTCATCAGAATTTAGAGGGGTCCAGGAGCTATGAATCGGCCTCTGCATGCAGAACTAGGCGAGCACATGCTAAGCTCCAGAAATATATCCAATACACAACTTCTAACTAATGAGCGATTAATACCCAGCAGTGGGATGAGAGCAACTTAGAGCGACGACTGTGATAAATTCCTGGCGATTATCTCACAGCAGGCAGACAAAAACGCCCCGGACCAAACACTGCATCACATGCTAATTTATGGGCCAGCAAGATGGGCCTCACACGCTGCCACAACTCGCGTTTTCCCTGTATACTGTACCTCACACATGAGCGGTATCCCGCTCATGTGTGAGGTAGGGCCGCTGCCAGTGGGCAAGGTCGGAGGTACCATCACCATCTTACTCACCAACGTCACCATAATTACCATCGTCACCATAATTACCATCATCACCAGCACTTTAACCATCGTCACCGTAGTTACCACCATCACCACCCACATAATCAACCATCGTCACCATAATTACCACCACCACCATCACTACCACAGCATTCTTTCCCTTCTCCCTCCCTCTACACACTATTCCTCCTCTCATACATAACCATCTCAATACACACACACACACACACACATTTATATTCTCTCTTCCTTGTCCATTCGTCCATCAAATGTCTTATGCCCGTCAGTGTCTAATGTTTACATAACATTTGATGATACTGCCATCCACGCCGAGTGTTTGCGCTTTAACCTCTCAGGCAATACCGTGGTAGTCATCAGCGTGGGATCCTGTTCTACAATGCGCCACACATGAAGACCTATCTCGAAAAACTGGAGATCAAAAGTTACATGGAAAATTTTGTGTGGTAGTTCCGCTTACAGAATGATTGGACAATGTACCAGCATAACGTTCTATTCTGAGGTAAAGAAGACAAGGCCTGAGAAAACTTGAGCCATTTATAAATTTGACAATTCGTGCATTTAAACTGATATAAATGTGTTCCTGCATACTTTTACAATTTCGACATCACTTATGACATCACAAATCGTTATTTTCAAGAATCAGAGGCGAGTACAAACAAGACGCGCGTCTGTTTTGCGCTCAGCAAACGGAGGATCAAGCATTCACCACGTCTTGGGCTGAATGACCCACGTGGGTTTAGTCGCTTGGTAGCTTTTGTTTTTTGAAGTATCTTAATCCGTGTTCTAACCACAAGACTACGTTTAGCAATGATTAAATACCTTTGATATACCTCTGATGAGTTCCCAGAGCTTTTCTACTCCTGGAGCCCGGCCGTGGGCCAGGCTCGTCTGATGTTTGCCTGGTCAACCAAGCTGTTGCTGCTGGTGGCCGGCTGCCCCACATATCCATCACATCCTAGTTGGTTTCAGGTTGGTAGGAACGAGGCAGTAAAATACCTTGTGAAGTCGTCTTGAGAATCATATTGGTGTCAAGGTGTAATCAGTTCATTGTTGTTGTTGTTGTGAAGGAGATTCATCATCTGGTCTATGTAGGTGTTGATGTCCTTGATGACAACCCTTCCTTCCTTCATTGTCAGCGGTAAATATCCTGATGCCTTTTCTTTGGGTAAGGTTTTTTAGAGAATGAAACACCTAAATCGAACAATCACGTAAATGCTGCAAATAATTTAGGAGTTTATTAACAGTAATGAATAATAAATTATTGTTACTACTACTATTACTGGAAAAATAAACACAAGCAGTATGTGATCCTTTATTGATAACGTTTCGCCCACGCAGTGGGCTTTATCGAGTCACAAACAGATCTGTGGGCGAAACGTTGTCAATAAAGGATCCCATTATACTGCTTATGTGTTTATTTTTTCATTGTGTCGGTATTTTATACCATTTGTTGACTACTTCCTACTTAAAAATTATGATTAAGACGCTGTACATATGGATTGTCGCGGAGATTCTCAACAGCATTTTGGGTCGCTCCCAACAAAATGTTAAGTACGACTGTTTTAGTCTGTATGTATCCAAAACATATCAAGTGAAGGCAAATGTATAAAATCAATATTTAGTCTACGGCTATTTCGTATATGGTCTGCTGGTAAAAGTAAGTCACGAGAGAGAGAAAAAAAAAGAAGGCAAGGGAGAAGAGCAGATGGCTAAGAATCCCCCCTCTGAGGAAGATATTTTCCCAACTTGCCCTAGTGAAGAAGAAATGTTTGAGGTAATATGTCCAGTGCGTCATAACACCTCACACATCCCGCATTCCCCTTCTCATCGCTCACCCATCTCTGACTCTCAATCCCCCTTTCTCCATCACTTATCCCCACTCCATCACTCATCCCCACTCCATCTTCCCTCCTCCAACACTCACTCCTACTCCATCGTCTATCCACCATCGTTCTCCTACATCGCACCACTATCCTCCTCCACCACAACTCTCTCGTACACATAAACGAACACTCATGAAAATATACAAGTGCCTCAATGGTAGCTAAATCTATCAAGTAATGTTGGGCTCTGGGTAACCTTTCCACAAGCTTTACTCTAAGACGCCTTCACACATCTTTCCTCTCATAAAAGGAGACTACAGTATAAATATACAACATATCCTCATCTAACACAGTTCGTGTTCATAAGCGATTCATTTTGTGAAGGTTCTCGGAATTTTCAAAAATACTGAGGAAAAGACAGGTGCGTTAAACTTCTGTGCCATCGTCTCGATCTATGTAGAACTTTATCAAATTTGATAAAGCGTGTGTCTTAATTACTGTCAACGGTATGCCTTTACATCCCACATATTATAATCAAAAGTAAGCGCTAAACTCACAAGGGTCATACAGCGCTGTGCATCCCACATAAAAGTTGTATTTTCGTTATTTTAGGTTACATACGAGCATAAGAAAGAGAGAAAACTGCAGCAGGCCTACTGGCACATGCGAGGCAGGTCCAAGTCTCCTACCAGCTTTAAGCCAATGATCCAACCTAGTAGCACAAGCTAGTCAGGTCCAACTCATACCCACCCGCACCCACTCATGTATTTATCTAACCTATTTTTAAAACTACACGTTTTAGTTTCTATGACGGTACTCGGGAGTTTGTTCCACTCATCCACAACTCTATTACCAAACCAGTGCTTTCCTATAGCCTTCCTGAATCACTTTGTCATCCTCCTTTGTACGTTCTCCAGTGCATTTATGTATATCCATTCTGTAATACAGTGACCAAAACTGTGCAGCATAATCTAAATGAGACCTAACCAAGGATATACAGAGTTGAAGAACAACCTGAGGACTCCTATTATTTATGCTTCTTGATATGAAGCCAAGGATTCTGTTCGCTTTATTGCGAACACTTACGCACTGTTGTGTCTGTTCAAATCTTCCTGGAGTGCTCTAATGTCCTCGTCAGAATGAATTGGACGGTCTATTTTGGTGTCATGGGCAAACCTGCCTATGTCGCTATTTATTCCCTCATCTAAGTCGTTTATGTAGATTGTGAACAACAAGGGGCCCAACACTGACCCCTGTGGAACACCGCTCGTGACGCTTCCCCACTCAGATTTCTCTCCATTTATGTAAACTCTCTGTTGCCTATCTGTCAACCACGCCTCTATCCAGGAATTTTTTTCTTATATTCCGTGTGCTTTAATTTTATTCAATCGTCTCTGATGTGGGATTCTATCAAAAGCCTTACTGAAGTCCATATACACAATATCATATTTATTACTATGATCTACCTCCTCAAATACTCAGTGAAAAAAGTTAATATATATTAGTAAGATAGGAACGCCCTTTTGTAAAACCGTGCTGAGATTCGTTGACCAATTTATGCTTTTCAAGATGGCTACGAACTGCCTCGGCAATTATAGATTCCATAAATTTTCCCACTATGGAGGTTAGGCTTATTGGTCTATAGTTCGAAGCTAAGGACCTCTCACCTGCTTTGAAAATAGGTATCACATTTACAATTTTCCACTTATCTGGCACTATGCCAGTTTGTAGTGATATGTTGAAAAGATTAGGCAAAGGTTTGCTAAGCTCGGTTACATAATCTATAAAACTATATTTAATCACAAATAAATCTAATTTAAAAATAGGGTGGCGGTACGTCTAGTAGTTGGATGTGTGGGCGACCTCAGGCAACATACAAATGTGCACGCTTCTCGCATGTGGTGTGATGATGGGTTGAAATGCGGGGATCACGCTTGGCTATCAAGTGATGGCAGCATAGTCTCTTTAACAACGCGAACACTGTCACCTCTTGTATATTTTTCCCAGGTTCTTTATCTTCACGGGCTCACTTATTATTGATGTTAGTCGTGAAAATACAGGTCGACGTTACTGTAAAGGTATAGAAGAGTTACGGAATTACCGTGCAAACAGTTACTCAAGTATTACATTATAGAGTCTTGGTGCAATGCACCCAGCGTAAACAACTGAAATTTCTCTTCAAAGAGCTAGGAATAGAGTAAGTAAGGAGCACTGGCATGTTGGAGCATCTTTAAGCAGCAACCCGGAGATCAAGAAGAGCAGGAAGTGGTTGGGGGAGGGTGTGAGCAGCAGCAGCAGGAGGATTCCCTAGGGACGACACACTAGTGGCCGTAACCAGCGCTCCACACACACACATACACACACTTTCTCTCTCTCAACAATCCTCAGCAGTGCTCAGCGGCTCATTAACAAGGGTTTGGATATACGAGCCACGTACTCTTGGGTGCGGGTTACGTCGCCCCAGACACTAACTGCTGACGTCACCGCTCCCTCCAACTGTGAACGTCGTTGCAGTCACTAGCTGTCGACGTAGCCGCAGACACTAGATGTGGACGTCGCCGCAGACACTAGATGTCGACGTCGCCGCAGACACTAGCTGTCGACGTCGCCGCAGACACTAGCTGTCGACGTCGCTGCAGACAATAGCTGTCGAAGTAGCCGAAGACACTAACCTCACTACTCAAGATGTTTAAATAAAAGCCAGTTCGGACCATTTTAAGGATCATTAGTGTTACGTTGACATAAATAAGAAGTGAATTGCAAGGTAGGAATTTGCTCTGTATGTAGCCAACCAGCATTCTGAGTCTTCTATGAATGCCACTGCCATAAAGACTCTAGTATCGTCTAGTATGATGCAGCACTATGATTTATGTCTCTGACACAGATAGGGACATAAATTGCAGCACTGTATCATCCTTTGCGAAAGATACTAGAATTTGTATGAAAGTGGCATCCATGGAAGACACAGGGAGCCTCCACTGGGCTACTGACATCAATATGATGTTCACTGAGGATAAAGTTCGGTTACTACGTCACGGAAGAATGTGGAAAATAAAAACAAGATCTGAGTACAAGACACTCAAACCACTTGAAAGAACGCTAAGTCATATGCGAGAGACCTAGGAGTTATAATGTCAGAAGATCTCACAATCAAGGCACACAACAATGTTATTGTCACATTTGCAAAAAAAAAAAAAAATGATAGGTTGAATCACTAGAACCTTAAAGAGAGAGAGAGAGAGAGAGAGAGAGAGAGAGAGAGAGAGAGAGAGAGAGAGAGAGAGATGCCAGGCCAATGATGATATTCTTCAAGTCACTCGTTCTCTCTAGGCTGGAATATTGCTGTGTACTAACGACCAAATTCAAGGCAGGCGAAATTTCTGATCAAGAGAATATGCAGGAGAACCTTCACTGTTCGCATAAACTCGCTCGTGCACCTAAATTACTAGAAGGGCTTGAAGTCCTTAGAACTGTACTTCTTAGAAAGTAGTTACCTGGAGTTTACCTGGAGAGAGTTCCAGGGGTCAACGCCCCCGCGGCCCGGTCTGTGACCAGTCAAGAAAGATGCAGCATAATCTACACTTGGAAGTCAGAAAATGTTTAAAACCACGCTGAATCGTCCAAATATGTAACAAAATAACGTTTTAGCACATATTTCATATATTTTATTAATAATTCACATATTTTTAAAAAATCATATGAAAAGTATAATAAAATCTAAGAGATACAGGAGATACCTCCACACTGAAATAACTACATGCGAATACAAGAGGCTTGTCAGACACTGCAAGATATCTCCAATGAAAAGATGGGGAGCGATCAGTACACAGAGAACTCAATAAGTGCTAAGGGACCACGACTCCAACACCCTCCCTTCAGGCATAATGAGGATTACCAACAAATCCCTGCCTGTTTTAAAAGACGGAACTCCACAGATTCCTCAAAATGGTTCCTGATCAGCCGTGTTGTGGTGAATACGTCGGACAGCGGGTGGCGGACACCAACAGCTTGAACGATCAGGCGGCGAGCAACTAGGCCTAGTCTGGGACCGGGCCGCGGTGATCTCCGCAAAAGAGACTCCAGGTAAACCGTATGTGGTAGTCCCTCAAAAATGTACTTCTCTTAATGGAATTAAAGTGAGAAAACTAGAGAGAGAGGGAGAGAAAAACTACCGGAGAACATTCTACAATAACAAGGATGGAGGGTATTTAAGAGTCGGGGACCCTGCCACTCAACGACTTCTCTCCTAGTGTACTCGTCGCGCCCCGCTAGATAAGTTTAAGGCAAACAAACGCAAATTGCGAACTAAAGTTCTGACATATTTAAAATTAGAAAGAGTATTATATAACCTAGTCACATTGTAAATCTTGGTTCTGCCGTAGCAAAAATGAACAATTCTCGCAGCTTGAAATATAAGCAACGTCAATTTCACTAAATTCGTCTGGGGCTGTAATACACATCCCGCATCTCAAACATAATAAACAAAACTCTAATGTTACCAGCTGTCACTTAGAGAACTGTCGGCGGGTTGCCCCTTAAATCCCCTACCAGAATGAACGTCACTCCTTTACCTTTGATATACCTTTGAAGAGTTTCGAGAGTTTATCTACTCTCTGAGCCCGGCCATGGGCCAGGCTCGTCTGGTGCTTGCCTGGTCAACCAGGCTGTTGCTGCTGGAGGCCCGCTGCCCCACATATCCATCACAGCCTGATTGATCTGGCACCCGATGAAGATACTTGTCCAGCATACAGGAGACTCCACAGGACACTTCTGCATAAATATGACTACTTTTGCCTGAACTTATTTGTCGTCCATACTACTATCCACCTGTCTACTTGATGATGGTTTCTGGGATTGTCGTCCCTGGGGTCCGCTCTTACACCAGGCCTTCTAGCTGGCTACGGCAACAATGACTTCAAGTTGAATATGCTCCACATAGATCAGTAGACCTAATGCAACTCTCCTGTATGCTTGTGGCTCTCACGTTTGCACTTTGCAACGAATTTCATGTATGATAAGTGTTTACATAAATTTATTAACTTCATTTGTAATCACAGTTGACTAATTTTAAGGGAAAATCCAACTGTAAGATCCTAGCAGCATAAGAGATGCTGGGATGAAAAAGATCATGATATCTATATAACAACTATATGTGCAATGTCATGTCTACATTACTTCCCAACTATTTACGTTCTTCTCGGCTGACCACGTCCCTTTCTGACCTCTGTAGTCCAATTGTGCTTCCGCTCACTGTATGCGCGGCGAATGCTCGATAAACTAGCTAAGTAGGTAGCAGTTATTTCAAGAAAGAATGTGAGAGCTAAAAGATGTACAAAGCGCCCTCACCCACAAGGCCATTCAGCTTTTGACAAAAACGATATATGCAGTAAAATTATGAAAATAAACACTCGTAAATTTAAGCAATAATATAAAAAAAATAAAACCAACAAGCACGAAGAAAATATTAAATAACTGCAAGTGCAGTCAAGTTCATGGTGAAGTATTTTTCTGACGATCTCTGAGCTAAAGTATACATATTCAGAACAGTGACCATTACATGCCATAGAAAGCGTACTTTACACATCTTTAGTGCACTGGTTAGTTGTAAGTTTGTTCTAAGGAAATGTAATCCAAGGAATGACAAATGTGACAGTGAGATCAGAGTATGATTTAAAGGAGGCATCAGAAACTTCCATGCAGGAGATGTATGCTGTAATGCTGGCTATATATGACAACATTCATGGCGCCACAATCACTCAAGGATGTCGAGTCATCCTACTAAATTAATGAATTTAGCAGGAAGACGGGCCAGCAGCCTTCATCGACTGGGTGTATAGTACTAGAAGGGAGACAAGCCAGCAGAGTTCGTCAACTGTGTGTATAATATTGGCAAGGAGGCAGGCCAGCAGAGTTCATAAACTTGGTGGATAGATCTAACAGGAAGACTTTTTTTTTTTTTTCGATTTTGCCGCCGAAGCGGTTAGTTTATTGTGCACCCTAAATCCATCTTGTGGACAGTAGTATACCTTTGAAGGGTTTCGAGAACAATATTATTCTCGCATATAATTATAGAAAAGGCCTAGTAACTAGGCTCCAAAAGAATTAACAGGAGTACCTACCTCTGATGAGTTTCGAGCCTTACTACTCTTGGAGCCCGGCCATGGGCTAGGCTCGTAACTAGATTTATATCTACAATTGTCTTATTTGCTCCACCTACCTGGAGTCTACTTGGAGTGAGTTCCGAGGGTTAACGACCCCCGCGGCCCAGTCACAGATCAGGCCTCCCGGTGGATGGCTTAATCAACCAGGCAGTTGGTGCTAACCGCATAAAGTCAGCTCACACACTGAGGTCCGTGGATCGATCCCCGGTACGGGTAGAACCATTAGGAAGCGCTTCCTTAAGACAACTGCTGTCCCTGTTCACCAAGCAGTAAAATAGGTACCTGGGTGTTAGCCGACTGGTGTGGGTAGCATCGGGCAAATTAGGTAGCCCGAAATGCTCTGCGTAACAAGGGGCTAGGCCTGTATATCTTGTACACGTACCTGCAGAAATAAAGATTATTATTATTATTAATTATTAGTTTATTATTTTTTTATTAACACATTGGCCGTTTCCCACCAAGGCAGGGTGGCCCGAAAAAGAAAAATTTTCATCATCATTCACTCCATCACTGTCTTGCCAGAGGCATGCTTACACTACAGTTATAAAACTGCAACATTTAACCCTCTTTCAGAGTGCAGGCACTGTTTTTATTATTATTATTATTATTATTATTAACGTAAGCACCACAGCCCGGCTGATCAGGCACTTGAGGGATTGTTGACAAACCCTCTTCTGTATAAAGGGAGGACGTTGAAAAGTCATTGTTCCTTCACAACTGAGTTTTCTCTCGTTGTGTATTTTGTGCCGTGTGTCAAGCCGCTTACTTTCATGGTGAAGGATTTGTGTGTGCAGATTTGGGAACAATCCTAAAAAATTCCATGTGTAAATTATAATGTACCTGTCTCGCGCTTACGTTCGAAGGAGTACAGGTCCAGGAACGTGGAACGTTTCCAGTAATTTAGACGCTTAACTGAATCTAGGCGAGCAGTGAAGGTTCTCTGCACATTCACTAGGTTTGTAATTTCGTTTGCCTTCAACGAAGCTATTCGAGTACAGCAGTACTCCAGCCAAGAGAAAACAAGTGACTAACGGGGTATCATAAATGACTTGGCATCCCTTGTTTTGAAGGATATTTGCTTAATGCCTGGTATCTTATTTTCATTAATAAAATACCTTGACTTATCCCACAGATTATATTGTATCTCTGTATTCCTTATTAAGTAGACAATTAAGCACAGTGTTCAAGAAAATGACTATAAGGCTGACTACATATTTACTTCTCTTTTGATCGTATTCCTAATGTTACACAGATATACCAAAGTTATATTCTACATTGTCCTTCAGGGTACCTTCACAGTCTAACTTATTAGCAGCAGTGTGATATACCTTTGAAGAGTTTCGAGAGTATCTACTCTCTGAGCCCGGCCATGAGACAACAGTTTGAGGGGAGAGGCAGTAGCGTGAAGAGCAATGGACAGGCGGCGGTGTGATGAATGTAGCAATGGTTGCCGTATGAGTGGCAGTGAGGGGGGCGGCAATGTGAGGGGCGGCAGTATAAGGGTCGGCAGTATAAGTGGCAATGTTAGGAGGCACTACAAACAGCCCAACTATCGCTGCATCAGGCAAGGGCATCAATACACATCGATAACACATTCTTCACTGGACCGAGGCCAAATCAAGTACCAACTGGTCCTCTCTCAACGACGTCCTCTACCACCCTCACTACGTCCTCTGCCACACTCATGACGCCAACTGTCACTCCTCACGACGTTCTCTACCGCTCTCACGACGCCAACTGCCAACCAAAGTACATCATCCTCTTCCACATCACGACATCCTTTCCCTCCACCCAAAATGACCCAACATAAAGTAATGATTTACGGTCAGGGGTGACACGATGTTCGTTTATGACTAGTAACAAGCGCCATTGTTGAATATGGTAGAGAAAAATATTCCATCAAGTACTTCTTTGTTAAAAATGACTTGCAAGAAAACAGTTCAACGGTGAAAAACAAACTCAGGCTCTCTCTCTCTCTCTCTCTCTCTCTCTCTCAAATGGAGTTGAACACAAAAACTTAACTATGTTTTAAGTGCTACGGACAATTTTAATGAGAGGCAGACAAATGAGCCCAAAACACGACCCATATCTCAACACGGCACAGCTGGAGTGAGATGCATCTTTCTTAATATTGTACCCTACCCGGGCTGCTATCAGCAATAGCCTGGTTGACCAGGCAGTCAACAAAAAAGCCCGGACTCAGACTTGGAGGCGAGGATACGAGGACGTTCGAAACTGGTCAGAGGTATGTCACAGGTAAACAGGCAAGAGTATAGGAAAAAAAAAACATAGTAATAGTAAAGGAGGAAATAGAAGAGGCGAATGTGATAAGTGGGATACCACAAGGACCACTACTGGAGTGTAGGCTCGTGCTGATTATGACTGGTGGCAGAATCACTTTTTAATGCTGATGTAGGTACCCAGGATGAAAATGAGCTGGATAGGTGGGTCATAACTCATGAGTATCATGAGTATTGTAAACTCAGATAACAGCAGCAGTAGCTGGGCAATAGTTGTATTATTACAATCAAAACTAACGCTAAACCCACAAGGGTCATACAGAACGGAAAGTGGCAGACCTTCGGTGTCGTTACAGGCTCTCCTCTATCCCCTATTCTTGCTAAACTTTATATGGAATACTTCGAAAGTGTTCTTCCTACTATTGATATGCGACCTTCCCTCTGCCTCCGCTATGTTGGTCCCGTTCCTGTCTGCTCGCCTATATATATATACTGGCTTCCTATATCTTTCGTGTTAGTGTGACTTTGTAAATGGTCCAAGACGGACCGAAACGTCGTCGTAAGCTTCTCTGTTCTATTTGCAGGTTATCTGTGTATAATCTTGTTTCTTAGGACCCATTCAAAGATATGTGAAGTTAACGATGTTGGTCTGCAGTTTTTTCGCGATTGCTGTGCTTCTTCCTTTATGAAGTGATTTTTAATTACTGTGGTACGACACCTGTGTCCAGGCACCTTCTATATAGAATATAATTATGATGTGCGGTATTATAGTGCGGACAAGCAGGGTGTTCAAGAGGAAGAGTGCTCTGGCCTGGGACATCACTCCGCACTCCTGGCAACATAAATAAATACAAGATATATATATAGAGACGCTAGGTAGTAGGTTGGTAGACAGCAACCGCCCAGGGAAGTACTACCGTCCTGGCAAGTGAGTGTAAAACGAAAGCCTGTAATTGTTTTACATGATGGTAGGATTGCTGGTGTCTTTTTTCTGTCTCATAAACATGTAAGATTTCAGGTACATCTTGCTACTTCTACTTACACTTAGGTCACACTACACATTCATGTACAAGCATATATATACACACACCCCTCTGGGTTTTCTTCTATTTTCTTACTAGTTCTTGTTCTTATTTCCTCTTATCTCCACGAGGAAGTGGAACAGAATTCTTCCTCCGTAAGCCATGTGTGTCGTAAGAGGCGACTAAAATGCCGGGAGCAAGGGGCTAGTAACCCCTTCTCCTGAATATATTACTAAATGTAAAAGGAGAAACTTTCGTTTTTCCTTTTGGGCCACCCTGGCTCGGTGGGAGGCGGCCGACGTGTTGAAAGAAGAAAGAATATATATATATATATTAACAGTATATTCTTAAGGACTATAGGAGGAAGTGATGGAGGCAATTTCTACGCACAGCTTCATGAGTAGGTACAATGGAAGCAGGGACGGGGAGCGGCAGAATTCAATAAATGTGGGCCAAACCAATTTAAGAAGTAGAGTCAGAAGCTATGCATTAACCCCCATAATAAAAGACTTGGCTAGAGCACTTCACTCAGTGGAATTACAAACAGCATAAAATTAACCCCAAGTGTTAAAAATAACTAAAACCAGGTCTCGTCATGCATGCCTTCTCTGGAAACTTTTACACTGAGGAAGGCAAGAATACTGGCCGCACAAACGTGTGTTGGGATGCACAAGCGACAAATTAATGGCTGCCTGGAGTTTCTGTGATGTACTAGCAGCGAATTAATGGCTATCTGGAGTTTCTGTGATGCAGGCTCGACTAAAAATACATTGAGCGAGCTAGCAATCCAGCCTTTAACTGAAGTTGAGCCCAATTAAAACTTTGCTCAACGACATGAGAGTTGACAGTCAAGTTGACAGCGTGAGAAACATTAGCCTGGCAAACATATCTCTCACTGTATCTCTACTCCATCAACACTATGCTATCTAGGAATATCCTCATTTCAAAAGCAATTAACGTGGGTTATATAATTTGGCCATCTCCAGATTTGTTTGGATTCTGCTGCGAGGGACAGTTTATTGGGCATCGCCACTCACCCTGTGAGCGAGCATTCCACGCGTAGAGTGTATTTAAGAATAAATAGTTGACAGACCAATGGTGATATCAATTTGATCCTTAGCTGTTACAACTGTAACTTACAAACCTTTAAAAAATATCATTTTCTAAATTCCTGCACATCGTACACACTTTTGCAAAATCCTACGATTCTTGCGTTGAAAAACTATTCATATATGTTAACACTATTAATCCTATATTACTATACTCTGCTACAATCTAAGATATAGCGCTTTACACTGTCTACAGTACTGGGGCATCTACCTGGAGTCTACTCGGAGTGTTCCGAGGGTCAACGCCCCCGCGATCCGGTCTCAGACCAGGCCTTTGAGTGCATGGCCTGATCAACCAGGATCTTGGCGCTACCCCCCCCCCCCCGGTAGTCCACCGTAAGCACCACAGCCTGGCTGATCAGGGATTGACTTGAGAAACTTGTGCAGTTCTTGTTTGAAGACAAACTGGGTTCTGTTTGTGATCCTCCCCTAAGTATGAAGAAAAGACACTGAAAAATATTGGTCTCCTCTTACTTATATTGAGTTTTCCTTTAGTGTACTCACTGCACCCATGCTTTTCACTGGGGTATTTTGCAGTCTTTCAAAGCCTCTTACTTTCATGGAGAACGATCTGTGTATGCAGATTTGGGGCAATTCTAGGACTTTCCGGATGTAGATTATGATGTATAAATTGTATATCTCTCTCGTCTACATTCCAAGGAGTACAGATAAAGGGACTTCAACCGTTCACAGTAATATAGTTACGTGACTGAACCTATACGAGCAATTACGATTTTCTGCACAATCTCAAGGTCTGCAATCTCACTTGCCTTGAAAGGATCTGTTAGAGCAACATCAGTACTCCGGCCTAAAAAGAATAAGTTACATGAAGAGTATCATCATTGGCTTAGCATCACTTGTTTTGAAGGTTTTCGTTACCCAGCCTATCATTTTCCTTGCGGTTGTGATAGTGACACTATTAAAGGTTAGATCCTTTGTCATGATCCACTCCCAAGTCTCTCACATCACTCTTACTCTCTACTGAATTGCGATTTATTACTACATTCGAGAGGGTAGCACTAAACTGTATGAATTACTTGTGTACAGCATTTGAGGAATGAGAGGCAATCAGACTCGATCCAAGGCAGAGAGGGGTAGCTCTCAGTTTTTTGGATGAAGAGCATCTCCCGGACATCAAGACATCTTCCCTGAGGGGCCTGCTATGAAATTACAACGGGTAGCTAGAACCTCACGCTGGATCTGGACAACTTCCGTGTATTTCGTATCCCTAGAAATGGTCCACCTGCCAGGATCTACGTATGGCCAGTCCCGACAGGTATGCCATCCCACCAGCGCGTGGTGAATACCACTTTATTCACATCCTTTCCTTTACACAAAAGGGAGGTTACCAACAGACCCTTAGCTGTCTGGAAATGGAAAACAGTCAAGTGTCTCTAAGTCAGTTCCTGATCAACCTGACTGCTACACTCCCTGCATGCCTGCTACACTCCCTGCATGCCTGCTACACTCCCTGCATGCCTGCTACACTCCCTGCATGGTGCATGCCATGGAGTGTGTCCTACTGGTACCAACAGCCTGGATGATCAAGCCAGCAACCGGAAAGCCTAGTCTGGGGCCGAGCCGTGAGAACGGTGACCCCTCGAAATCTTTTTTAGGTGGCTTTCAGGAAAGGGGTGCCAAGATTCCACGAGTTCGACAGTATACAAGCTGAAAATGAAAGGGTGGTGAAGATGGTGAGAGTATATTAGTAATATATATATATATATACTCCTGTGTAACGAGAGCCAATAAGGTTTTATCCAAGGTGTTAGATTCAATTCATTGAATAAAGAAGCCTTCACCATCAAGGCACCTTCCTTAAATGGGAAAAGGAGAAACTCAAGGGTAAGAGAATGTGGATCAATGGCAAGGTAGGTAAGACGAGTAAAGGGAGGCAGGTAAGGGAAAGGCTATGCAGGGAACCGTAAAAATCTCTGGCGTGGCAGTAATGGGTAAATGCCGGACACTGAGCTTCCTCTCCTCCCTGCCTTCCCCAAATTTCAGTAAATCTTTGGCGTGGTGACACGTCGGCAACACAAAGCACATACCACCCAGTCCAGCGATGGTCGCCGCTGCTGGCAGGTGCAGCCGCTGGTACCATTGTCGGTGACGGGGCTGTCTCGTAAGGCTGGCTGTACACCCACACCAGTCTTGCTGCCAGTCGTGTTATCGCCAGGGTGTCCGCACCCACACCACCCAAAGGCCACCCCACACCAGCCGCCCATCACCTCACGACACTGCACAACACATTCGGTTAGCTGCCGTAACTAATTCGTTATGAGGAGATCTTTCTATGGATCTCGGCAGATATCACGTTGCAAATCTAAACAGGGACTTCAGCTTTGGCACTTGTTTTACTTCAATATTTTGGCACTTGTTTTACTTCAATATTTTGTACTGAAAATTATTAAAGGCAATGGCACTAGTCCTGTGAGTGAATGTACATTTCAGCCAATATAGTTGCCTCGCCATTGGTGGTATCAACTTCATTAATAGTTTCAACAACAATAGTTTTATTAAATGTATATTAATGTATTCTTCTATAAGATATAATGACAGAGTGCTTTTATGTAGTTTTCCTTCTTGAAGTTGGTACGCCAATTCCTAAAAGAATCCAGGCTACCATCATCTCTATACTTATATTTCCGCCTCTCATATCATGCACAATTTTGTATTTTTCTTGTGAGCTGCTGCAATGGTACTCCAAACCTGTAGTCCATGTTTTCATGTTGCGCTCCCATCCTTGCCAATTTATCAGCTCTCACATTCCTTGCATTGTACTACACTGCAGAAAATCTCAAATAATGAGAGGTTAATTTTTTGCCAAACAACACATGGAAATTCTTTAAAATGGAAAATTGACCACAACCCTCACCTGTCCTTCCCTAGGATGGCGTATAGGTCAGGCCAGGTAGTAATCATGACCTCCACAGCCCTCACCTCTCCTTCCCTAGAATGGCGTATAGGTCAGGCCAGGTAGTAATCATGACCTCCACAGCCCTCACCTCTCTTTCCCTAGGATAGCGTATAGGTCAGGCCAGACAGTAATCATGCCAGTCAACCAGCCAGTAGACTTGTTAACCAGGAACGCCTGACGTGGTCGAGAAGAGGAGCGAGCCGCGTTGCAGGTGTGTTGATCGCGTGCGAGGATAGGTATAGAGGTGGGCCAGACACATCCATATGTATGCAGGGGCCTGGGTTATTTATCTGTGACATCCCCGATGCACAACTCATGGTGGGGCCGACCCAGGTAGGTGGTGCCCCGCCGTGCATAACACCCGCAAACACTAGTAACACCAACACACGCAACACTTAAGAACCTGCCTCCTCACCCCTCTCTAAGTTACTTCTTCCTACAACTTAATACTCCTGCGTTTTATAAATTTTCCCTCATAACTGTGTTTTACTGTGAGTTATGAAAGAATTGCAAACTCACTCACTCACTCACTCTCTCTCTCTCTCTCTCTCTCTCTCTCTCTCTCTCTCTCTCTCTCTCTCTCCCTCCCTCTCATGAATCTACATCAGTGCCTCGATTTAACAGGAGTGCCTTTATGTTTATGTGATCTGCTGACATAATCTGCTGACATAATCACTCCCAAGTCCTTTACGTGTTCCTTTCGTTCTAGTATTTGGTGACCCTCTTGCTTGCTGGAAGCCAAGCCCCTCGCACACAAAACCTCCTTTACCCCATTCCTCCAACCTTGTTCCAAGCGGGCTTGGCTTCCAGCAAGCAAGAGGGTCACCAAATACTAGAACGAAAGGAACACGTAAAGGACTTGGGAGTGATTATGTCAGCAGATCTTTCTTTTAAAGACCATAACAAGACAAAGATTACAACAGCCAGGAAGATGACGGGGTGGGTATTGAGAACCTTCAAAACAAGGGAAATAATGCCGATGGTGACACTCTTCAAATCGCTAGTGCTTTCTCACTTAGAATATTGCTCAGTGCTGACGGCCCCGTTCAAAGCAGGAGAAATATCAGAGCTGGAACAAATACAGAGATCGTTTACAGCTCACACTGAGCCAGTGAATTATCTAAATTATTGGGAACGCTTTCAAGTCTTGAACATGTACTCATTGGAGCGGAGGAAAGAGAGATACATGATAATATATACCTGGAAAGTACTCGAGGGCCTGGTCCCAAATCTGCACACTGTCACAACAACATACTGAAGTGAGAGATATGGGAGGAAATGTAAAATAAACCCAGTGAGGAGCAGGGGTGCGGTGGGGACAATAAGGGAGCACTGTATCAACATCCGGGGTCCCAGACTATTCAACATCTTACCAGAAGATATCCGAAACACGGCTGGAACCAGTGTAGAAGCCTTCCGAGGAAACTGGACAAGTATCTTCACCAGGTGCCAGATCAACCAGGCTGTGACAGATATGTGGGGCAGTGGGCCTCCAGGAACAACAGGCTGGTTGACCAGGCAAGCACCAGACGAGCCTGGTCCATGGCCGGGCTCAGAGAGTAGAGAAACTCTCGAAACTCTTCAAAGATAAAGGTAAGCATGCGTGGGCGTGTCAGAAAAGAGCGAATAGAGACAAATGGTTTTTGGGACTTGACGTGCTGTTGGAGTGTGAGCAAGGTAACATTTATGAAGGGATTCAGGGAAACCGGCAGGCCGGACTTGAGTGCTGGAGATGGGAAGTATATTGTCTGCACTCTGAAGGAGGGTTGTTAATGTTGCAGTTTTATAACTGTAGTGTAAATACGCCTCTGGCAAGAAAGTGATGGAGTGAATGATGTAAGTTTTTCTTTTTCGAGCCACCCTGCCTTGGTGGGAGACGGCCGATGTGTTAATATATATATATATATATATATATATATATATATATATATATATATATATATATATAGAGGTTGGTAGACAGCAACCGCCCAGGGAGGTACTACCGTCCTGCCAAGTGAGTGTAAAATGAAAGCCTGTAATTGTTTTACATGATGGTAGGATTGCTGATGTCTTTTTTCTGTCTCATAAACATGCAAGATTTCAGGTATGTCTTGTTACTTCTACTTACACTTAGGTCACACTACACATTCATGTACAATCATATATATACACACACACCCCTCTGGGTTTTCTTCTATTTTCTTACTAGTTCTTGTTCTTATTTCCTCTTATCTCCATGGGGAAGTGGAACAGAATTCTTTCCCCGTAAGCCATGCGTGTCGTAAGCGTCGACTAAAATGCCGGGAGCAAGGGGATAGTAACCCCTTCTCGTGTATACAATACTCAAGTTAAAAAGAGAAACTTTTGTTTTCCTCTTTGGGCCACCCCGCCTTGGTGGGAAACGGCCGATTTGTTGAAAGAATATATATATATATATATATATATATATATATATATATATATATATATATATATATATATATAT
The DNA here is from genome assembly GCA_009830355.1 of Cherax destructor. Classification (NCBI taxonomy): domain Eukaryota; kingdom Metazoa; phylum Arthropoda; class Malacostraca; order Decapoda; family Parastacidae; genus Cherax; species Cherax destructor. The sequence goes on along the minus strand of WNWK01000162.1, from coordinate 649,086 downwards.
ATATCATAATCATGTATATGCTTCGAGTATTCATGTGACGGTGGACCAATCAAAAGTTTGAGTTCCAACACCAACGGACAGTAATTTATCGCACGTAGTCCAGGGGAGTTTGTCTAGACCTGTCTTGATGAACACCTGCTTGATGAAGACGAATGAAGAAAAGTCCTCCCGCCCTGGGCGGCTGACCAAGAAGTAAGTGCTTGATGGCGGGGGGGCGGGCTTGGCTAGAATAAACAGGGGCAGCATACGAGTCAAACCACAACAGCACTCAGAAAAATTTTGAGCCTACACAAACAAATTAACAACAGACACGGTATACCAAGGGTCACTTGACACATCTACAGCACCACCACTACGTACCTGAGAGAGAGAGAGAGAGAGAGAGAGAGAGAGAGAGAGAGAGAGAGAGAGAGAGAGAGAGAGAGAGAGAGAGAGAGAGAGAGAGAGAGAGAGAGAGAGAGAGAGAGAGAGAGAGAGAGAGAGAGAGAGAGAGAGAGAGAGAGATGCATGATAATATATACATGGGAAGTATTTAAGGGCTTGGTCCTAAATCTGCACACTGCTATTAACAACTTGGTGGAGTATGGGATGTGGGAGAAGGTATAGAATAAACCCCGTAAAGTGCAGTGGTGTTGTGGGTACAATAAGAGAACATTCTATCAACATACGTGGTCCCAGACTTTTTAACATCTTACCAGGAGATATCAGAAACACTGCTGGAACAAGCATTGAAGTCTTTAAGAAGAAACTAGACAATTTCATCCTCCAAGTGCCGGATCATCCAGGCTGTGATGAATATGGGGGGCCAGCGGGCCGCCAGAAGCAACAGCCTGGTTGACCAGGCAAACACCAGACAAGCTTGGCCCCAGGGCCGGGTTTCAAGGGTAGGAAAACTCGCGAAATCCATAAAAATATATCGAAGGTTCCTATCTGTGGATGGCGCCGGGGGATTATCGTACCAGACTCCCTGAGACCCGGCCTCACTATTACCAGCATTATTATAATGCTGAGCATCTGCAAACCAAGCAGCAAACCTCGTTTATCCTAGCACCATTAGTAGCACCACTACTGTGGAGTGAGATTCCAACGTTAAGACAACATGAACTTCTGAATCTAAGAAGCGGTTCTGCAGGGAACTAGTCTTTTAAATTCACATATAAATTTAAACATTATCCCCTGGAAATTATAGCTGAATTTGAAAACTGGCATTTAGTCAAAGATCAAGATGATAGCCAGGGCTGGGTACATGAAAGCAGATGATAGCCAGGGCTGGGTACATGAAAGCAGATGATAGCCAGGGCTGGGTACATGAAAGCAGATTATAGCCAGGGCTGGGTACATGAAAGCAGATGATAGCCAGGGCTGGGTACATGAAAGCAGATGATAGCCAGGGCTGGGTACATGAAAGCAGATGATAGCCAGGGCTGGGACATGAAAGCAGATGATAGCCAGGGCTGGGTACATGAAAGCAGATGATAGCCAGGGCTGGGTACATGAAAGCAGATGATAGCCAGGGCTGGGTACATGAAAGCAGATGATAGCCAGGGCTGGGTACATGAAAGCAGATGATAGCCAGGGCTGGGTACATGAAAGCAGATGATAGCCAGGGCTGGGTACATGAAAGCAGATGATAGCCGGGCTGGGTACATGAAAGCAGATGATAGCCAGGGCTGGGTACATGAAAGCAGATGATAGCCAGGGCTGGGTACATGAAAGCAGATGATAGCCGGGGCTGGGTACATGAAAGCAGATGATAGCCAGGGCTGGGTACATGAAAGCAGATGATAGCCAGGACTGGGTACATGAATGCAAAAGCATCATCTGTGATATAAATGGCTTAAAAAACTGACAAGTTGAAGAATGTTGCAGTGTCTAACAGATGTGATGTGCAAGTAGGAAGGTGCCGGCACAGGTCTGGGGCAGACCTGCGAGGGATGTGATTCCTGAGACTCTCAACAGGTTACCTGGGATCACTCATTATCATCTGACAGCCAAAAACTAAAGTGCCAACAGTCAACTTCGTCAACTACAAAATGTAAGTACAAAAGCAAAACATTCTTACCTCCAGGGAAGGTAAGAAAGATAGCTTTCATTCCCACATTTCTCTCTCTCGTGTGGGTGTTTTGTGAATTGTTTTAACCACGGTATTGTGATTTGTACTCTTCATGACAATAAAACTACACAGAGCGAAGCGTAACCCCAATAAAAATTTGTTCAGCAACCTTTGTCTTTTCTCCAACACTATCATCAGTGCATCATTCTTACCACTGTCTTACCACAACAAACAAATCTTACTGTACAGGGAAAGCCTTCACCATTAGTTTTAAAAATGCTAGCAAATAGCAAGCAAAGTCCTTATAAAAATATGATACTTGTATTATCACTCTAGCCGAACCTATTACCACTCCCTACCTCCCCTCTCCACACACACTGAGAGGAATTGACAAGGTGGATAGGGACAGGATGTTTGAGATGAGACACACCAACAAGGGGTCACAACTGGGAGTTGAAAGCTCAGATGAGTTACAGGAATGTTAGGAAGTATTTCTTCAGTCATAGAATTGTCAGGAAGTAGAACAATCTGGAGAGTGATGTAGTCGAGGCAGGATCCACATATAGCTTTTAGAAGAGATACGATAAAGCTCTTGGAGCAGGAAGAGAGTAGACTTAGTAGCGACCAACGAAGAGACGGGGCCAGGAGCTGTGTATCGACCCCTGCAACTACAAATAGTTAAGTACACACACACATAGACACCATCGCTACAACCACAACATGCATAACTACAACTACCTGTAAGAACGACATCACTTATCACTACTCAAAACCCAGCTTTCATCATCGTCATAATCACAGTCGATCCTTTCCCCAACAACAACCACCACCACCACCACCACCACCACACCTTTGACTATCAACGTCACGCCTACGTCCCCACCACCGCCATTACATCAACCTCATCACCGCAAACACACCAGCCTCCACCACAACCACTACCAGCTGATCCGTCACCGTAACTTAGGTGTGAAGAGAGACAGGTGGGAGACGTGGAGGCCGGCTCCCACTGTATGACGGGACTTTTATGTTGTTGTAAAGTGTATCTTGGTGGGGAAGCCGAGACGCTTAGCACCCATTATGAGGCTGCTTGGTGCGTGAGGCCGCCCAGAAAGAGCACGCAGGCACGCTGCTTAAAGCCCCACCACCTTACCTCACCTTCCTCAAGCTTAGCACCTGCATAATGCTACTTCTTTAACCAAAAAAATAAAATGATATTGGTAATTGCGCAGTGAAAAACATGTATAAAATTCCACATGTAAATAATATTATTATGTGTATGTATTACGTAGTTGAGAGACTTACTTGGGTGATGGCACGTGTGTGTGGGTCTAGCTTTTCTGCACACCTCAGTAACACACACACACACACACACACACATTCCACTAGCCACTTTCCTGAGCTGCACACTCAACTTACCTGGAAAAAAAATAAAAACACAGGTTAAAATACAAGGAAATTAACAACTTTGGTATAAATGGTATAATAATACAGACACAATATAAATAAAAGACAAGTTTGGAAACTATTTTTTTTTATTAACACATCGGCCGATTCCCACCAAGGCAGGGTGGCCCGAAAAAGAAAAACTTTCATCATCATTCACTCCATCACTGTCTTGCCAGAGGTGTGCTTTACACTACTGTTATAAAACTGCAACATTAACACCCCTCCTTCAGAGTGCAGACACTGTACTTCCTATCTCCAGGACTCAAGTCCGGCCTGCCGGTTTCCCTGAATCCCTTCATAAATGTTAGGTAGTAGGTTGGTAGACGGCAACCACCCAGGGAGGTACTACCGTCCTGCCAGGTGACTGTGAAACAGAAACCTGAAACTGTTTTACATGAAGGTAGGATTGCTGGTCTCTTTTTTCTGTCTCATAAACACGCTGGATAACAGGTATATCTAGCTACTTCTACTTACACGTAGGTCACACTACACAGGGATGCACATGCATATATATACATACACACATCTAGGTTTTTCTTCTTTTTCTTAATAGCTCTTGTTCTTTATTTCCTCTATTGTCCATGGGGAAGTGGAAAAGAGTCCTTCCTCCGTAAGCCATGCCTGTCGTATAAGGCGACTAAAATGCCGGGAGCAATGGGCTAGTAGCCCCTTCTCCTGTACACATTTACTAAAAAAGAGAAGAAAAACTTTATTATATTATTATAATCAAAGAAATAGCTAAACCGACAAGGGTCACGCAGATACTTTATTATAAGCAGCTGACGTTTCGCACCAAGTTTCACCAAATCTCTGCTAAGATTTGCCTAAGCTTGGTGTCCAAGCGAAATGTCATGTGTTCGTAAAGTTTCTATACTGCTTGTGTGGCTTTTACGTACAGGAGACACAACTTATCAGATGGAAAACACAGGGGAAAGAATATGAGGTCTTTCCTTGCTAATATTTCCATAATATAAAATAGGTTAATACACATAATAGTTAACCTTTTCTTAAAAGATGGGAAGGGATGAATGTGGGTGATTACGACTAGTTAGAGTACAACTTAGGTGAGTACACTTAGCGAGTACATTTAGGTGAATACACAGGCGAGAGTAAATCCACATAAGCGTATAACATGGAGCACACAAGAGGGAGCGGTGTTCGTGAAGGCGTCACAATTTATGAGTTGGTCGTGAATTAATACAACACTGAGTTATGGCTTCACAATGTTACACGCTCGCAAATACTACCCCCCCACCTTGGCGACCCAACTCATACCTCCTGCTGCCCACCTCGGCAACCCACCTGATGGCCCACCTCATACCTCCTGCTGCCACGGCTGCCCATCTCATACCTCCTACTGCCACGGGTGCCCATCTTATACCTCCTACTGCCACGGCTGCCCATCTCGGCAACCCACCTGATGCCCCACCTCATAACTCATGCTGCCACGGCTGCCCACCTCATACCTGCTGCTGCTAAGGATGCCCATCTCATACCTCCCACTGCCTCGGCTGCCCACCTCATACCTCCTGCTACCACGGCTGCCCACCTCATACCTCCTACTGCCACGGCTGCCCACCTCATACCTCCTGCTGCAACTGCAGCCTGCGTCATACCGTAGTGCCTTGGCTACAGCTACCTACCTCAACTCAAAAACATTCCTTCCCTATCATTATAGTGTTGAGCGAGCTATTAGTTCAGTGTAGCTTCCCCACCTTTCCTGGGTGTCTCTGTGTTGCTTTTAAACCAACATCAATGTCATTCCCTCCTGCATACAGGCCTCCTGTGATGTATCACTACTTTATATGAAGGTTTAAACCCGTGCAGGTCAGTCAGTGCAAAGACTGGTGAAGGCTCTTGATCTTTTAATCGCGAGGGACGCCTCCCATTTGTACTCGATGCAAACTAAATATAGACGTAATAATGTCGGTAGAACTACCGAGAATATGTTCGGTAAAAGGACACATGTGAAACTAATCTAATTGCGGTAACGTTTCGCTCTCCGTTAGTTGCACGTATGCCCTTTTACCTTTTACTTAACATGTCTGTAAAGAGTTTCGGGGGCATCGCCCCCTTATTTTATATTAATTTTCTTAGACGATTCGTAATGCCAATTTTTCTGTAAATTTACAATTGAGGTTAGGTTAAGTAAACTTATTAAAAGGTATACATAATTATAAATTTAAAAAAAAAAAAGGCCGCGATGTCTGATTATTATTATTATAATCAAATAGAAGCGCTAAACCACAGGGGTCCGCGATGTCTGAGGAGTCCTAGAGAACGTTTAAATCTGCACGCATATCACTCGTAGTGCGATAATGGGTCTACTTGTTACCGGAGAGTGCGGCAAGCCAGGCTTAAGACCCCTCACTCTGACAAGGTGCTAAATCTCGTCCGGGACTACTGAATCTACCCAACGTTACCTCACACTGCCTAAGTTACGACCACACTCGTCCCGTAACATAAAATCTGCCTTGGCTACGAGGCAATAAAGAACAAGCATTATTACGTATTTACAATGAAAAGTGATATCGTTGTGTGAGGCAATTTGAAATTAACGACTCTTTTTTTTTGCCCTATGTACCTCTGGAGGTACATCTTTAAATGGTCTTAATGAGAGGCGACTGGAGGGTGTGGTTGCTGGCGCAGGCTTACACTGCTACCATTTATCAGCAGCAAATGGAAGACCCACCCATAATCACTTACACCCTCCCCACCTACCCCATACAACTACTTAAACCCTCCTACTTCTCTTGTACAACCACTTACACACCCCTAGTCTCCCCATACAACCACTAACACCCTTACAATATAATAATTATATATGTGAATGTAGGCAACTTAATTAAGCATTACACGATAAATTCTCGGGTGTAAATGCAGATTCCTAAGTTACTATCTATTTCAGTATTTTTTACGTGTGTCTACAGATACAGGTAACAGGTACTGAAAGAACCTGATCAGTTATTTTGTGATGGCTTTCTGAATCTGGGGACCGCTAGTAGCAAAGGTCGAATTGACCTCAACATTCGTGTGACACATACAGTTAGTGTATATTATCATACATGATCAAAAATGTCTGATCATCTAAGTTACGATGGCTATAAAGTCCTGTGGGGCACTGGTAAAAACACCTTAGTTGACCAGGCAGCCAACAAGAAAGTCTGACCGCTGGCCGAGCTGAGAAAGCAAAAGAACCCTCAAGACTGGGTCACATGTAGGTAACACATACAGTAGGTCACCCGCCTTACCCGTACAGCCACTTAAAAGCTCCCGCCTCTCCCATACAGCTAAAAGCATACGTGCTTCTTATCACCCTCCTTCCTTCTTCTCTTTCCCAACCCCCGCCTCCCTCCTCCCCCAAATACCTGGAAACCATTAAGAAAAGATACATGATGCAAAACAAGCTTTTAAAGTGTGTGAGTGAAACTGTCTCCTAATAAAAGCTTCTGCAACGTGTCTTTTCTTCACTATTGTCGGCAGTACTCCATTTAAAACCTACTTGTAAATCACATGCCACCAAAATGCCGCCATTACAGCACCCAGCGCGTCAGTGTAACAGACGTAATGAGAGGCGAGTGGTGTGTTGACAAGGTGAGATGGATCACAAGGCAACGAGGCGGTATTCATTTGACAAGGATACACACCAGGATACAGTGCCACCTTCCCTGGGCTACAAGTGCCTTAAGTTGGCACTATCAACATTCTCACAAATAATCATTCTCACCCACTCCACTCTCAGGCCCTTGCATAACCTAATTCCCCATACTTTCAGTTTATTTAAATATATGATACATCTGTGATCTTTATCGGGAATCTTTTTACCCTCGTATCTCGGTCTGGGGCCAAATTAACTTGCTGACCGCAAGGTTAACAAGACTGTTGCTATCGGCCCCTCACTGGTTTACCTGTAGGCAGTTCGGGAATAACAGTCTCTCGATTGACAGTCTCATCAGTCAGGTTGTGGGTGCTGGCCGCAAGTAGCGCAACGTAAGGCACCACAGCCTGGCTGATCAATAGCTTACTTGAGAGATTAATCACGTTTCCTCCTGAAGACAGCTAAAGGTCTGTTGGTAATTCCCCTAATGAATGAAGAGTGTTGAACTGTCTTGATTCCCTTACACGTATTGAGTTAACTCTTTAAAGATACTTACTGCATCTCTATTTTTAATTCTCTGTATTTTGCAGTGTCTTCCAAGCCTCTTGATTTCGTAGAGAACAATTATCAGTGTGAAGATATGAGACCAATCCCCCCAGGAATTTTTAGTTGTAAATTATGATGCATCTTTCTCGCCTAAGTTACAAATATCACAGTTCGAGGACTTCAGGGGCTCCCAATAATTTATGTGCTTGACTGAATTTATACAGATAGCAAAGGCTCTCTGTATATTTTACAGGTCTGTGATTCTGCCTTCTTTTAAAGTTGTTAGTGTAAAGAAATATTCTTGTCTAGAGAGAACAAGTGACTTAAAGAGTATCAACATAGCCTTGTCCTCTTTTGTTTTGAAAGTTCTAGTTATCCAGCTTAAGATTTTCCCTGCAGTTGTGATTGTAACACCGTTGTGATCCTTGAATGTAAGACTGTTTGTGTGTGTCTTAAGTGGTTTGAATTTGTTTTATACTATGTTCCAGTGTTTTATTTCCCCATTTACCTAACGGAGTAACTGAATGTGTCGTCACTGAATATCTAAATGTTTTATGTGGCTCACTGGAAGACCAAGTTTATATCAGCTTGGAAATTTGTTGTCCTCACTTGATGCTACTCTCATACAGAGTCAAGAATCATCTGTAAAAGATAATACGTCTCTTTGTGCTATATTATGGTGACAAAGAGAATTAGGAGGTGAGTACTGTTTTGAGGAACAGAGCACTCCAGTATGGAAGCCTCTGAATTTGATTTCTTAACTATTACTCTTGTTGTTTTCGTTCTTGAGAAAATCTGGAACCTTATGGAGAGAGTATTCTCTCTCTCTCTCTCTCTCTCTCTCTCTCTCTCTCTCTCTCTCTTCCTAACGTATATCTATTCTTTTTCATTCTCACGAGATATTGGTTGAGTCTCTATTACTAATATTATCTCCCCAATTTATTTGGTCCCCGTTTAAGTATTTACTGTTGAAATTTCTTTTGTTTATCTGTGAAAAAAAGGTTAAGGGTATTTTCTAATCTGGTCGGATCCATTATGTGTTGACAATTCAAATTTATCACAGAGCTCTTAGCAGTTCATTTGTATATGACTTCATACAAATTGATTCCGAGAGAACTCATATTATAGCATTTTCTATATTCTTCCATTTTAGGTGTATTAAATTGAAATCACAAACAACAAGACGTTTGGGACCGGGTTGGAAAGGTTTTCAAGGCGGTGTTCGATTTTCAATAGCTGGGTCTTGAAACAAACTGCTGGAAAATTGTACCTGGTGGTTAATATAACTGCCAAAACTTCGACTATATCATTTGAAGTGCTAAGTAGCTCAGTGCAAATTATCGACTTTTTAACCTCCCACTGCTTTTTTTGATCGCATCCAAATAGGCTGCCAAAGAATCCAAATATCACTGTCAAAAGTCTATAATGTGGGTCTCTGTTAAGATGAAAACATTGCCTTTGACTTAATCAGGAATTCACTAATAAACGGCATTTTGTTGTTATTTGGTTGAAGATCTTCTCAGGTCCGTAAAAAATAACGAAGTTACATTACTTGTTATGCTTCTTTTGTTGACATTAATAGTTGTGGCTCTGATGTACCAACCACTAGTTGCTGACTGTCCAACATGGGTCTGATTTGATGATACATTCATATAATTTCTTGCCATTCTTTGTTTTCTCTCTTTTGGACAGATATTTCTCTGGGTTCTGTATAATCATCTGACTGTATTTGCAATCGAATTAATTTTGAATTCACAACTAACCCACGATTCTGTGGATCGTCACAACCAAGATACTATAACTTTTATTCTTAAACATAAATTATTTATTTATATGCAAAACAACAAAGATGAATACTCACGATTATGGTAGAACAAAAACAGTAATCAGACGTTATGTAAAAGGAGAGAGACAAATAATAAAGCATGATAAATATGGAGTCATGACTTAAATGAAAAAGATCCCCAACACACCACTTTATTTCAAACCATCAGTTAACGTGTAAATGCCAAAAAAAGGGTAATCACAGAAATGTATTTCTCCTTGAACACATGCAATTTCCTAAATCAAGATCTGAGTCCCACTACACCATCCGCTGATGTTTATCATGATAAATGCTTATGATCAATGGTAATACCCAGAGTGATACCCTTGTGGAAAATGTTACCTCAACGATTTCTAAGAGACGGCAACCTCGCCCCATTATACTAATGGAGCTGAAGGGTGTTATTTTCTTCTCGAGTATCTCTTATTGCACCCGTTGCATCTTGATGCCACACACTACCTGCACTGCCACAGCGGTACAGCCACACATCGCCCTGGTACAACTGCACATGATCACAACCGTACGCACAGGATGAGCTTAAGTGCAATTAAGTAGCATGTCTGCCTCGCGATTAGTGGACGGAGAGTCGAGCCTGTACCACTCCTTGCTCACAATGATCCAAGTGGGTTTAAAGCTTCATAGAAAGTATATATTATAAAGCACTCGAAGGAGGAATGAGAAACACAAAATCCTGCTTGACAGTGTGATCCAGGATCTTGCCTCTAGGGAAGAATATATTGCGCAGCGTCACTCATCCTGTGAGTGAACATTCAGCATATAAACAGCACTGGGCAGCGTCCCTCATCCTGCGAGACAACATTCCATCATAGAGTACTGGAGCAGCACCACTCATTCAGGTGATGGGGAAACTGCTACTTGTTGCTACGTCTTCATCCTATGAGCAGCTCTTAAGAATACTGTACTACTACCCCAGGCCAGGTTCCCTTTTGTTCTAGCCAGCCACCGCTGTAAACGTCTTTGATTTTATCGCTTCCCTCATGGCCACTTTTTGGCCATGATCGTTATCATTACAATCGTCATTACCAGCGTGTCTGAAGAGCAGTTTGCATCTTCCGTCTGGTTAAATCACCACCAGCAAGACACCATCACCATCAGCAAGGCACCATCACCCACTCCTACACCGCCCACACCTACGATTGAAAGCCCTTTTGCTCACACCTTGAGATCCACTTTCCCCGCCTCTCGATGCTAAATATACACCTCACTCTCGGGAGTCAGAGAAAATCATAACATAAACTACCAACTTTATAATCTTCAGTCGCATCTATTAATTTAGAAGCAACCTTCAAGTATCAGACTTCGGCTGGTCGATACCATCCCTTCCCCCACCACTACCTGTAGGTCCCTCTACTACGTCACCTACGACATCCTCAAACATTATCAGAAATCGTGAAAGTAATAATTGTGTATGGTGTATTGGGGACAGAAGCTGTGACCTTGCAATTGTATGTCCATACAGACTATACAGAATTTAAACAGCAGTTAAACATTAACACATTACATTATAAAGTGGTACCCACAGTGATCAGAAAAGATTGACAAGGGACAATATTATAATATATATATATATATATATATATATATATATATATATATATATATATATATATATATATATATATATATATATATGTGTGTGTGTGTGTGGTGGTACAAGAAAATATTCAAACAGCTTCGGGAAGAATCTTGAACTTTCGCTGAAGTATGTTTATTCTCTACTCTGAGAATGAGGGATTACACACACACACACACACACACACACACACACACACACACACATGGGATAGGTGTGAGGTAATCAGGTTCGATCCGAGGAAAGGAAAGATACATTTAATAACCAGGCTAAAGAGCAGCTTCATTATTTCGTTTCGTTGTTTAAAAAGCAAATAATTCTTAGCAGTAAATAAATTATTACGATTATTATTATTATTATTATTTTTGAAAAAGCGCTAATCCCGTAAAGTCACAGTCTGGAGAAAGGTAGGTAACCAGCTTTGATCCAAGGAGGGGGAGAACGGCTCCATGCATTTAATAAAGCTTCAAGAATAGTTACCGTCCATGCGAGAGAATTTTTCCGTTTTAATGAAGATGAATGGACAACTCTGCGTAAGAAACATTTTCCCGGTCATATTTCCACTTAATTTTTTAAATGATAATATATTCCACTGGCGGTTTATATTCATAATCTCGCATAAATGTGGAAACAAAATGAGCACTTTGGAAATATAAAACAATTACTTTTTTGAGCGGAGTTATCCTTGGTTAAATCAACTTAATTTACCACCAGACTCCAAGCCACCTTGGAGAAGGAACTTAATAAGTTCCACAACAAATCAGTTCCCGATCAATCGGGGCTGTGGTATCTATGTAGTATCGCGTTCTACCTGGAATCCACCTAGAGGGTGTTCCGGGGGTCAACGCCCCCGTTACCCGGTCCACCGCCAGGCCTTCCCTGCTATCTTTGGATATACCTTTGACGAGTTCCGTTTGCATTTCTACTCCCGGAGCCCGCTCATGGCCCAGGCAACAACAAACTGATTGATCAGGCCATCAACCAGGAAGCCTGGTCGAAGACTGGACCACGGGGGCGGTAAACCCTGGAATGGACTACAGGTAGAATACAGGTAGTGCATGCCTAAGCTTAATGTGTTTATTACCGCCCAGTTGCTGGCCTGATGTACAAAAAAAATTAATCTTTTCGTGTTTTTTTACTGATTCACTACCACCACCTGATGCTTGCCATTCCCAACGCCTTGAACAAGGCATCCAAAGCAGGCGAAACTGCAGATCTGGAGAATGTACAAAAAAATTTCACTGCCTGTATAGATTCAAACATCTAAATGACTGGGAATACCTAAAATCCATGAAATTGTGCTCTCTCTCTCTCTCTCTCTCTCTCTCTCTCAGAACCTCCACTAGCCACAGATCCACTCCCTCTCTCAGCACCACTTTGTGTTTAGCCTGTCCAAGCATAGGACCCTGTGCCCCGTCTCTCTCAGCACCAGGACCCTGTTTTGCCCAGCAACCTGTGGCCTGCCCCTCTTTAAGAGTGAACTTAAGAAGTTCATCAGATTAGTTCCTGATCAGCCGGGCTTGGGTGCATAAGTTGTACTGCGTAAGGCCAGCACCAACAGCCTAGTCGATCAGACTAGCAATTATGAGGTTTGGTCTGGGACCGGGTTGTGGAGGCGATGACCCCCGGAACGGGCTTAAATTAATAAGGTAAACTAGTACCCCAATGCCCCATCCCTCCCAGCACCAGCACATTGTCTTTCACAGCATCAGCACCGTCTCTCTCAGCACTACTCACAGAAGCAGCATCAGCAGCAGCAGCAGCAACAGCAGCAGGTGGGCCCGAGATGAGAGCGGGAGATAAGATGCTCCATCCAGTCATTTGAGTCGGAATAATTGTTAAGTGCTGGGAATAATGGCCTTTACGGCCATGATATATAACTTGGGCGCGGGGGGAGGCGACGCACCAGACAAGAGCACCGCAGGCGGAAAGAGAGTTGCGGGAAGAGTACTGGGAGAGAATGTTGTAGGCATGGAGGGGTGGCATAAGCCGTGACATAATAGACTGACACAGGTCGTGACATAAGGGATAGCACAGGCCGTGACATATGGGGGATTCTCACAGACTATGACATTAGTGTGGCACCAGACGTGACACATGGGGGTCTCACATACAATGACATGAGTGTGGCACCGTCCTGCGTGTGGAAAAAGTGTGCAGAAGTAAACCATCGTCAGGAAGGCTAATAATTGTAAGTGAATGGTAGCTGAAGTATGGTGTATCCGACAAGTATTTAAAACAAACACACAATGTACCAACTAAAGAAGAATCTGCAGTAATATTAATAAGGTCTCCCATTTCCATTCGTGTCATTATTTTTACCACAGATTGATTAAATAATTTTGTTATGTTTCCCACACCCATCCCGTGGACGGTAGTCAAAAGAGATTATAGATTTTTTTGTTTACGTCATGAGATTTATGTGGCCAAAGGAGAAACGCGAGACTGGCATTCTATGGAGCTGCACTGAAGATCAGAAGGAAGTACGTAGGATATGGAAGATGTGTTTCAGACGCTTTAGGCTCGAACCTATGATTATTATTATTATTATTATAATCATGGAGGAGCGCTAAACCCGTAAGATTATGCAGCGCATATGGGGAGGGGGGATGGAAGGTATTCTGGCTCAATTCAGGGAACCGGAGCACAGATCCAATTCCCTAGACCAAGAGCCCCTCACCACATCAAGGAACCTCCCTTGAGGGGTCGAACCTATGAACTCCGACATGGGAGATGTGAGTGTATGTACCCGGCTGTGGTGCAGGGCTAGTTGGTTTAAAAGAGTTTCAGTAAATTGCAATAATGTTGGTAGAATTACCGACAATATGTTAGGTAATAGGGCACATGTCGCCTTAGTTGCACCTGTGTCACTTTACCTAAGAGTTTTATCAAAGGAAGCGAAAAAGTAATGTGAAGGACCTGAGAGTGATAATGTCAGAGGATCTCGCCTTCAAAGACAACAATGTATCTCCATTTATACTCCTGGGCTGACGAACACCAAGTTGACACAAGTGTTTCCTGAAAAATAACAACAGTAGGTCAACCTGCAATAAGGGATCATCACCCCTACGGTCTGGACCCAGACCGGCCTAGAGGTTCATAGCTGATCAACCTGATTCTTGCAAACCACGGAACGGTTGGGGTTAAAACCCATGGCGAGTGAGTCGTAAAACTCCAGGCCAGTGCGTAAGGCAATGGATATATTATTACATTCATGAGGATAGTGGAGGGAGCGCTAAATTCGTAAGGTTCATACAGCACCTAAGGAATGGGAGACAATCAAACTCGATCCAAGGAAGAGTTGGTAACATTCATGCCTTGGATCAAAAGCCCGGCCATGGACCAGACGAGCCTGTCCCATGGCCGGGCTCCGGGAGTAGAAAAACTCTCGGAACTCATCAAAGCAATATCAAAGGTATATCACAGCACCATTCAAGGGTGGCTAAAGAGGAAATACTATCGAACGATGCTCAGTAGTGTTGGCGAAGTTTTGCAAGGGAAAAAAGAGAGTGGTGTGAGAGGTGCGAAGGGAAGTGGAATGGATGGAGGAGCGTGCTTTGTGGCCAGGGTTAAGGAGAGTTTTTACGATGCCTAAACTATTCCCACCATTTCGTTGAGGCCAAAATTTTCTCTCGCTTTATGCAAGATAAAAATGCTGACCTAACCTAAAGTAGTGGGGATAGTATAGGTGAGCGTACGTGAGTGGGAGTATATTATTCTTATTATTATTCTCGCTTGGACAGCGGGTAGCGAGGGAGATGATCCACCAAACAATTAACACATACCTTCGCTAACCCAATATTGCAAACTATGAAGAATAAGTCACAATGCTGTTGACGGAACGACTCACAGTTAACTTCCAAATTGAAAAGGTAAATTTGACGTTTCGATCCATGTTGAACCATTATTATGTGGCGACTTTGCCGGAACGGAAGTAACAGTTTTCAGGGAACTGGACCACTTTGTACAACAGGTGCAAGCTCAACCAGTTTTCGACGGTATGACATGTGACAGCCGAGGCAGCAGTAGCCTGATTGATCAGGGAGCAGTTAACACGGAAATCTAGTTCCAGGTCAAGAAACCCTCGAAACTGGTCACAGGTATGTCAGAGATATGAGCCAGGATGATTGAAATGTTTAATTTCCACTCACAACAAAGTAATTGTTAACTGACTAACAATAATAAACGTGTGGGCTGACTGTCCTTTATTTGCTCACCTCAGTCATGATCCTCGCTAACCACTACCTCATTATTTTGTCCATGAGGAAGCGCTAAACTTACAGGGCTCATACAAGGAATGAGGGAGTGGGAGGTTATCAGGTTTGATCTAACGAAGGAGAGACTAGTTCTAATCCTCTGGATCAAGAGGCTTTCAGCAGGATCCAAGCAATTCCCTTCGCGCCTACGTCAAGTTACCGCTGTTGTTTACTAGTGACAACTAAACAGAGTAATCGAATCCTGGCTAATCTTCATGCTATAAGTTCAATTCCAGGCTTGTTTCAGTCTGTCCTATATACAACACCCTCTATTTATTGTCTACTATTCCTTCATAATGAGATCGATAGACGACGAAAGCATTTGGAATTTAATTAATTACCGTTCATTTTAGTTATATTACATATTATGATATTTGATTCTTGTAATATCTCTCTCTCCCTCCCTGCACCTTCTTACAGCGCTTCTCTGTTGATACTGTCCCATCACCGGATCTGTAAAGTGTTTATTAGCTGACCGCAACATAGCTTGGAGTGGAGCACGTCACAGATATCATCTTGTTATGCTCACTCAACGTGTCCGCCCCCTCTGCATGAACTGTGAGTTACATTTCCAATCTGAATGTTCCATTTCTCTGTGCTCGGTATCTGGAGTGCTGCTGCATTCGTCATCATGTGCAACTCGGGTACCCACAGGATAGGTATGGGGTGCATAATATAGCTATCAAACTAACGAACAAGTGCTGAAAATGTTTAACCACTCAAGTGAGGCTTCAGATATGTCGCGGTTCGAGGCGGCTGGCTGGATAAATGGCGGGCGGATGGAGAAGCAGGGAAAGAGAAACAGTAGGAAGAGGAGGAATGGCAACAGCAGCAGGACCAGTAGAAGCAGATGAAACAATACAACTACCACCACCAGATGCAGAAGCAACAGCAGAACATCCACCACAAGAAACAAAGCAAAAATCACTACCAGCAGCAGAAACAGTGTTTCTACACTACCACCACCAGCAGCAGCAGCAGCAGGAGCAGTGTTTCTACACTACCAGCAGCAGCAGCAGCAGCAGTGTTTCTACACTACCAGCAGCAGTGTTTCTACACTACCAGCAGCAGCAGCAGTGTTTCTACACTACCCAGCAGCAGCAGCAGCGTTTCTACACTACCAGCAGCAGTGTTTCTACACTACCACCACCAGCAGCAGCAGTGTTTCTACACTACCAGCAGCAGCAGTGTTTCTACACTACCAGCAGCAGCAGTGTTTCTACACTACAAGCAGCAGCAGCAGCAGTGTTTCTACACTACCAGCAGCAGCAGCAGCAGTGTTTCTACACTACCACCACCAGCAGCAGCAGCAGCAGTGTTTCTACACTACCAGCAGCAGCAGTGTTTCTACACTACCAGCAGCAGCAGTGTTTCTACACTACAAGCAGCAGCAGCAGCAGCAGCAGCAGCAGTGTTTCTACACTACCACCACCACCACCAGCAGCAGCAGTGTTTCTACACTACCAGCAGCAGCAGCAGCAGTGTTTCTACACTACCAGCAGCAGCAGCAGCAGTGTTTCTACACTACCAGCAGCAGCAGCAGCAGTGTTTCTACACTACCAGCAGCAGCAGCAGCAGTGTTTCTACACTACCAGCAGCAGCAGCAGCAGCAGTGTTTCTACACTACCAGCAGCAGCAACACCAACAAAATGCCACCACTAAAAAGAAGGGGTGCGACAAGTGCACTAAGAGAGAACTTGAGGTCCCCGACTCTTTAACGCCCTCCCTCCCTCTATGCATACGAAAAATTACCAACAAACCACTGTCTGTGTTCAAGAGGCACCTGGATAAGTTCCTCAAATCAGTGCCTGACCAGCCGGGCTGTGGTTTGTACGATAACCTGCTTGCAACCAGCAGTAACAGCCTGGTTGATTAGGCACTTATCCTCCAGGATCAAAGCCTGATAATCCAGGAAGCACTGATCCTCGCATACCATTACCTTTGATGAGTTTCGAGAGTTTTCTACTCCCGGAGCTCGGCCCTTGGCCAGTCTTGTATGGTGCTTGCCTGGTCAACCATGTTGTTGCTGCTTTCTGCCCGTTTTTACACACATTCATGTAGATAAATGGTTCAGAGAACCGACAAGTTGATAAATTAGACACTTAAGTATCTTTACTGAGGAAACGTTTCGCCACACAGTAGCTTCATCAGTCCTATACAAAAATACATAAGTGTCGCACATGTGTTTAATTTATCACACACATCCATCACAGCCTGGCTGATCTGGCCGTCGCACCTGCTGGAGATATTTGTCCAGGTTTCCTCTTGAAGACTTCTACTCTTTTTTTTCAGCAGCGTTTCTGACATCTTCTGGTAAGATATTGAATAGTCTGGAATCACAGATGATGATACAATGTTCTCTTATGGTTCCCACGGTGTCCGTCTTTTCGCTAGGTTTATCTCGCTCCAGTATGTTGTTACGGCAGTGTACAGATTCGGAAGTAGGTCCTCAAGTACTTTCCACCTATATATTATCATGTATCTCTCTGTCCCCTGCTACTGCGAGTACATATTTAGATCCCAGTAATTTAAATGCTTTATTGGCTCTATGCGGGCTGTAAATGATCTCTGCATCTGTTCCAGTTCCGATATTAACACACTCCCTTTATACATAAGGGGAATTACCAACAGATCCAACAGGGTGAGTTCCTTAAGTATGTTCCTGGTCAACCGGGCTGTGAGGAATACACTGGACAGCGTATGGCTAATACCATTACCCGGGAGGCCTGGCCTTGGACCGGGTAACATGTAGACTCCAAGTAGATAGACAGTGTTTATCGTGGCTTTCAACAACGAAAGTGTTTACCGTTACTTGTAGAACCAACAGTGTATGTCGTGGCTTTCACAACAATCACCCATCCTCCCAGCCTCCACCTTATTCTTCGCTTTAGTACTCGGCCGTTTTGCCAGTGTGGGCGAACGCCTTACCTCCCTGCCCGTGTTGAAGCACATCCCCTGAGGGCAGTAGTTAGGCCGTGATTGCAGGCAAGCCGCGGGGTTATTTACTAGTCATCCCCAGCCCATGACCCCGGCCCCACTGCACGCACGTCCGCCACTTCCTTGTTATTGAATTAGAAGGTGGGTCTTACTGAGGCCGCCCCGTCGATATATCATACTTCTCTGCCCCCTTCTGCTGCCCGCCTGGGAGGAGAGCCAAGGCGGTGGTGTGAAAGTAGCAGAAGGGAAGTGGAGTACACAGAGAGAGGATTAAAGCCGAAAGATGGAAGAAATGTATGATGGTAGTGGAGGGGACAGTAGAGATGGAGAGTGGGAGGTAGACGAGAAGAAAGGAGGGTAATAAATACATCAGATTCAGATTGAGTGGAAGTACGGTAGAATGGGAGGAAGAGAGGGGGAGAAAGTGGAAGAGAAGATAGAGAGAGAGAGAGAGAGAGAGAGAGAGAGAGAGAGAGAGAGAGAGAGAGAGAGAGAGAGAGAAAGAGAGAGAAAGAGAGAGAGGGGGGTACAAGTGCGCTCTCACCTTGAATATACACCACTTTCTTGTATTACCTGCCCCCCCCCGGTCTCATCTACAACGTTTGGACAGAATAGAGAACCGTGCAAGGCGATTTATCTCTCACCTGGACCCAACTTAGATGAATGTCATATCAGCAGAGCCTTCAACACTGGAAAGAGAAGTGTGTGACTTTACTGTCAGGTACAGAGCCAATGTCAACAAGATTCCACACCAGGGTCCACTTCGCGGACAGCGAGAAGACGACTTCTATACCATAAGACGGGCAGCAAATAACGGCTATATTTTGACTGTACCGCACAGAAATATTAATGAGACAAGAGTCAACAGATCAAATGTAACACGTCTTATACTGCAAACAAAGGTATGACCTCTTATCCTAACCATCTAAAAACTATTTTTTTATAAAAGACAATTGAAGAAAGGGAGAAGAATAATGATAAAATTTAGTGAGATATATATATATATATATATATATATATATATATATGGTTAGAATTCGCAGAACAGGCGAAATATTCACAAACACTAATCTCAGGATGTAGATGAATGGTTCAGAGAGGGACTGATTACCTCAAACTCCTCCTCTCCTTACACCTTTCTGCTGTGTATTGGACTGATGAAGCCACTGTGTGGCGAAACGTTTCCTCAATAAAGATACCCAAGTGTTGCATATGTGTCTAATTTATAACTAATCTCAGGCCGAAGGAGACTCGAACCTTGGAACAAAGTACTTTCAACTTTTCACCTCATCCCCACTGTGCCAAGGTATTGAACCAGTGTGGTATGGCGGTAGGTTCGAGTCTCCTTCGGCCTGAGATTAGTTTATATATATATATATATATATATATATATATATATATATATATATATATATATAATACATACGAGAGAGAGAGAGAGAGAGAGAGAGAGAGAGAGAGAGAGAGAGAGAGAGAGAGAGAGAATTATAAAAGTGAGTGAGGTGTGGTGCTGGGAATGAGAGGACGAGTAATGATAGGAGTAATGAAAAACTGGTGATGGTAGCGGTGGGAGGATTGATGACAGTGGTTGCTGGGTAGACAGTATTATGGTCAGTGTGGTGTAGGTGCTGGTGATAGTGGGTCGAGGTAATTGTTAGTTGGTTGGTCAGTGGTGATAGTGGGGATGGTAACTCAGGTGGATGGTGATAGTGACAAATGTGGCTGCAACGTAGGTGGTGGCTGAGGGTACAGTAGCACGACTATGGTGGTGGTGGTGGTGGTGGTTGAACTAACTAATGGCTGCTGTACTGGTTATGGTAATTGCAACCTCAAGTGCTGCTAGCACAAAATGAACAAATAATATTTCTGTCCGTGGAGGTGGTGATTACAATAATAGTTACCTTCATAAATTACTTGTTGAGGAACATAAAAAAAAAGATGACAAATTTTACCGGCTTGTTTGTGACGTACCTGTGACAGGTTTCGAGGGTTCTACCCTCGCATCCCGAGCTGTGACCAGTTACTGGTTGCCTGGTCAGCCAGGCTGTTACTGCCCAGGGGTCCACAATGCCCTCACAACCTGAATAAGTCCTTTCAATAAGTAGTGGTGTAGTGTCTTTTTGGGAAACTTCTACCTGATGATTGCCTGAAGATGATTTTCGTAAATCAACGCCCCCTACAGACCGGTCAGAGACCATGCCTCCTGGAGGTTGGCCTGACCAACCAGGCAGTTGGTGCACGCAGTCCAACGTACGCAACACAGACCGGCTGATCATGAACTGAGTTGAGGAGGTTATGAAGTCCCCTCTTGCAGACAATTAAGGATCTGTTGGTAATTTTCCTCATGTATTTAGAGTCGTGGTCACTTTACACTTACACTCATAGCACCCCTGCTTTTCACTTCGGGTATTTTACATGTACAAAAGTGCCTTTTGCTGTCGAAGAGCATGATTTCTGTGCGCATATTTAGGACCACTCCCTCTAGAATTTTAGAGAAGCAAATTAGGATTTATCTTTCTCGCCTACGTTCCAGTTTGTGGAACTTCAAGCATTCCCAGTAATTTAGGTGCCTGACCGAATTTATATGGGCACTGAATGCTCTCTATACATTCTCCACATCTGCAATTTCTCCTGCCGTAAAAGGGTTGCTAATGTGCAGCAATATTTCAGTCTAGAGAGAACATCTGCCTACCTGGAGTGTATTTCGAGGGCCAAAGCCCCACACGACCTGGTCCCAGTCCCGGCCTCCCGGGAGTATGACCTGATCAACCAGACTGTTGGTGCTAGCTGCACAAAGTTGAACGTAAGCACCTCAGCCTGACTGATCAGGCAATGATTTAAGAAACCTGTCAAGTTCCTTTTTGGGGGACAACCAGGGATCTGTTGTTAATTCCCCTTATGTGTGAAAGGAGAACGTTGAAAAATCTTGAGTTTTCCCTTAGAGTGCTCATTAGTGTGCTTCTTCAGTTTTCCCAAGTGTGCTCATTGCACGCCTGTTTTTCACTGGGCGTATTTTGCACCATGACTTAAATATCATCGGCTTGGTATCTCTTGTTCTGATTATGAATTTCATTATGGTTGTGATGACACTGTTGTGATGTCCCCGGATATCATCACTCCTAAGCCCCTCACATCAGTCTTACGCTCTGTTAAGTGTTCTAAGTCTGTTTTATACTCCATTCAAGTAACTGCACATTTGTCTTCATTGAACAACATATTGTTTTCTGTGGTCCACTGAAAATTATTTACACCAGCGTATAGATCTGCCTCGTTCTCAATAGATGCATCCCCGTATAAATGTTAGTACGGTCTGCAAATGCTGATACGGTCCAATTACTTTTATCTCTGTCTATGTCGGAAATGAGGATGAGAAGGGGAATTGGGGCAAATATTCTGCCGTTGAAAACACAGCTTTTCAGTGTTGGCCTCTGATTTAATTCTGTTCACTATCACTCTTTGTAATCTATTTGGTAGAAACATTAAAATCCACCTGTGCACATTTCCAATTATCCTCTGCAGCACATACCTTGATTAAAAACTCAAGTGTTGAGGAAATTCCTAGTGCAGGATTGTACCTTGTTACTTGAGCGCTTCGGCATTTAATTTTTCCCTTCCACGGTAGAGAAAGGGAATTCTATTACGTTCTACTATTTTTTTTTATTTTATCTTCGAGGGTGTTGGCCAGTCAGTCCACTTTCGGAAGTGTTAGTTAGCTGTAGGCACACAACTGGATCTTTACTTCTAACTGCAGGATCAACCACGCTGTGACTATTATTTGGGCCAGCGGACAAATAGCAGCCAAGGTAGGCTGGCCAAATGCTGGGCTGGAAATAAGAAAATCCCTCGAAATCGGCCACACATGTATCACAGTTGCCTTCGAGGACTTGGTCAATAACAAACAAATAAAATAATATTACTACAAGGAAACCCATCAACAAAAGAATAAAAGGCGTTCTAGCCAGGATGCTGAAGTGTCTCCAACCAGACAGGTACTAGAGAGCATAATTAAAAGAAAAAAAAAAAGGCCTGGCGTCAGCCCCGAAGCCGAGGATTCGTTTTCCATGTCGGTGGATTCACGAAGGACACCCGTTTTCCATCACACACACGCATTTGCTGGCGCTCGATACCTGAATATACTGCAACATCATAAAAGTGAATCCACTCACTGATTGGCAGTGTCAGCTGTTATATATATATATATATATATATATATATATATATATATATATATATATATATATATATATATATATATATATATATATATATATATATATATATATATATATATATATATATATATATATATATATATATATATTATTATATATATATACTATATATATATATATATATATATATATATATATATATATATATATATATATATATATATATATATATATATATATATATATATATATATATTGTGTGTGTGTGTGTGTGTGTTAGTTAGTTAGTTACCATTTTGTCCTAGGCACATGTCGATTAGACACTAGGCCTGTTGTATGTGTGTGTGTGTGTGTGTAACGAAACACTTCGAAATGTTTCGGCCCCGCCGGGAATTGAACCCGGGCCCTCCATGCGTGAAGCAAGAGCGCTAGCCATCATGCCATCGGGGCGTGTGTGTGTGTGTACTCACCTAATTGTGGTTGCAGGGGTCGAGACTCAGCTCCTGGCCCCGCCTCTTCGCTGTCTGCTACTGGGTCTCTGCTCTCCCTGCTCCATGAGCTTTATCATACCTTGTCTTAAAACTATGTATGGTTCCTGCCTCCACTATATCTTTCTCTAGACTATTCCACTTCCTGACTACTCTGTGGCTGAAGAAATACTTCCTAACATCCCTTTGACTCATCTGAGTCTTCAGCTTCCAGTTGTGTCCCCTTGTTTCCGTGTTCCCTCTCTGGAACATCCTGTCACTGTCTACCTTGTCAATTCCCCGCAGTATTTTGTATGTCGTTATCATGTCTCCTCTGACCCTTCTTTCCTCCAGTGTTGTTAGTCCTATTTCCCTCAACCTTTCTTCATAAGACAGACCCCTGAGTTGTGGAACTAACCTTGTCGCAAACCTTTGCACTTTCTCTAGTTTCTTTACGTGCTTGACCAGGTGTGGGTTCCAGACTGGTGCTGCATATTCTAGTATGGGCCTGACGTACACGGTATACAGTGTCTTGAACGATTCCTTGTTAAGGTAACGGAACGCTAATCTTAGGTTTGCCAGTCGCCCATATGCTGCCACAGTTATCTGGTTGATGTGTGCCTCCGGAGACGTGCTTGGCGTTATACTCACTCCAAGGTCTTTCTCCTTTGCCGAGGTTTGTAGCCTTTGTCCACCTAGCTTGTACTCTGTCAGCGGTCTTCTTTGCCCTTCTCCGATCCTCATGACTTTGCATTTGGAGGGATTGAATTCGAGAAGCCAGTTGCTAGACCAGATGTCGAGCTTGTCCAGGTCTGTTTGCAGCCCTGCCTGGTCCTCTTCCGATGTGATTCTCCTCATTATTTTCACATCATCCGCGAATAGAGACACTTCTGAGTCTATCCCGTCCGTCATGTCATTTACATATACCAGGAATAACACTGGTCCTAGGACTGACCCCTGCGGTACACCGCTCGTCACAGGCGCTCACTGTGATACCTCACCACGCACCATGACCCGTTGTTGCCTCCCTTTGAGGTATTCCCTGATCCATTCCAGTGCCCTTCCTGTTATACCTGCTTGTTCTTCCAACTTCTTTACTAATCTCATGTGAGAAACTGTGTCGAAGGCCTTCCTGCAGTCCAGGAAAATGCAATCAACCCACCCTTCTCTCTCCTGCCTTACCTCTGTTACTTTATCATAGAACTCTAGGAGGTTTGTTACACAGGATTTGCCTTCCCGGAATCCGTGCTGTCTGGTGTTTATTATCCTGTTCAGCTCAAGGTGTTCCACCATTCTTTTCCTGATGATTTTCTCCAGGACTTTGCACACTATACACGTAAGTGACACCGGTCTATAGTTTAGTGCCTCTTTTCTGTCTCCTTTTTTAAAAATGGGGACTACGTTGGCCTTCTTCCATACCTCAGGTAGCTGCCCAGTTTCAAGGGATGTGTTGAATATTATGGTAAGTGGCACACCCAGTACCTGAGCTCATTCCCGAAGAACCCACGGGGAGATATTGTCCGGACCCATCGCCTTTGAGGTATCGAGGTCACTGAGTAACTACTTCACTTCCTCCTCAGTTGTGTGTATGCCCTCTAGCACTTGGTACATCCCTTGTTGGTGACGAACCCCGTCCTGTCTACCCAGCTGCCTTCTTTCCTCCATTGTGAATACTTCCTTAAACCTCAAGTTGAGCTCCTCACATACCTCTTGATCATTACTTGTGAGTTCCCCATCTTCTCTCCTCAGCCTTATCACCTGGTCCTTGACTGTTGTCTTCCTTCTGATGTGACTGTACATCAGTTTCGGGTCGGAATTAACTTTCGATGCTATGTCATTTTCGTACTGTTTCTGGGCCTCCCTCCGTACTTGTGCATACTCGTTTCTAGCTCTTCTACTAATCTCTTTGTTTACTTGGGTTCTTTGCCTTCTGTACCGTTTCCATTCTCTGATACTCTGAGTCTTTGTGTGTGTGTGTGTGTGTGTGTGTGTGTGTGTGTGTGTATGTGTGTGTGTGTCTCGTGCCGTATAAGTAAAACTGGTCAATTAGCAAAAACTCATTTAAAATTAAGTCCTTTCTAAAAAAATTATCTTAAGCGTTTAAAGACATATTTTTTTTTCATTTATGTTAATGTAAAAATTAATAATTTTGAACCAAAAGAACCTTAGAAAACCTACCTAGCCTTATTATAATAAGCCTAATGCAATTAAATATATTTTAGATAAGTTTACAATAATTTAATAATAAACAAACACAATGAAATATATTTTTTTCGTTAGGTTCAGAATAATTTTTGCGAAATTATTGCATACACAAATTTTCGCTTGCCTTACTCGGCAAGAAGAGCGTTGCTATTTAAGCCAACCTTGCAAGTTTTACCTATTCGGCACGACATATATATATTATTGTAACCACGAACGAGTGGTATTTAATCAATAACAACACTGCGATTAGCCGAGGACTCGAACTCGTGTCGTTTTAGCCCGCCTCATGGAGAGAAAATTCACGAAGCTCTAACCCACAGGTTTGGGTGGTCCCATATATATATATATATATATATATATATATATATATATATATATATATATATATATATATATATATATATATATATATAGTATATATATATATACCATAGTAAGTAATCCATGGGAATACCCCTGAAGACATGCCAATGGCTATGTCTTCAGAGACGTATGAAGACGCATGAAAGTGCTCAGGTATGTATGAGTAATGCATACGAATAACTCACATCCAATGGTGCAGAAAAAAACGCTAATATTTTCGGTCTAACTGGAGGTTCTCCTCAGGCAATGAGGGGGTTAAGACATTTGTGCAGCAGTTGGGAATCATGATTGCCGAATGTTTCTCCTGCTCATCAAGTTTCTTCAGTCAAAATACAGGGGTGACTTAAATACTGGCGACAACAGTAGTGGTGAGGGAGTTATGAGGTGGTCAGTCCCTCAGTCTTGGTACGTGTTCAGCTCTACGGCTTCGATCAATGTGAAGCTGAGACATGAGAATTCAGCCATTATATAATGAAGCCAGAAGCGAAGTGCGGAAGTTAAAGATGGCCTCATAAGTAGCAGGGCCCTTCCCTAGTGAACGTAAGAGCATAAGAATTGAGGAGTACTGTAACAAGTCTACTGGCCCATGCTTGGCAGGTTCTCAAATTCAACTAAGGGTTGAGCAATAAAGTTGTAGATGCCCTCTGTACCAAACTTCCTCATTACTACCTCTCGACTACTCCTGTTGTCTCTTGTATTTAAGTCGTCTCTGTACATGGATTGACGCCAGTTGACCAGACAAACAACAGTGCACATGTGTTTTGTTTACATAGTTTTCGGTAGCGTATTGTATATCATTAATGTAGTAAAAGTATACATATATCACCAGGCTGTGATGTATATATGGGCCAGCGGGCCGCCAACAGCAAGATCCTGGTTGACCAAGCAAACACCAGACAAGCCTGGCGCATAGCCAGGCTGCCGGAGTAGGCAAACTATAGAAATAGATAGCGGGTATTTCACAGGTGAACTGCAAGCCCTGATGATCTGCAGTCGTCTGGCCTTAAACAACACACTAGTTTACTGGTTGTTTTGTGGAGTTAATACATCGTTCAAATGTAGCAGCCCTTTTTTCACCGTTTTACTGACCATTTCTTGTTTTTCGCATGAGAAATTTCTGATATAATTGGCTGTTTTTACGCTTTCCCGGCATGCGTGTGTCGCCTCCCAATTTGAAACAGAAACGAATCACTAAAATGAAGGGAAAAACAAAACAGGACTCTGCAATCCGCACAAAAAGTGCAATTATACACCAGGATCATATACTGTTTCCATAGAAAAATACCTCCAAAGATACGCTGACAGTATAAAAATTACATTGTATATTTTGTATTGTATTGTACCGTAACAATAAATCTCCACATTTGCTTAAAAATAAACACATTTACGAAAATACGCTTCATCGGAGGCGCAGACTAATTTTCCAGAGTATCTGAGCCGCTGAAGTGAGATGATCGTGTTGGCCGTGAGTGAACAAGTCTGTATACCCAGGGATCTCTCTGACCATCCACACTACACTGTACCCAGGGATCTGTCTGACCATCCACACAATACACTGTACCCAGGGATCTCTCAGACCATCCACACACTACACTGTCTACCCAGGGATCTCTCTGACCATCCACACACTACACTGTGTACCCAGGGATCCCTCTGACCATCCACACACTACACTGTACCCAGGGATCTCTCAGACCATCCACACACTACACTGTCTACCCAGGGATCTCTCTGACCATCCACACACTAAACTGTGTACCCAGGGATCCCTCTGACCATCCACACACTACACTGTGTACCCAGAGATCTCTCTGACCATCCACACACTACACAATTGGCAATGTGAGGACCATATACAAGGGGACAAAGGTAGAAAGAAGTTAAGAGCATAGGGCTGCCATGAAATACCTTTATTAGTAAGAAAGTGAACTGAACTGTATATAGAAGTATAGGATGCAAACTCCAAACATAGTTTTAAGAGTAGATATAAAGGGACCCAAGAGGCTAGAAACTAGTACTGACGGTCGATGAAACTTAAACAGACAGGGTCAGGAGCCAAGCCTTCCCCCAAAAACAAATCAGAGTGCAAATCGGTGATGAGTACGTAAGACTTACACACACACATACACACATTGGAGTATGCAGCACCACTATGGAACCCACACCTGGTCAAGTACGCCAAGAAATTAGAGAAAGTGCAAAGGTTTGCAACAAGACTAGTCCCGGAGCTGAGGGGTATGTCCTACGAGGAGAGGTTAAGGAAACTCAACCTGATGATACTGGATGACAGGAGGGACGGGGGGAGGGGGCAAACATGATAATGACACATAAAATACTGAGAGGAATTGAGGGATGGGGGGGATGCAAACATGATAACGACACATAAAATACTAAGAGGAACTGACAAGGGACAGAATGTTTCAGAGATGGGACTCAGCAACAAGGGGTCACAACTGGAAGTTGAAAACTCAGATGAGTCACAGGAATGTTAGGAAGCATTTCTCTGTCATAGAGTTGTCGGGAATAATATGGAGTGATGTAGTGGAGGCAGGATCCATACATAGCTTTAAGAAGAGGTACGATAAAGCTCATGGAGCAGGGAGAGAGTAGACCTAGTAGCGACCAGCGAAGAGGCGAGGCCAGGAACTGTGACTCGACCCCTGCAACCACAAATAGGTGAGTACACACACACGCCGTGTACCCATCCACACGCTACACAGCACACACAAACATCTCTCCGCCGCCGACTCTTCTCTCAACATGAAAGCACCTGACATTTCTTCGATTCAAATAGAAGACACGTTCCTTGCTATACCTTCTGTAAAAAGAAAAAAAGACTAACGTTCCACTCTTTAAATCTACGTATTTTCTGGAAATGCATACTCTTCAACTGACTTGCTGTGGCATGCCTGGTGTCGGTTTCGAGGGTTCTACTTCTCAGCCAAGCCTGAGGTCAGGCCTCTTAGTCGATTGTTTGATCAGCAAGGCTCTTAGTATCTGAGGCTCGCTGGTCCACAAAGTCATCACAGTCTGGTTCATCTGGCACTTCGCAGAGGTAGTGATCCAGTTCCTCTTGAAAATCTCTGCCTTCGTTCCGGCAAAATCTCTAGGGCTATATCGAAAACGAAAATGCCCTTAACATGGCCAGGTGGATACAAAAAAAATGCCGACAAGAAAGTTTTGGATGCAAGGTCGGAAACCAAGTCTCGACAACCAGAATCACAAATCGGTGAGTCCACCAGAGTGGAGCGGACCACCCAAGTGTGGAGTCTGCACCCTTCCACATCACCTGAAGCAACCAACACACGCTCATCCACCCTGACAGCCAACATGTTTCTTTGGCTCTGGCCTCACCACTGCCCACAACGACCAAAACATTGTATGAAATGCTACGGTGGGAGGCGTGCAGCGAGTGCACTAACAGTCTGAGCGGCCAGCCTGCCTTGTCCGAGAAGTGGAAATCCATTAGCAGGTACTATATAAAACTGATATAAGATTGCAACTTTTATTCCGCAGGTCTACCTTGGTTCACTAGAAGAAATTTTGTTTACATCTTGCCAGTGAGATCAGGCAAGACGCAAGATTGAAATTATAAATTCATGGGTAAGCGCTAAAGCTGTAGGACTTACGCAGCACCTTGAATCAAGAGCCCTTCAGCAGCATGGGAGACGCACCACTCGTGAAGGGCAAGACGGAGTGTATCGTGCACACTTGTGACGCAGGTCTTATCCCACTTTATTTACCTCAGTATCGACAACCATCTCTTACTGTAATGACAGCGGCGGGCAGCCCAGCCAGGATGCACACATACTTATCTCACAACCACCACCACGATACCCAACTCTTGACTGCACGAGGAGGATACTCCCACTCTGACTACACGAGAATGCTCCCACTGCAGGAGGATGAGGATCAAAAGCCAGACTGGAATAGAAGAAAACCCCACAAACACTGGAAGAGGATACCACACAAAGACTGAAGGACAAGGATACCACATTCTCACTGCACAAAGAGAATACACCACTCAAACTGCACGCGAAGGATCACCAAATAAACTGGAGAAGGCTCACCAACCAGACTGGAGGAGGATGAGGAAGTGGAAGAGAGGATCACTAACCAGGAGGAGGACAAGGACTACCAACGCTCACATACTTGCCTCCTGCCCTCCACACAACCAAACTAACACACATCCTAAACTGCTTCTCATTTCTACCCTGTTTCGATGACATGCAATTATCCTGAGACGTAATAAGGCAACGAGGGACAGGTTTACCTTGAGGCAGCTGCTGACAAAAGTTGCATTATCTTGCAGCTTCTAACATCCACCTAACGGATGCCTATCTCGCCTATATTAATCCAGTCTAGCTTAAGCTAACCTAACGTAACTTTGCTGCGCAGAGCATGTAGCTAATGGGTATGCATGCCCTGTATATAAGCGCTGTACGTACTGTACAGGTCAAGCGCTTTCTCATAACTGCCTTTCCTGAACTCTTAAGAAATCCGGCAAACCCGACCATGCAAAAGCAAATGTTAGTGTGGCCGTGATGCAAGTGGTGATAGTGAAGCCATTAATGAAAGTGGTGATAGTGTAGCCATTAATGAGTGGTGATAGTGTAGCCATTAATGAAAGTGGTGATAGTGCAGCCATTAATGAGTGGTGATAGTGTAGCCATTAATGAGTGGTGATAGTGTAGCCATTAATGAAAGTGGTGATAGTGCAGCCTTATTGAATGAAAGTGGTGATAGTGTAGCCATTAATGAGTGGTGATAGTGTAGCCATTAATGAGTGAGTGATAGTGTATGCCAATGGTAAGTGTAGCATTAATGAGTGGTGATAGTGAGCCATTAATGAGTGGTGATAGTGTAGCCATTAATGAGTGGTGATAGTGTAGCCATTAATGAGTGGTGATAGTGTAGCCATTAATGAGTGGTGATAGTGTAGCCATTAATGAGTGGTGATAGTGTAGCCATTAATGAAAGTGGTGATAGTGCAGCCATTAATGAGTGGTGATAGTGTAGCCATTAATGAGTGGTGATAGTGTAGCCATTAATGAGTGGTGATAGTGTAGCCATTAATGAAAGTGGTGATAGTGCAGCCATTAATGAAAGTGGTGATAGTGTAGCCATTAATGAGTGGTGATAGTGTAGCCATTAATGAGTGGTGATAGTGTAGCCATTAATGAAAGTGGTGATAGTGCAGCCATTAATGAGTGGTGATAGTGTAGCCATTAATGAGTGGTGATAGTGTAGCCATTAATGAGTGGTGATAGTGTAGCCATTAATGAAAGTGGTGATAGTGCAGCCATTAATGAAAGTGGTGATAGTGTAGCCATTAATGCAAGTGGTGATAGTTTAGCCCTTAATGTAAATGGTGATAGTTTAGCCCTTAATGTAAGTGATGATAGTGTGGCTATAATGTAAGTGGTGATGATGTAGTCGTAATGCAAATGGTGATAGTGTAACCGTAATGTAAGTGGTGATAGTATAGCCGTCATGCAAGGGATGGTTGAGTGGGCGTTATGCGTTCGGCAATATCACAGATAAATCAGAGGAATGGTAGCTACCAGCTTCTAGGGGTGGCGTAATTCCCACAGCACGCTGCCCTCATGATGGCTACCAGCGGTGATAGCATAGTTCCTACAGCGGCTCGGCGCGGGGCTCTCATGGTGGTTACCAGCGGGGAAGAGCATGGTTCCCACAGTGCTCGGCGCTTATGGTAGCTACCACCGGGGAAGAGCATGGTTCCCACAGTGCTCGGCGCTTATGGTAGCTACAAGAGGGCATAGTATGGTTCCCAGTGGCAGGCACGTGGTCACTCTTCCGGGCCATTAAGTGCCAGGCCAGATGAGCCGAGAACAATACAGTAAAGGAGACGCTTTCCTCCACCCAGAAAACACCGATGCCGGAAGCAATCTCACACCCCACGAAGACATGCTTCATAAAGCCGTTGAAACGATGCTCCGCAGTAGGCCTACTGATCCATGTTAGGCAGGTCCTTCTCAAACTAATCGGCTTTCGATAAACTTTAAAGGTAAGCTTGTCTTCGGATTTACAAAGCAGGATATCCAGGATATCTACGGGTACACTAACCAGAATGTTATCAACGTAGTGTAACCAGGTTACACTCGTGAGGACGTTTGACCCAAAGCGTTTTGCCTCTTGGTGCTCCATATACAAATTAGCGAAGGCCTAGGGGATAAAACCACAGCCATCCCAAAGAACTGTCTGTATGAGTCCCCAAAAGAAAAGCAATTGAAATTGATGCATAACTCAATACGATCAACAAAATCCTTGGCTGGTAGTGGAAGATTGGCGTCATATGTGATTTTACGATGTAGGAGAGCGATGGTTTATGTTGTGGGCGCTTTGGTAAATAACAACGACACATCGAGACTTACAATCCTTTTGTTTCTAAACCTGATATCACGTACAAGGTTAATAAGATCCTCTGAATATCTGCTATGGGCCTGTCTGATTATACCTAAAAGTTTCGAACGATGCTTATTGGAGACACCCTCCAGTTTGTGGGGAACACTATCCGATCCATGGATCGGATAGTGGTATAATAAGGTAGGTATAATAAGGTAGCACATAGATCCGTGATTGTCTAAAGTTCCGGGAATAAGACGAAGTGCCGTGTCCTGTTCAGTCCTTTGAAGAATCTGTCAGGAACTAGTAAGGAATGACGCAGCGAGTTCCCGTACTTTGTATTTAGGCAGGGGTTCGTAACTGTTTCGGTCATAGAGAAGCTCCTGCATCCTGGATTCGTAGTCTACGAGTTTCAGGACTACTACTACAACTCCCTTGTCTGCAGTGTTAATTATAATGTTGTAGTCTTCGAAAGGTTAGGTCACAGCAGCAATGACGCGTCCCTGGATGAAACCTTTCTGAAACTCAGTATCCCCGTAGCGGTAATTTCTGATGACGAGGCTGTGGTCATATTTGGGCTTCCATACTTCCCTGGAGAATTTTAAACCTAGACTATAAGCTTTTAACTTGAAGTTAGAGAGTATACGGTCTGATATTATTCAAATGTGTTCGTGGTATTTACGGAAGCGCACGGAAGCAAGCATATTATCGCATTTGTACTCTATATTTATAGCCAATAACTGACGGCTGTGGTATTTGACTATGGGGTAATTCTAACTTTTCGGGGGTTAACTAGATAATGACATTATTATTATTATTATTATTATTATTATAACAAATACTGTTATTCGTAAAGGAGAGAGATAACTACTTTTATTTTTGCTAACAAGTTTAAAATGAAATAGTGACAAAAAGATTAAATAGAGCAATTCAAGGATGACAACAGTAAAAGTTTTCAGCAATGTTTACTCTGCACCAACCACGGCGTGTGCAGGTCTACAGTAAAACTCAAATACTCATGGACAGATTTTTAAGAACACAGTATACCGTAGTGTGTGGCTAGCTTGCTCAAAATAATAATGGCATTGTTCCCAATATTCCATTACACAGGATGGCTTACATACATGAGACAACGAAGTCTGTCAGGTTGATCTGGGAGACGAGTAGAGCAATAAGTATATCGATGGGGTGATTTATTTCTTGTCAGGAAACAGGTAAGTGTCTCCTCACACGGGCCTTTTTCAGATAATGACTAGCTAAGAAATTAAGCAACTGCTGACCTGCCGGTAATGGGTATGTATCGGAGCTAGGTTTTTCCAACCTTCTTTAAAGGTTGGAAAAACCTAGGATCTCGTCATGTATTCCACTATGGGTTCAGTAGCTATGAGACCTCTGAATTAAAGATTTCGTTGCAGCTCGGGAAGGTGTGGCCCGCTGCAGGAGGGTTGGGCCCAGACACGCACTGAGCAGGACCCCCCTCCATTACACACTCGCCACCACAACCAAATCGATGAACACTTCAAATAAAAACCTCCAATTGGTTGGCGCTGAACAGTAGGTGGGTTGCGTTGGCGTTGATGTCGCTGACCCACTAAAGCATAATATACACCCACGTACATACCAATTACTGGGCAGTTACTTTATCAAGACTTAATTAATTCAACATCCAGTCTTTTTCCCTAGCGATCGCGACCGCCAGTAATAGCACAAAGTCCCCGCTAATAATCGCATTACGAAATTCGCACTCAGCAACCCGAGGATCCATTAATTCGTCATGGCTACTAGCAAATAGCTTAATCGAGCAGGGATGTATTCCTCCCTTTCCCCTGCTTCCCGTCACACGACCAACATACTGCCAGTGAGACCTGCAATCAGACCTTTGTATTCCTGCCTCCTTTTACACGACCAAACACACTGCCCGTGAGACCTACATTCCAACCCCTGTATTCCTGCCTCTCTTTCCCTCTCTCCTCACCTTACTCCCTTCACACGACCAACACACTGCCAGTGAGACCTGCATTTCGACTGCCCTGTATTCCTGCTTGTCTTTTCCTCTCCTCCCTTCACACGATGAACTCCGTGTGTCGATGAACTCAATATCGAGACCCCAGCGATAGTACTTGATCCGTAGCCTCCGCTTTCCTGGTCACATGAATAAGGATAACGATTGTTAATGGCCCGGTCAATCTATTCTCAATTCTTGTTCATGTGTCCCTATTTCCGGCCGATTCAAAGTGTTGATCACTTTACGATCACACGCGACTGCTTGATCTGTCCATCAAATTTACACGGTTACTAAGATATTAATATGTTAATGGGATCAGCTTAAGATTCACCGTTCATTTTCTCGAATGCAAAATGGTTATAGTTATGCATACTTCTTATGTGCCTTTTTTTTTATTTTGCACCAAAACAGACCTAGCAACCTAACTTCTGTCGCTCCAATTTACCTAAAATAATATGGCTTCACAATAGTGCAAGTAAAAGGAATGTTTAAAGGCTACGAACAAAACAGCTTTATTTTCAGTAATATTTTTATAATAATGCTTAATATGCCTAACTTACATAAGAGTTGGCATAAATGTGTTTCAGTGTCACCTGGCGGTGGGTGGCTGCAATCTTCAAGTGACTCCGTGAATGTTTGCACACCTTTGATGAGTTCAAAGTGTGTCTGGTGCTAACCTGGTCAACTAGGCTGTTGATGTTGGTGTTCCACTGCCCCACATATCCATCACAGCCTGGTTGATCTGGTACCTGGTGAAGATACTCGTCCAGTATCCCCTTGAAGACTTCTACACATGTCCCAGCATAGTATACTAATCATTACAATAAAAGTATATAATACCGACAAATTTAGGAAACAGACGAACATGCAACACCTGCACTTCTGTATTTGAAGACATTGCGCAATCTGTGGCTTTTTCACTTCAATACAGAAATGATTTACTAGGACAGTGGAACTAAACACAGAAGACAGTGGAAGATGAGGAAATCAGTCCCTCAGCTAGGAAGCAGGTGTTCAGTACCATAGATTCACCCAGCCTTAGGTACTGAACACCGGCTTCCAGGCTGAAGGACTAGTTACCTCAACTTCTACTGTCTTAGTACATCATCTCTGGAATGGTTGACGAAACGCTTTCAAATAAAGATACCCAGATGTTCTATATGTGTCTATTTCCTTATAGTATACTCATAATTAAGGTATACACGAGAGCGAACATAAAACTAGTTACTCATTCCTAGAGTTTACATACGTAACAATGGCTCACGGCTTTTACAACATGAATGTTCCAACGCAAATTGTAGCATCCCACCTACATGGAAGACAAAATGAGCTCTCCCCCACGCACATTTAAGCCACTCGTCTGACTACTCACTCACCCATGCATGAATGTTTGCCAGTTTACTCATAGCCCAGTCCTCCACCCACCGAGTTGCTTAGCCACTCACCCGTGAGCCATTCCACCTCACTAGTCACCCTCTTACTTATTTCACGTGCCACCGACTCCCCCATACACGAGTCTATCTCACCGCTGCCAGACCCGCTGCTCTAAATGCTGCCCATGTCCTTCCTACGCTTATTTTAGCTTTACCTTTTTATATATTACTATACGGCTATGCAGAAGCCGGGCCCCATCTTAAATTCACATCCAGTGGTTCTTATTTTCCGTTGTTGGCAAATGCGGACTCCTCTGGTTCCCCACAAAACGTTTCACATATACTCTCTATTTATTTTATCTTACAACAATTTATTTTTATATATCACTAGCCAAGCCTTAAATATACTCCAAAACTTGGGTGAATGAATATAACTTAACCTTCACTAGTCTTGGTAAAATTTACGTAATAAAAAATACTTAGTCTGCCAACTTATCTAGGTCAGCATAAAATTGGTATTTACAATGAATTTTCGCTATAACTGCTTTGCAAAACGTGCTAATATTATATATGAGGAAAGAAACGGTATAAAGAGAAAGTGTATATTTCAAGCTTCGTCTGAGATCCTCGATCTCAGATGAAGATCGAAATATACAGCATTTTTTTTACGCTGTTTTTCTGTATTCATGCGAGTTTCCTCGCATATTTTTGATGTTCCATCACAAACACACATACATACATATAATTTTATATATATATATATATATATATATATATATATATATATATATATATATATATATATATATATAATATATATGTATATATATATATAATAAGTTTACATTTTACCTCACCCAAATTACTTGCAGGTAATAATTCAGGTAATACTCTGTAAGTCTCCTGCAGGTGATTTGCTCATATAATAATAAAAATAATAATGTTCACAAGTGCAATGGACAGAAGAAAACAGTTAAGCATGCATGTGAAACTAAGAATAACTATATACATGTATATATGCGTGTGAAGGAAAGGTAAAAGATAGTTTGAAAATTATATAATTAAAGCAAAAAAGGCTAAAATAAAGCCAAAACTGCTTCGTGATCATATAATAAAAACAAAGAAATTTTATGATGAAGCTGGAGGAAGCGTTAAGAACACTCAAGGAAGATGACGTAGATGCTTGCGACGAATCATTTAAGAAATTCAGCGAGATATTCATAGAAACAAGAAACGATGCCTGAGATAGTAGAAACCAACTCACACTAGAAGGCATTCACAGAAACATGAAGAAGTGAAGGATCTGCATACAAGAACTTTTATAGTTAGTCTCTGGGTGAAGGGAAAATAGATTGGAGGTGGAAGTGGTGAGGGCAAACCACTTTAATATACAACTTTACCAGTAGACGTGATAGGTTCTCAAGGTTAGAAGCCAGTAACGCCAGTCGACGAAGCTAATAAGGTCTTGCCATGAACCACGAACGGAGAGTACATATAAACGAAGTGACTAAAGAGTATCGTCATCAGACTTCATATTATGAGACCAGACTCAATCTCATCAAGCTAGTCTCTCCACAAAGGAATATTCGTCAGCGTAATCGGCTTACCCCTGTTAGCACTGTGGTCAACTCAATTACGGATATAAATACACATACACACAGTTTTTCTAAATGTGGTTTAGTATATTTTTATCCGGTCACAATCTGCAGTTTTACCACGCCATACCCTTAAAGGGGGGGGAGGAGGGTGCTGGTGCTGTTTTAAGGTCTTCTGTTTCATGAAACTAAAGATACTCTCAAGATACTGTATTAGCCTAACATAATAATAATAATGGCATTAAAAAGCGGTTCTCTATGAACACCTTACGCAACATTTTCTAAATCATTACTTAATATATCCCTGCCACTTCCATCTCATTGCCCCCCATCCGAAAAAAAAACAACTTACTGGCATTGAAAATCTACGCTTCTCTATATTTCACCGATTTTACAAGACAATAATTGTTATATTTACAACACTATGGTAAGTATATATGATTGTGCGAGATTTTCGTGAATTTTATGTTTTTTTTTTTTTAAGTGAAGAATGTTAGCACTTTCACTACTTTCATGTTTAATTCATGACTTCGCTAATGTCCAGCTCACGACCTGATCCGTGTCCAGCTCTTTCCACGTCCAACTCAGAACTCTTCCCATGTCTAATTCAAGATTTTTCTCATATCCAACGCGGACATCGTCTTCCATGTCCCACTCAGAACTTCTCCCATGTCATACTCGTGGCTACCACCAACGACCTGTCTTACTCCACCCCGACCCTCTTCCAAAATCCAATGATTCATCCCGTAACCCAATTATAGCCTAGTTAATCCCCCAGAGTGCATATTCAACCCCTTTCCCCCCCATCAATCCAAGGCACCATTTGGACTCATTTGGTTGAAGAAAAAGATTGCGTTTTTTCTCTGATAAAATTGTACAAAAAATAAATAGCAATATTTTCGCATGGCTTTCATGGTTACACAATTTTTCCTTAGCCACGTTACCGGCAAATTTATGTTTTTCTAAATTTTTTGTTCAAAAAATAAATTCACCTCTTCTATGTAGATAAAAAGGATTTTTACACACAATATTATCAATGCACTCAAAATGTTTGCTTTCATATATTTTTATAACTTTGGTTTTAAATCCAAATATTAACAAAAACAATGCAAGAATAATGTATTTTGTACACTACATCTCTGCTGTAAATTCAGTTAGGCGTCCTCTTATCAAGCAACACAACAGCCCATTTTCTGTCATTAATGTAAAGTGCTACCAAATAAATAAAAAATGTTTCTGGCTGATCTTCATGAAACTTGAAGGGTTACATACTAGTCTCTCAGTATTCAGTAAAAAAATTAGAACATTTGCCCAAAAAACCGACTTAATGTCAGGAGGTAACTTAACACCTTCAGTCAAGCAAGTATTCGGTTAAGGTTTCTGCAGGTACGGGAGCTTTAAAGGTTTCGTTCCAGTAGAGCTGCGGTTACTTTTACTTGGAAATTACCATTTCTCAGGATGGCTTATCCCATACACAGGTGAAATGGATATTTTATGAAGATGTTTCCATCATCACAAAGTGGGCAACGAAAATTATATACATATAAGAGAGAAAATAAAAAAAAGAGTAACGGAGGGAGGGAATTTGAACTACATTATACATCTAAAAATATGTACACACTCACATATTAAAACAAAGCAAATCTATAGCTGAAATAGTCTCTCGTCATTTCAAAGTTACATTATATGTCTAAGAATACATACTATCACTAGCCTAGAGACCAACAGCCTTAACATCCTGAAACAAGCTCTGTTTCTGTACTAAGCAACACCAACTAAGTGTAGGTTGTAGATTATAATACTGCTGCACACGGAGGCTGAGGTGCTGGTGCTGAAGTTGAATGATGCTGGGGTTGGAGGCTGCATAATTTAAGGAGATTGTAAGAAGCTTGAGGGTGAGATGACTGAAGACTGGCTGAAGGAAGTAGTGGAGGGACCGAGGTAGATTAAACCAATGCAAGTAAACCTAAAGAACTTATATACCTTTGAAGCGAAATTATGGGATATGCTAAAGCATATTCCATATTTTCTGAACGTAAGCGTAAAAAATGATCTACACCAATGAGATTCAGATTTTGTCCTGGAGGTCTGGTTTGGAACTGGGTCGCGGGGGCGATGACGCCTGAAATTAACTAAAGGAAGGGTGAAATTTATTTGGCAGCGTCATATATCATAAGAGTAAACATACCCCCATACAGCAATGTGCAACACCACTCGTCCTGTGAGTGAATTTATGACCATAAAGAAAGCATTGGCTTGCGCCACAGCCTTTGAGCGAACAACATTGTCATAAAAGATTACATTTCAGCCCAACTAAATGATTCGATATTGGTACCATCAATTCTATTCTAGACAGTTACAACATTCATACAACACTACCTTTACAAACCATCCTTATCAAACTGCAGGAACTTTTGCAAAGTAAACCCACAATTAGAGTTGGTTAATGATAGCATAACATGGACAACAGGACCGAACACAGCACCATCGACAGGGCAGAGGGAAGAAATCCTACCACGCCACCCCCTTCCCTTCCCGACGCAGGAGCACCACAGGAAGACTTGGGTGTCTGTCATCCTACCTTTCCCGGCGCCCTGGATACATAATACAACTACCTGGATCATATTCTTCCCTCGACCTCACCTGTCTATTGTCCTACCACGCACCTCTACTGGGCTACTCTGTACTTTCGGCGACCACACACATTCTACAACGTGCCCTGAGCCCACTCGTATACTAGAATATCTGTATTTACGTTTCTACCACTGCTTTACCTTCATCTACCAGCCAATCTCACATTACCTACTATACTGCTCTTGCGTGTGCCCTGTGGCTCTACAGCTCCCACCAAACCAAACCTAACTCAACCCTGGTTCCAGTGTCCTCTCACCCCTATAGCAGATAAAAGTTCCCAACAACCTCTGCAAACTCTCTGGCGACAGTGCTACAAGTGCACAACGCTCTCCCTCCCACACTGGGACATCGCCAGAAAATAACTTCTTTAGTCTGAGATCGGTAGACGAGGAATTAGACACATGTGCAACACCTGGGTATCTTTATCTGAAGACGCTTCACCAGCCAGTGGCTTTATCAGTTCAACACAAAGATGATATACGAAGACAGCAGAATGTGAGACAATCAGTCCCTCAGCCTGTAAGCAGGTGTTCAGCACTTTTGTCTTGATGAATCTAAAGTATAAGCAGGAAGACTAACTCTTATATGCTGGAATAAGATGAGGTGCAGCAGTTTAAGTCACGTCACAGGTGGGCGGGACCCACTAGTGGACGTAGGTCATGTCCAAGAGATGGGCCACAGATTAGAAAATAGATTGCAGGAGATATCCTGTATCAATATTTCATGCTGTAGCTGTGTCAGAGGTTATCTCCTACGACACACATGCTAAGCTTTCAAATAAAGTACCAGTTTTTGTACTTATGTCTAAGTCCTCATCATGTCGGTACTGTAAATCATTATTGTAATGATATCTAAGAGTGATTATAAATTAGTGATGAGAGGATGTGCTCCAAGCAGATTTCATACAAAGTTTTAAGAGTAGGTATAAAAGGGGCCACGATCCCAGGAATATTGAGACCATACGTTAGTAATTAAGGGTCAAGGCCAGAAAGTTTCGATTTCTGTAACCACCAACTAGATAAGTAATCAGACGAGTATACGCACAAAAGGAATGGTGGAGCACCTGGAGAACAGAGAATTCATTAAGACAACAAGTGGGTCTAGAGAAAAAAATCCTGCCTTTTCCAATTTTACCTATATATAATTAAAAGGGGGACATATGGGAGGCCCTGAATTAAAGATTGATATGCATGCTATTAAAAATTTTGAAAAGATTGTTAAGGAAATAGTACTGGAAGATATGATTTTACAGAACCCCCCCCCCCAGAGATTTTGATCCGCAAATCTTTAATACAGGAGATACTAGAGCAGAGAGACCTGACTAGCAACAGATGTTATCCAACAGGTTGCTGCTGGAGTTCAAACCGAAGAAATGCAAGGTGATGCGAAGAGAGAAGACCGGAGACAGAGTACAGGCTATCACTAGGCAAGCCACATATATAAGTAAACGAAAGGGATCTGGAGAATAATATCAAACCAAACACACCATCCAAAGGTACACATTAACCATATCTTTAGCAGCATATGCAAAATCAAGGAAACCTCAGAAAGGTAGAATGAGTTCGAAAACGAAGTGGTGAACGCAAATTCCCCAGTTTCAAGAATAAGTACGATGAGATCCAAAAAACAGAGGTCAGTAATGCCGGTCATTGTAATTCGGCTCAAGAGCCGAGACTCTTACCAAAACCACAAAAGTGGATGAATAATGAAAGTCACAACACGTTGACTGGAACAATTCACAAATAAGCCACACTTAGGAGAGGAAATCTTAGATGATCTTTCGGCCCTCCTATACCATTATCAATTCGCTTTATAATGATCCAAGACAGACTGAAACATCGTCTCAAATTTCCTCAATTAAGTGTGGGTTATTTGTGAACAAGTGGATGCGTACTCACTAGAAATTCCTTGCGAACGATGAACTCAAATTACTTTCAACGAACCGGAGTCTCATATAAATGCAAAATCCTTACAAACTCTCAAATCGGACCAAACAACGTTCTTGTATAGTAGACGCTCTTCTTTTTACATTCCCTGCTGTCCCGTTCACTGTGTTGTGAATCACCCGGCACGGCCTGCATGAATGAATCCTGCTCTCTTCTCTCTCTCTCTCTCTCTCTCTCTCTCTCTCTCTCTCTCTCTCTCGTCCACAGCCACTCAGCCCTCGGCTGCGTCAGGAACGTCCCACGGGAGTCTGCAAGCAACTCGGGTGTGGGACAAAGGATGGTTCTAAGAGGCCAAGGATCACGTAAGCGCACTTCCGCGGCTACAACAAGGCAACGAGTGTCTCTCCAAGTCATCTCCGCAGACACGTGTATAGTATATAGAACTCTACCAACATCTTGCACTATATTAAACACTTGGGTTTAACGTTTCTCGTTAATGTAATAATAATAATAATAATAATAATAATAATAATAATAATCTGCAAGGTATCCCGTTAAATCTGAAACCATTGGGGAAAAGGGAAAAAAAATAATATATACCTGAAGAACGTTTCCGGGGGCCAATGCCCCAACGGCTAGATCTTCACTTGATATACCTTTAATCAACCAGGCTGTTAGTGATGGCTACATGCAGTCCAACGTACGAACCACAGCTGGGCTCGTCAGGGACTAATTTGATGAACTTGTCAAGATCGCCAGAGGTTAGTTGGTAACTTCCCATATGCATGTAGGGAGGGCGTTAAAGAATGAGGGACCTCTGACACTAATCAAGTTCTCTCTTAGTGTATTAGTCTCGCCCCTGCTTTTTAGCGGAGGTGTTTTTGCATCGTTTGCCAAATCTCTTGTTGTCACATGGAGTGATTTCGGTGTACGGTTTGGAACCAGTTCTTCCAGGATTTTCTAGGTTTAAATAATATGTACCTTTTTCGCCTACGCTCTAAGGAATTTAGTTAAAGGGACTTCTAACGTTCTCCGTAGCTCAGATACTTGAGTGTATAAGAGCAGTGTAAGTTCTCAACATTTTCCAGCTCAACAAACTCGCCTGTGATGTAGCATATAGCAGTATTCCAGTATGGGGAGAACAAGTGACTTAAAGAGTTTCATCATTGGCTTAGCATATCTTGGCTTGAAAGTTCTAGTTATCCAGCACATCATTTTCCTTCGGACAGCAGTGGCAACTTTGTTGTGATCCTTGAATGAGTGATCTTCCGACATAATTTCTCTCTATTGAATGATTTAAATTTGTCCTATACTCTTTTACAGTCTTTATATCTTCCATAGCGGAGCAATTGAAACTTGTCCTCATTAAACATCTTAATGCCGTCTGAGGCCAAGGAAGACTTGATTTATATCCGCCTGACGGATGCCACTCTCATAGAGTGGTATCCGTAAAGGATGTTAAGGTACTATGATTTATGTCGGATATAAGAATGAGAAACGGAAGCGGGAAGAGTACCATGCCTTCAGGAACAAAGCTATTTACTGTGGCAGCCTCCGACTTCTCTGTTTACCACTGCTCTCTAGGTTCTCTTTATGAAGAAAGTTCAATATCCATCTGCCACTTTTCCAGTTATTTCTTTTGCACGCATTTTGTGTGCAATCACATCCTGGTCGCATCTATCGAACGTTTTGCAAAAACCGTACACACTCCATCAGCATTTAGCTTATCTTCTAGAGCATTCAAGACCACATGGGAATTATCTAGCAATTATGAAAGGTAAGAGCGACCTGCCTTAAACCCACGCTGCCCTGGATTGTGTAGTAACTATTATGAACTCATGTGATTAGTAATCTTTTATGTGTGAAGTTAGGAATGTTGGTCTATAGATTTTTGAAGTTGTTTTACTGTCTCCTTTGTGAAGTGAGGGAATATTAGTGTAAGGATATCGATCACAATGATTGGTACTACCCCTACCCTTCTTTGGATCAAACCCGATTACCCTTTCACCCCTCCAATTACCCTGGTGTTGCATGATTCCATGAATAATAAAAAATAATCACAATAATAATAATAATAATAATAATAATAATAATAATAATAATAATAATAATAATAATAATAATACCGAAATAGCATTATCAGATGTAGAGTTGTCTCGCGTAACTAGAATAAGTCGTTATATTCTCTGGCTCTGTTTTAAAGGGATTCAGTTCTGGAAACGGGACCGATCAAATAAGCTGTTGCTTCTTAGAACTTGCAGTCCATCAGACATCCTATACTTTAAAGGCACTAATGTCTTAAAAGACAGTTTAGAATCCACCTATAGTATGCTTTAGTAGATTCAAAGGATCGTCGCCCCCACGGCCGTGTCTCAGACAAGGCCTCCTGGTTGCGTGCTAGCATGCACGCAGT
Organism: Cherax destructor; assembly: GCA_009830355.1. Classification (NCBI taxonomy): domain Eukaryota; kingdom Metazoa; phylum Arthropoda; class Malacostraca; order Decapoda; family Parastacidae; genus Cherax; species Cherax destructor. Next base: position 605,346 of record WNWK01000162.1, on the reverse strand, counting down.
CCAACGTAGGCACCAGAGCCTGGTTGATTAGGTACTAACCTGAAGAATTTATGCTTCACATTAGAACAGAACAGTATAATTTTAGCTCCTAATATAAGACTGATTTCTTGAAGGAAATAACACAGTTGTTTCTATATACCAATCAATTACGTGTAGGTGGTTCCTGAGATCATCGCTCCAGCAGCTCGATTCTAAATCAGACAATCTGTTGTATTCCTGGTGCTCTGGTAGCTATACAATGAGGACAACAAGCTTTTCCAGTTGACACCCTCCGTCAGGAGGACATCTTAAGACTTAGAATAATCCTCTTTAGTGCTCACCACAATGAAACTTCCACGAATCTTCAGGTCAAGAAACTCTTAGAAAGGCGGGGTTGAAGCCTTGTCACAGCGCTAATAACACCACAGATATCACATCACAAACACCTTGGGCGTCACAACACCCACAACCCTGGCGGACTTTACAACAATGGGAGTCACATTAGTACTAACACCTAGGAGTCAATGAGATCTGTTATCATCGTCCCCGAGACCCGGTCTAAGACCTGGCCTCCTAAGTAGAAAAAAGAAACAACACTTATTTCTTATTTTATTAAGAGACTCACAGGAAAGTAAAGATAAATGTATCCTGATTGTACGTAATATTCTGCCAGATTTATCTGCCATCTTGCATGTCCAAGATACATAAAACAAAGATCAACAGTCCTGCCAGAGTGCCAATCATTTAGCAGGCTTCTGTTCCACAGTCAAATGGCAGGACTGCAGTACCTCCCTGAATGGCTGCCATCTACTAAATTACTACATAAAAAACTCATCATAATATTAATAATGAATAAATAATACAAGAAAAATCAATATGCAAATGTTTAAAGATAAAATACACAAAAACAACTAATATCAAGCTGTATATTATTAGCAATATTAAAATAAGAATATGGTGGTACATGCAACAATGGAAAATATAAAGCAACAACTACTACCTAAATAAAGATATCAATGATTGCCAAAGAACTGCTGTGGCTCGCAGGAAAGGCTATCAGGTTGCTCCCTACAACACGCATCCACTGCAAACATACTAGAAGTCACATTTAGAACGAGAAAGCCAACACATCAACAAACACCCTCTACATACTCAACTCTCGAAGACCGTCAGTATCTTGTCTGTCTGTCACACATACACACTCACACACCACACACACACACACACACACACACACACACACACAAATACACCCAGAGGACAAGACTTTTAGAGGCTCGCCCCCGAATAATCCTTAATGGCAGGACGAGTAGGGGCCCTAATACTCCAACGCCTTCTTACACGTTGGAATCTAAACACCCAATCATTATTTGTCGGCGCAAAGATACTTAGCAATTCCTTTCACTAGAGTCCGACTCCAACTCCCACAAAAGTACAAGGTTCGATAGACAGGGGAAGTAACAATAACCTTTTTTAAATAGGGAGACGCATGGACGTTAAGAAGTATTTTTTTTTAGTTTCAGGGGCTGATAGTTGAAAGGACAGGACTAAGTGGTGGAGGCAAATACCACGAATCTATAAAGAAGGTGGTGTCAAGACGTTGTGACCCGACCACCACGAATTAGTTTGTTTATCAGTGAGGTTATAGGGCTCTTTCATGGCAGCCGTTCATAGTATGACCGACTTCTTATACCAGAGGAAGACAGGAACAGTATAAAAATAGTGCTCAAGCCATTTAACCAAGACAGATGAAAACAATGAATTCTTGTTGGATAAATTTGGCTTTTGCCTGCAGAAATGGCAACTTTAGTTTTAACCCATGCCGCCTCTCTGGAAGGGACCAGTCAATTTTCTGAATAAAGTAGTCTAATGTTCTCTTGCAGGTTCTGCAGGTCCACGCACCCTTACCAGATTTCTTCTAATTGCAGGCAATTCGTTTGAAAAGTTCCTGGTGTCTGACACTGTTAGTCTGTTTTCTGACCAATGATTGCTTCACAACTTTTCAATGGGCTATGATGAAAAGTTTGTCAAGTCTCTTGCTCAACTGGTGAATGACTTTTCTGCCTGCAGATTCGAAATTAATCTGTCTAGTGTCATCCGTGTTTCTGCCATAATATTCCTTTTAGTCTTAACATACCCATAAATACAGCTTGAGTGCTTGCAAGAGCTCGAACTAAATTAAGAAAACAAGTCCCTCATCCAAGCATTTCTCCTTATGTATCTGCTTAGCATATTTTATACTACCTTTGGTGGGTTTCAAGTGTTATCTACTCCTGAAGCCCTGCCCTAGGTCAGGCTCGTCTGGTGCTTGTCTGGTCAAAGAGACTGTTGCTGCTGGCGGCCCGATGGCCCCCCCACATCCATCGTAACTGCTTGGTAGTAAATAATTCCTGCAAATTAATCAGCTTGGCAGTATAACCTATTTTGAAGAGTAGTAAACAGCAGCCTTCTAGTTTAGTGGACACGTCTTTAACAATGAAAGTGCTGAACACAAGAGGCATACAAATTATACTAGAGTAGAAGAGAAATCTAAGACTTGGTAGTTGTCATGACTGAAGAGTTGATGTTTATTCAACACAAGAGAGTAACTACTGCATCAACCCAACCTTACATTCACAAATAACGATGTATCTGACACCGAACACAACGGTGTCGAACAGTATAAACTCGGACCAGATTCCCAGTAGTAAATAAAATGGCTTCGAGGACAATCTTGGGATTTCTCTTTGAATGTGAATATTTTCCTAATCCTACCAACCTTTTTTTTACATACACACAAAAATAAATACATGTATGTATATACACATGCCTACATACATATTAATCCCTATATTAGGGATTAAAGAATTCTTGACTAGTGGGGGAGAGGTGACATCCAGCCTTAACGACACTCGTGTAGTCCACTGGATTTAAACCCAACAAACCAACCAACCAAGAGGCAGCTGGAAGCAATATGTAACTTTGCACTGCAATTTTATGCATTAGCGTAGAGCAGACATTTCTTCAGTATGACTTAGCAGTCGGAAAAAAAAAATTAACGCCGATTTCACCCCCTCCCTCCTGCTACTCCCTTCCCATCACAGACTTGGAACAAATCAGTAGTATGCGATGGCTCGCTGGAGAAGAGAGAACATCAACTGCCAAGTGGCAAGGTAGTAATTGGAGGCAAGAGGAGGAAAAAGGGTAGAGGGATTGAGGATGCCTTGAACCAAACATAGGTAAGGTAAGAGCTCTTACTAGTAAAACACTTGAAGGGTAAGAACTCTAATGCAGAGAGAGAGAGAGAGAGAGAGAGAGAGAGAGAGAGAGAGAGGCGAACGAGAGACAAAGAGACATCAGAGATAGAGACAGACATAGAGGATGGGGATGCACATCATAAAATCTTATCACGCAATTTCCCCTGGTAGCCAATCCATCACCGGCGTCAGTAATCACGTAATGCTGGTGGTAGAAAACAAGACTTCTTTCCCGCTGCCAAACCGTTTGTGACAATAGGCAAAGATGCCCACCATCTGTTCTCTCTTTTTTTTCTATATTCGGCCGTGGGTTGGGAAGCCAGAGACGATCGTTTGACGCAATTACGATGAAAACGACAATCGTGTCACTGGAGGCAGGAACGGGCTGGAGAGATCTGAAAGCGATCGTATCGAGAAATCGCTTTTGTAATTGGGTGGGGCGTTGTTGTCATTCATGGGGGTAATTTCGCCAAGTTTCCGGGCAGAAGACCGAATGCTACTCACAGAGGCGGGGATGACGACAACAAACTATTTCGCCCTTTGTAAAGTCTATCGTCGCCTTGGCGTTGCAAGGAAAAGCGGGAAATGGGAACGGGGAGAGAAGGAAAAGTAAAAGTAAAATTTTGTAATACATTACTAGTGGAGTATTCACATCAATGAAATTTAGGAACTTTTTTTTGCATATTTAGCTAATTATCGGTAAAAGTTAGGACATTCGAAAAGCTGCAACACAATACTTAAATACATAAATAATTTGATTCAGTTCTTAAAAACTGTTTAAGCCTAAGATGTTTCATGAAAATCCCCTTTCCCCTCCACCCGGGGCCCAAGACTGTTCAACAGCCTCCCACCAGCCATTAGGGGCATTACCAGTAGACCTCTGGTTGCCTTCAAGAGGGAGCTGGACAAATACCTAAAGTCAGTGGCAGATCAGCCGGGCTGTGGTTCGTACGTTGGACTACGTACAGCCAGTAGTAACAACCTCGTTGATCAGGCCCTGATCCACCGGGAGGCCTGGTCATAGACCGGGCCGCGGGAACGTCGATCCCCGGAATGCCCTCCAGGTAGACTCCAGGTAGGTAGACCCCATGGAAATATTAGTGAGTGCACAAGGCTGAAGTTGCCAGATTTCCACAATTAACCATCGCCAGAGACTATTAAACGGTAAGAACCTCTGGATTCACCAACAGAGGTCTCCTGGCCTCCACCTTTCATCGTTGAGAACCTCTGACTTCAACAACTGAGATCTCCGCGGCGCCTTTGATGCCACGACGGACAAAGGGCGGAGCGACTTGGACTCCTGAAGGCAGCTTGTGTCCCTCTAGCCACTTAAATAATTGTAGGGTAGCCGAGAAGGCAGACACGGTCCCTGGCACAACTTGGCACTTGAGAAGCCACTTGCAAGATGCCATCAGTGCCCTGCTATCGGTGCCGTCGCTCGTCACAGGACTGCACCAAGCTCACCTACTTGATTTACACATTTTTTCAATATTATATAAATGATGCAGGTCATTCTCTAACGGGAGCACCAGTAAGTCATCTTCAATTCTCGTTCACGTGAGCAAATTCTCCCCTGCACGGATCATCGCTAGGCTAATAACAGCGTCAGGAAAAATCTACCCTCCGTCAAAAAAACAAAAACAAAATCAAATAATTTTAAATTGTAATTAATTAAACAAATACATACGTACAAACTTGGTTTCCCCAAAGAACACGGCCTTACAAAAGTGAAGACGTAAGTATAATACTACAACACTTGCAAAATACTATGGCCAGACACTTTATCCACTAACAAGATACTGTGGCCAGACACAAACCACTTACAAGGCACTGTGCCCAGACGCTTTAACCACATACAGGCTACATTTTTCTTTAACTTAAACCACTGACGATGCGTTGTTCCCAGCCATTTTAATCAGAAGCAAGGTACTGCTAGGCATTTTTGCTGCCAACCTCGTTGTCCATATTACTCTCTGAAAGTAAAACAATTTTTCACGGTTACCACGAACTCTGAATATTTGATCTGCGTATCCAGGCTTCATATTTCACCTTTATCAACAGTTATAAAAGCCTATGTGCCATGCATCACCTCCATTATACCAATACATCATTTTCATGTCGCATTATCGACATATATATTTTCCTACAAATATGTGAGATCTTTTATAAATACTGATAATCTCTTATATTCACATGAGGTATGGCCATTACCTTTCGTTAATAAAGTCACTGTGTCAACCCATTCGATATTTCTCCTCTGAGACCTCTTATTTTTTTAATCTGAATTACTGTATTTGCCACCTCAACAGGGCCTCAGAGCTCGATAATAACACCATTTCGCTGCATTATTTATGGAAATGCGATCCTTCTCACCCCTCCGCGCCGTGCGCACGCACGGCACACACACACACACACACACACACACGCACACACACACACACACACGCACGCACACACACACACACACACACACACGCGGCATATAAAAGACCGGGAAACCTCGGAGAGTATTCAGAAACCTTCATTGAGTATGCGGCCCTAGCATGAAGCCCACACCTAGCCAAGCACGTGCAGAAGCTCGAAAAGGTAGGTAAGTTTGCAGACCATCACAAGAACTGGGAGGAATATACTACGAGGAGGGATTGAAAGAATTAAACCTGACGATCCTGGAGCAGCGACGGGCAAGGGAAGATATATACCTTTGAAGAATTTCGAGAGTATCTACTCTCTGAGCCCGGCCATGGGCCAGGCTCGTCTGGTGCTTGCCTGGTCAACCAGGCTGTTGCTGCTGGAGGCCCGCTGCCCCACATATCCATCACAGCCTGGTTGATCTGGCACCCGATGAAGATACTTGTCCAGTTTCCTCTTGAAGGCTTCTACACTGGTTTGGGACCAGGCCCTCAAGTACTTTCCAAGTATATATAAACATGTATCTCTCTCTCCTCCGCTCCAATGAGTACATGTTCAAGACTTGAAGGCGTTCCCAATAATTTAATGTTTCAATGGCTCAATGTGAGCCGTAAACGATCTCTGAATTTGTTCCAGCTCTGATATTTCTCCTGCCCTGAATGGGGCCGTCAGCACTGAGCAGTATTCTAAGTGAGGGAGCACTAGCGATTTGAAGTGTCACCATCGGCATTATTTCCCTTGTTTTGAAAGTTCTCAATACCCACCCCGTCATCTTCCTGGCTGTTGTGATCTTTGTCTTGTTATGGTCTTTAAAAGACAGATCAGCAGACATGATTATTCCCAAGTCCTTAACGTGTTCCTTTCGTTCTATGTGGTGACCCTCTTGCGTTTTGTATATAGTGTTCCTTTTGAGTTCTTCATTTTTTCCATACCTAAGCAGCTGAAACTTATCACCATTGAACGTCATGTTGTTCTCCACTGCCCACTGGAAGACCCTGCTTATTTGATTACGACATGCAAAATCTTAAGGAGGATTGGCTTGAATAAGGTAGTGGTGGAGTCAAACTCAATACCTATGTACTGAGTTTGACTCCACCACTAGAAACGTTAAGAATAGACACGTTCAGGCCTAAGAGGCAAGACATTCGTGAGGCCGATGAAAATTATTCAGGAGACGGGGCCAGTAGCTAAGTAATAACACCCACAAACACAAATCGGTGAGTACACACACACACACACACTAACTCGCCTTCAGCAAAATTTAGATATATTACAGGGGTGGCCAAACAAGTGGCTGCGGGAGATAACTTCATCACGAAATTTGGCGAGGTTAACGGAATACAGACTGGGAGGTAAGAGAATAATGTTATTTAGAAATGAAAAGGATCTAGGAGTAAACATTACATCGAACATATCACACACACACACACACACACACACACGCACAGGCGGGGCCAGGAGCTGAGTCTCGACCCCTGCAACCACAATTAGGTGAGTACACACACACACACACACACACACACACACACACACACACACTCATGATGATATTCGGACATGCCTATTGAACAGGAGCTAGCAAATCTTAGAATAGCCTTCAGGAATCGCAGTAATAAATCTTTTAGGACACTATACAAAAAGTATGCAGTCAGACCCTCGCCGAGGAAGTCGAGAACCACATGGACATTTGTCACACCATTTGAAGCAGACGAGGCTATTTTTGACCAGTAGAGAATACGTCAACGGAATGACACACCCATGTATAAGGCCAAAAGAACATGGCGAAAATTAAAGGAGGAGGGACCAGCAAACAGTCCTTGACACCCTCAAACACATTGATTACAGTCTTCTATAACTGCAGTCCCCTCCACAACAACTGCAGTCCCCTCCACAACAACTGCAGTCACATCCACAACAATGGCAGTACCCTCCAAAGCGATTACAGCCCACAGTGCCCATGGTCCAAAGAGCACATAAGCCGTCGTCAGTCGAGACATACACACAGAAAGCTGTCAACAACTCTCCCAAGTCTCTCACCAGTTTCCGATATCGCTGGCCATTTTGGGGCAGGTCTGCCTATTAGTTGAATGGCCAGTTTCCCCATCGTGTGCTCCACACCGGAATGAGCGGCTGGAGAGAGCTGCTGCGAAGCCAGTGGTAAAAAGTTGGGGCAAGAAACAAGGAAAGTGACAGTAACAAGAAACAAGGCCAAAGACAGGAGCTAGAACAACAGCTATACGAACCAAAACTGCTGCAGTACGAAGCAGAGAGAGCAGCAGTATGAAGAATGGACAGCCAGAGTAAGGAGTAAATAACAAGTAGTATGGAGAAAAACCAACAGCAGTACAAAACAAACTACAGCATAACAAAACTAAAACAGCACTATTACGGAGAAAGACCAGTAGAGGCGGACTGATCAGGGAATCAATTTTCGTCTGGGACTGGGTCGCGAGGGCGATGAACCTGGAAATCAACAACAAGTAAAAACAGGTGCAATAAGTACACTAAGGGAAATCTCAATAAATGTGTAGGAACCAAAACTTTTCGAGTCCCTCATACCTAAAAGATGCCTGAAAGACTTGTTTTGGAGTCAACGCCCCCGCGGCCCGGTACCAGACCAGGCCTCCTGGAGGATCAACGCCTGATCAACTAGGCTTTTACTGCTGGACGCACACAGCCCAACTTATGAACTACAGCCCAGCTGGCCAGGAACTTATTTGAGGAACATGTCCAGTTTCCTCCTGAAGTCTGCCAGAAGTTTATTGGTAATTCACCTTATGCGCAGGAAGAAATCGTAGAGGGACTCGACGAGTGTCAGGGACCTCTGACACTCATCGAGTTCTTCCTTAGTGTGCTCATCACTCCTTTAGTAGAGGTATTTTACACCAGACAGACTCCAGGTAGCGAAAACAGCAGCAGTACGTAGCAAAACAGCAGCAGTATGGAGCAACGCAGCTGCCGTAGGTGCAACAAGAGCAGAGACAATTCCATGCGACTGTCCAGTCGAGCACCATCTCTTTGTCTTTTGATTTCCTTTAGGGTAATCGAGGCCAAAGCGACACAAAGAGCTCAATACTCCGGTGTCAGACAAAACGGTTACTTCGCTTCTGTTTTACTGCCATCTGACCCACTGTTTAATGGAAGACTTCCACGAGTCCTAGATCTGTTATTTTGTTTTAGAACGCAAGCTCGGGGCCAAGAAGGAATTGAGAGAGAGGAAGAGTGAGAGAGAGAGAGAGAAAAATATGGGGAGAGTTTAGCGGTTATCCATGAACATAATCATAATTTTGACTGACACTTTTTTTCTATTAATTTTGTTTCAGTAAACCCTTGATATCTCTATCTCTCTCACACACACACACACATACTAAACAGATCAAATGTCTATTTACAAGCGCCTCTAATAACTGTAAACTAACACTTACGACAGGCTAAGTTTTTATCGACAGGTGCCTCTGGCAGATGGAAACTAACCCTCATACAAACAATCACAACAAGAAGACCAAGTGCAACACTAGACAAACACACCGCACGCTGCTGGGCCCCAGCCAGTCTGGGTAATAATTTGATTAAGCAATAATAACAGTAGGTAAGTGAGTTCATTTACCACGCCCATTCCAAGCTGCCGCTAACAGTGCCTACATACTCAAAACCCCGAGAGTTAATTATTCATGTGGAAAACTTTACATTCTTTTTTTTCGAATTTAGTTAATAACATTAGAAGCAAATTATTTTGGTAGATAATAATGTGAGATACTACACAGGACAGCAGTATATAAACTGCTGTTATGGATACCTGGAGTATACCTGGAGATGGTTGCAGGGATCAACGCCCCCGCGGCCCGGTCCGTGACCAGGCCTCGCGGATGTGCATTAAAATTTCACACAATTCTAATTCCTCCGTATTACATGTAACTGTTCAGAGTAAATAATATTGTATTGCTTGAGTTATGTGAAAATGTATATAATGTCATATATATTTTTCATATTGTTCAAAGGGTGATTGTTCATATTCTTCAAAGGGTGATTTTTTTTATAAAAAAAATGTAAGACTGCAAGCCAGATTTTGTTAGACAAGGCACGCCACATTAGCCGGAAATCTTGTGACGAATCTATTGTCTATTGGTAAATTTGAATGATAACGTTACAGTGTCCAACTTGCAGAGACCAATCACATTATTGTAATAACTTTTAAATGAAACTTCAAACAGATTTTCCTGATGAATTGTTCATTTGTAAGCACTTTTATTCTACCAGGAACTTGTCTACTGTGTTAATTGTTCTAGCCTTAAATAATTAATCTGAATAATGTTTAATAATGTTGATCACTTAATGTATTTTCTTAAATAAAATTATCTAGGATCAAATAGTGAAAATATGTACAGTTCAAAACTACATACTAATAATCTTCATTATTCAGATGCAAGTTTGACTACTTATTTACATTTGAATGATTCTGGTATATTAAATTTAATTTTGTCATTCGTATAAAATACTGAAAGGAGATATTTCTGAGTATCTCTAATAACAAGGATCAGAGGGTTGTGGTTAATGACTTCCTAGGAGATATGACATCGAAAGAGATGAGACGTCAAGAGGTAGTTACGACTTCACATGGTAAGTCTCATATGCCCATTCATAATTAGCCACAAACACCGTGTAAACATTTCAGAGAGGCGCTTAAGCTTACATTTGATAGGCTACGCTACGCGGAAAAAATCTACGATCACAGTAAACAGTTAAGTTAGTTACCATCGTTACAGAGAAGTCTCTATACTTATTTACCAAGCAAGCTAGGCACCTGCTACTGTCTACTGCTTCACGAAGATTCCTATGATTACAGTTACTAGGCAGGCTAGTGTCCGCTGCTCCGTGGACATTCCTATGATTATAGTTAATAATCAGGCAAGGAACCCGCTGGTTGCCACCACGACATGGAGAGGTCAATTCTCCGATATAAAATTGTACCCGCCCTTTCCTCGGATCAAACCAGATTACCTCATTCGCAGTGTGCTGTATGACTCATGGGATTAGCGATTCCCCATGATTATAATAATAATATGCTAATTAACTAGGCAGGCCTGGTCTCAGACCGGGCCACGGTGGCGTTGAACCCCAAAACCTTCTCCAAGTATACTCCAGGTAGGCTAAGAGCTGTCTAATCACCATTGCTAAAAGGAGACTTGTGCTCAAACTAACCAGGCTTGGGGCAGGCTAGGAACAGGCTAGGAGTCAGCTAGTGCCCACCACTACAAAGCCCTTCTACCAGATATTCACTATGAATCATTCCAAAATGACGTATTCCATCGTCCATTATCGCTCATCTAGCTCTCATTTCGAATCAATTAAGGTAATTTGACGGTGGAGAATAAGGTGGGATTGATGTAGTGTAGTGTGTTGGAGGTCGGGCCGGGACCCATCCGTCTCCGACGACGACCCCAGGTGACACAGCGGGCCAGCCGCTCTACAAGCAGGCAGCAATTAGGGCCCCCACACGCGCCTATTACCGCTGAAGAATAACCAGTTTTGTCGACCACAAATAATGGGATGCGGTCTCATACACGTACAGTAGGGAAGTGAATCTTCCAACATAGACCCGTCCCACTGCCTGCTCGCCTTGCAGTCTATCTCCGCTAATGTGGGAACAAACCGCTCAATACACCTGTATATTGACATTATATATAGGTACTAATTGAATAACTTGTCTGTATACACACCGAGATATAGCTCATGTGCATGCAAATTACAATTAATTTAATTTAATCCCTAATTTCGGGACTGAAGTATTCTCGATTAACTTTAAACCAAACCAACCAACCAGATTGTGTTTAATGTTCAAATCGATCATAAGTTGGAGCCTTGCATGTCCGTTAGTCAAGCCGCTAAGAAGCCTCCACAACCACCTTACATTCTGCCCCTCTGGATGCACAGGTCTTCCACCTCACCTTCCAAGTTGAATATGATAATGGTGTAAAATACAGACAAATTGACAAGATACGTGTGCAACAGCAGGTATCTTTATTCCGAAACGTTTCGCCTACATAGTAGGCTTTGCAGTCGAATAGGCTGAACTCTCTTAAAACTGGATTTTCCCCCCAAAAAAATTTATTTACAGATATATTTTTTTAATTGACAGAGATGTAAGCAATTTATTTTTGAACCAACCCTAACTTAGAAACCTCGCCTAACTTAACTTAAACTAATGATTTTTTTAGCTAAATTCTGATTATATCAGGTCAGTTTAAATTTATTTAATATTAATTAAAATCAATTATATTTGTTTCATGATGTTCAGATTGAGTTTCGCAGTTAGGGAAAATAACTTCACTCTGCTTATTCGGCAGAAAACTTGCTTTTTAGGCCTAACTCGCCTGTTTGGCTTATTCGACCCAATTATAGCTTGTTCCGTAACTTGTATCTTTGTCTTCATATTTGTAATACATAAGATTGTGTTTATCTAAATATATAATGCAGTATTTAATTTTGGCCATATATAAAAAAGATAGGTTCGCTCCTCCGACCATCTTCAGCTTCCACAAAAATTCAGCGCTCCTTAGAATGCAGAGATATCCTCGCTGCACATTTTAACACCAGCTACACAAAGAAGAGAAGATACGCAGGCATTTCCTCCACTCAAGAAGCTTATAAGCTTATGGTGGTCAGTCAGTTGAGTCCTGAGTCTTTCTACCTCTGCTGACACGACTGCGCACACTCGTCGTTCACTGATGTAACGCTACTTCTCGTTCCACTCCAATACAATGAACAGACTACTAGGAAAGTGTCAAAATTCTACGTATCATACTAGTGAAGGGGAGAGGAGGGGATCATCTTGAAGGTTAGAGTTACAAAGTCGTTGCCTCCTCCAGGTTGGCCTTATCTAAGCACTTAGCCAACGAGTCATCCCTTGATAATCTGACCGTGCTATCGTGTCCACCTTCCCCTTCATACCTCTATCCAACCCCCGCCCCCCGACGGCTGGATACTGACCCATCCAGACTTCTGCAATATGACCTTCAACTTAACTAACTTTGTGTGAGGCTTACGCTACTAACACCTTCTAGGGATGTGTTAAAGTGACATAGTTTTTACCATACAGTCATTGACTCTGAAATCTCTTTATTTCTAAGTCACATATAACACATTATTTTAATTTCCATCCATTCAGCTTAAAGGTAGGAACACCGACTTCTCCGGTAACAAGTGCTGGAACTTCAGTTTCACGGCATCGTTCTCAAAATAAACAGGTTTTAGCATTTTGTGTAGGTCTGCAATTTGCAAAAACTGTCAACTGACTTAACGTTATATTCCAGCGACTACCACTTAAAAAGATTATGTTATCCAAAGAGGCAACCCAAGGCATTCGTGGGCGTGTGTTTACGATTCCCCGACACTGTCTAGGGCGCTTGGCCTCCTCTCAAACGCCTGTCAGTGCTTACCCACTGTTGTCGCCGCCTTGCTGCTGATATGCCTTACCAGAATTGTTCCTCAGGATGGTTCTGGTGACCATAGCCCTAGCAACCCGTGCCCACACCAAATTACCCTGTTGACATCCATCAGGGATGGGGGGGTATTGAATTAAAGCTACTTTTCCCCCTTTTCCTTTCTTGGATCAAACGCGAATATCTTCCCTTCCCCAGTAGTAGTTCCCCCATATACAATCTGAGCAGTAAGGCTGTTATAATAATAATAATAATAATAATAATAATAATAATAATAATAATAATAACAGTAGTAGTTCCTCTTAGACAACCTGAGCAGTAAGGCTGTTGGTGCTCACTTTACACAGTCTGCAGGTATATTAGTGATGGTATACAATACCGACTGATTGATGAATAAGACACATTTGCAACACTCAGGTATCTCATTGCGGAAAAGTTTCACCTGCACAACAGGCTACAGCCAAATAGAGGAAGCAGTAATTTTCACGTGATCATTCCGTCGCCCTAGGTGGGAGGTGGTCAGTCCCCCAAGCCTAAAGCAAAGGCATGCGGCCCGATCTTATATATTTGAGTAGACGTGAGATGAAGCAGCTGGAGTTGACGTCACAGGTAAGTCATCCTGATCAGTGTTAAAATAGTGTTGCTGTGACAAGTATCATTACTGATGGTATGCAATACCGACAAGTTGATGTGTAAGACACATTTGCAACACCTGGGTATCTTTATTGCCGAAAAGTTTCGCCTGCACATCAGGCCTCTTCAGTCAAATAGAGGAAGTAGCAGAAGTAGTTTTGACGTGATAAGTCTCAGGAAACAGCAAGGATAAGACCAACTGAAGAAAGCAAGGCAGCAAGGGACAAACACCTGCTGGAATGCCAGGGACCAACACCTGTGAGGATCCAAGACCTGCTGGGAAGCGCCACACATCCAGTTTGTCAACAAGGCAGTTAGGGCCGTAACGAGGCCCTGACACTCCAGCTGTGTACACAGGTGACACGTAAACATACCAGTTCACTTTATGTGTCCCTCCCACCATAACCTACAATATCTAAACGCCTGAAAGTGACACTTTCATACATACATGCATGCACACACAACCATATACAAATAGGTAAAACTGGTCAATTAGCAAGAACTCATTTAAAATTAAGTCCTTTCTAAAATTTTCTCTTATACGTTTAAAGATTTTTTATTTATGTTAATGTAAAAAATAATAATTTTGTACCAAAAGAACCTTAAAAAACTTTACCTAACCTTATTATAACAAGCGCAATTTAATTTAGCCTAATCCAACTAGATATATTTTAGATAAGTTTACAATAATTTAATAATTTGTTTAATGATTTTTGCGAAATTATTGCATACACAAATTTTCGCTTGCCTTATTTGGCAAGAAGAGCGTTGTTATTTAAGCCAAAATCGCAAGTTTTACCTATTCGGCAGTACATATAGTATATGGTTACTGACTACTCTGCGGAACTCGGAGATTAGTTTACACTTCTCAGTACATACAACAAAAACACATCATAGAATAAGTAAGTCTTGTGCAAATTTTAAACGAAAATAGGTTAGATCAGGTTTGGTTACGTTACGTTTAGTTTAGGTTGGGTTACGTAGCTCAACCTGACATACCACCCGTCTCTGTTTACATTGGGTCATTCGCAAGATATACCTCTGTGTGCTGCAAGAGCTGTACCAAGAAATGCTTATTCCATGTTGTGCACAGGTTATACGTACTGAGAAGTATATAATAATGACCGAGCTTTACATTATACATGACAAAATTATCTTCCATAGTTTAAAAATAATAAATAATTAAATGACATAAGTGAGATGGAATTTTATGGAAATCGTGATTCAGTAATTAGTGGCAGCTAGAATTCTCAAGCCCATTTGGTTTTCGAAAAATATTTTAACGCCCTCAAAGAGAAAACGGATTTTTCCGTGGAAACCTTTTCTAATCTTTTTCCGGGGATATGACCAAATAAAAATCACATTGCTTTGTGCATATACTATGAACCTTTATTTCTATAGGTACCTAGGTTCTTCAGCCATGGTGTTTCCTGAGATACAGCAGTGGGTCAAACCCTCACTTCAGCCTTACCATGACACTGGCTCACTGTTGTCCAGACACGGCCGGGATTGAGGTCGATTTTCGACCACATTGTCAGAGGTGTTCGGGCCTGTCACGCGTGTGTTTTACAGCACTTTATCTCGAGACTGATGAGGTACACAAGCTGTGAATTATTTGTGTGTTTGCGTGCGCCCGTTTCAGTGGGGCGCTGTTTGTTAATTCAACCGGAACTTATATGTGAACTGATGAGATGACGTACATCAAATGCTTTAAATATTTTAGTTGTGCTGTTGAGAAACTAAGATCCACAGGCTGACAAACGATTCCTCAGTGAAATTGATGGTTTCCTTTTATGACTAATTCAGAGCCAAGAACTTTGAATTAATCATTTCAAGAATACTTTAAATTTAATTCAAATGATTTTAAATGTATCATCTTACTTTATTTCGGCTTGGCTGAAATTAGTCTGGGTTGAGCCACCGTCAGGCAAATTTAAATAATAAAATATCACTGAGGTGTCTAGTACTCTTGAAAATAATTTAAATACTTAATATAATTAGTATCATAATAGAAGTGGTTTAATTTAGACAAATTTCCTTGTTTAATGGTTGGGCCCCACACGTGACAATATCAAAAAATAACATCACATTTTGGGCTGAGTGTTTAAGCAAAAAAACTGATAGGTTGGATAACAAAACATTCAAAACAAGGACCCGAGCTAATGATGACACTCTGAAAGTCACGTTTTCTAATCACGCTGGAATACTGTTGTATATTAACGACCACTTTCAAAGCAGGAGATATTGCAGAGCTAGAAATCTGCCCGTATAATTCAAACATCCAAACTACTTGGAACTCTTAAAATTCCTTGAACGTAGACGAGGAAGGTACATCATAGTTTACACCTAGAAATTCCCAGATGGTGCACACCGAAATCTCTCCAAATATAAATAATGATCTTAGTGGAATATCTCCAAAAAGCTGGAGTACTGCTGTACTGTAATGGCATTCTTCAAGGCAGGCGAAATTACAGAACCTTCACTTCTCGCACTGATTCCATTACCTAAATTTCGGGGAAAGTGTGAAATCCCTAGACCTGTACGCCTTGGAACGTAGGCGAGAGAGGTACATCATAATCTTCACCTGGAAAATTCTAAGAGGGATCGGTCCCTATGAGAGTAAGAGACTTCGCAGACGGTGCAAAATACCCCCAATGAAAATCCCCCAATGAGGGAACCAGGACTTTTTAATTTAACGCCCTTCACGTTTAAGGGAAATAGCCGACAGACCCCAAACTGTCAAGAAAGAACTCGGCAAGTTTCCTAAGTCAGTGCCTTATCAGGAGGGCAGTGGTGCTTACGTTGAACTTCGTGTGGCTATCACCAACAGTCTGGTTGATCAGGCCTTCCACCGGGATGCCTTGTCTGGGACAGCGCCGCGGGAGCGTTGACTTCCCTGTGGCCTGACGAATTCTTATGTGCTTGCAAGTGCCCGCGCGCACATACACACACCAAGAGATCTGAGTGCACATTAATGTTTTCTACTATCCTAATGATGTTTCATTTTTTTTATTTTAAGTACTATGAAACCGGAAAAGCAGATTAGGTTTTAATAAAGTCCTAAACCTTTTTAATTCACTTTCTTATTTATTTTTCAATCTTTAGCTGTCTACATGCTGCTGCTGTGATCGAATACATGAAGAACCTGTTGAGTACTCCTTAACCTTCACGTCAATATGACCTACGTGCCCCCAAAACAAAACGCTTCTGAGAATGGCTGCCAAGTGCGCCTTTATAAACAGTGTACGTCCCAAGTTATCTTATCTGGAAAACGAAGATGGAAGTGTGACAGCGGAGTGAAGATGGGGAGAGATAGTGTAGGTAACGAAAATGGCCACAAAAAATAGATGGGAACGTACACAGGAATTTTATTTCAAAATTAAGATAAGTGTAGCATAATTCGTCTATTTATACTATTATATGTATTATTTTTAAGAAAACCATCACCGTAAATTTTACAAAAAATCTACCATCTAATGTCTCTTAAAGTATTGATTGCTATCGGTTAAAACATTATTTAAATATACAACGCTTTGCTACCAAACAATTTTTTTTGCAACAAGAAAAAAAAGAAACCTAGCCTAAGGCTTATTATATTCAGTGTAGCGGTTACGTTGGTACTCTGGAGGCAGACAACAACGTGATGGATCAAGTGCGGCCACACAAATAAGAGACGCAAGCTAAGCTCTCAACTTGCCAGGGATGAAAACCCTCGTAAAGATACGGTGGCATGAACCAGCACCGTGGTTCACCTGAAGCTCCTCCAGTCACCCCTGCCTACACTCAAGAGCAGCAGCCTGGCGGACACAGACAGTAGTCAGCACAAAGTCGCAATCGTGGAAATAAATATTATGAGATTTGCTGGAGAAAAGGGAGCAAGAGAAATAACGAAAGTCATAGTAGAACGAGAGGGGGATGGGAAGAGGGGTCTTTAAGGAGGGTTGGTAACTAAAATAGATAGAGGGAAGTATTACGAGGATTAGTAGGTAGAAAGGGGGTTATGTAGGAGGATTTGTAGCAGAAAAAAGGGGAGGTAGCAGGATTAGTAGGTAGAGTGTGGGTAATAGGTGGGTAGGTGTTCAAGAAGTACGAACGAGAAACGTCGGTCATATATTTCTGGCTGGCCTTGACCTTGGAACCTATGATTACCCTTGCCCATACCCCCTACCCACCCTCTACAGAGGAAAAAAAATCAAGAAGGGAAAGGGGTGTATGCACTTTAAGGGACTATATTATTAAATCAAGAAAATTAGAGCGTCAGCGCCGTCGAATCTGTCGTTTAATTATCTGCACTGTGCCTCTAATGCGTGTTGGCATGTATAAATTAATAGGAAAATGCTAAACCCATAGCTAGTTATACAGCACCTGAGAATTGTGTGTGCGCGCGCGCGCACAATAAAATCAAAGTAAACAGATATCACAATATGCAAAGCAACCACGAACTAGTGGGTTTAAGCAAATAATAATACTGCGATTGGCCGAGAATCGAACCCCTGATATTTCAGTGCGTTTCCCAAGAACCCTGCAAAAATTCCAAGACGAGTTGGTCCACTCGGCCATCAATGCTTGAAACATCAGGTGCCCAATACCTGATGAGGACATATACGTGGCCATGGAAGCTACAGAACAAATTTCATTCTCCCGTTTGAAATACCAGTCTTCAGGAACAGCACACATATTAATGCATCCACGAACAAGCAGTTTTAAGCAAATAACAATACTACAACTGGCCGGAAATCTGGGGTGATATGTCCAGTGGTACTGGGCTCCGGATGTCTGAAGCACTGATGGCCGAGTGGAACTATGGCGTCTCGGAATTTTGGCACGCGCCCTGGGAGACGTTCTAAAATACCGGGGTTCAGTTCCCGCCAGAGTATATACATATATATATATATATATATATTATTGTAACCACGAAGGAGTGGTATTGATCAATAACAACACTGCACTAGCCAAGGACTCGAACCCATGTTGTACTGGCCAGCCTCCTTTGATATACCTTTGATATACCTTTGAAGAGTTTCGAGAGTATCTACTCTCTGAGCCCGGCCATGGGCCAGGCTCGTCTGGTGCTTGCCTGGTCAACCAGGCTGTTGCTGCTGGAGGCCCGCTGCCCCACATATCCATCACAGCCTGGTTGATCTGGCACCTGGTGAAGATATTTGTCCAGTTTCCTCTTGAAGGCTTCTACACTGGTTCCAGCCGTGTTTCGGATATCTTCTGGTAAGATGTTGAATAGTCTGGGACCCCGGATGTTAATACAGTGCTCCCGTATTGTCCCCACCGCACCCCTGCTCCTCACTGGGTTTATTTTACACTTTCTCCCATATCTCTCACTCCAGTATGTTGTTATGGCAGTGTGCAGATTTGGGACCAGGCCCTCAAGTACTTTCCATGTATATATTATCATGTATCTCTCTCTCCTCCGCTCCAATGAGTACATGTTCAAGACTTGAAGGCGTTCCCAATAATTTAGATGTTTCAATGGCTCAATGTGAGCCGTAAACGATCTCTGGATTTGTTCCAGCTCTGCTATTTCTCCTGCCCTGAACGGGGCCGTCAGCACTGAGCAGTATTCTAAGTGAGGGAGCACTAGCGATTTGAATAGTGTCACCATCGGCATTATTTCCCTTGTTTTGAAAGTTCTCAATACCCACCCCGTCATCTTCCTGGCTGTTGTGATCTTTGTCTTGTTATGGTCTTTAAACGACAGATCAGCAGACATAATTATTCCCAAGTCCTTTACGTGTTCCTTTCGTTCTATGTGGTGACCCTCTTGCGTTTTGTATATAGTGTTCCTTTTGAGTTCTTCATTTTTTCCATACCTAAGCAGCTGAAACTTATCACCATTGAACGTCATGTTGTTCTCCACTGCCCATTGGAAGACCTTGCTTATGTCCTCCTGTAATTTTTCAGTGTCCTCTACCGTAGTGACTTTCATGCTTATTTTAGTGTCATCTGCAAATGATGATACAAAAGTGTGCTGGGTGTTTTTATCTATGTCTGCTATGAGGATGAGAAACAGCAGAGGCGCCAGGACAGTGCCTTGGGGCACCTCATGGTAAGCCAGAACCACATGACGCCTTAACCCACAGGACCACCCAAGTACAACATGGGTTCGAGTCCTTGGCTAGTGCAGTGTTGTTATTGATCAATACCACTCGTTCGTGGTTACAATAATATATATATATATATATATATATATATATATATATATATATATATATATATATATATATATATATATATATAAATATATATATATAATATATATAAATATATATATATAATATATATATATATATATATATATGAAATTAGCTACTCCTGTTTGGTACACCAAACAGGGAATAGAATGAAATTAGCTCAGAGGCATCCACACCACCGTATGTTCTCGGATGACGGGTACAATATCTAGCTTGGCTGGATGCGTCATTCTTGAGAATTGTGTGGTCCCGTGGACTAGAGCGTCATCTGTCTTTTGCTCACCATGAGACGGGCTAAAGCAGCATGGGTTAGACTCCTTGGCTAGTTGCAGAGTTGTTATTGATATATCTCTCTCTGGTCGGGCTCAGAGTAAAGAAACTCTCGAAACTCTTCAAAGGCACACACACACACACACACACACACACACACACACACACACACACACACACACACACACACACACACACATATATATATATATATATATATATATATATATATAATACATGCAAACATTCTCTCAGTTCACATCAGGATTCGAACTTGCGAACTCTGCATGCCTATCATTTACCTAGATGTACCAATAACAAAATTGTTGTGGTCCTTGAAACTGAGATATTTTGACACCATTACTCCGAAGTTTCGCCCATGAAGCTTCCTCCTCCTGGTGAGATCTAGGAAACGTTGCTGCTGGGCGTCACATAATGAGTATGTGATGCACAATAAACTAGCTGCTCGGCTTTAAGTAATCAATAGACTACAAATTACCGCAAACTATAGCCTACCAAATGAAACCTGAATCATAATAAACTCAGCCTGAACTCCAATGTCGTATTCTGGTCCAAAATCTAAGATCGCAACCCCAGTCCTGTAACCGTAGTTTATTGCGCCCCATTATCAAACCATGAGGCTTGTATAAGACCGTTTAAATGAAAATAAACTCTGGTGGATTCTGGTGTGCAATCAAGGTAATGGGGAAGATTCCGAGGCAAGACTATAACACTGTTTTAGACCCGAGTGTTTAACTGTGATTATGCTTTATCCTCCTCGGCAAGCAGTAAGGCCTTTTTCCCAGCAATTCATCTTCCTTGGGAGATAAATTCCTGTGGGGAAAATGTGGGGCTATGAGGCGGAGGCAGAGTAGCTAGGAGACTAACAATACAAAGCGTAGTAAAGTTATGCAGTGCAGGATTGCATTCAACACTGATTTACTAGCCGACAGAAATTACTCCCCCAACGCACCCTCCAAATATATGACGGTGGAATAAAAGGTAAAGCAAAATGAACTAACTTCTTTGATAAAAATATAACGGGATATCTTCCTCGACATTAACTTTACCATACCCTGCATATAAAAAAAATACATCGTTTCTTATTCCCAGGCTCTGTATGAGGTCCCCAATTTTCAATGCTCAACTCTCGTGCTTATATAAGAAGAATTACCAACAAACCTTTGACTGTTTTCAAGAGAGAACTTGTGCTCTTCAAACTGGTACTTGACCAACCCCGGGCTGTGGTTCGTAAGTTGAATTTCGTGCGGTCTGCAACAACAGCTTGGTTGATGAGGCCTACTCTGGGACCAGGTCGAGGGGGATGACACCCCAGTTCCCTTCAAGTATGGTTTAAAGATTTATCGCGAGTGTAATCATTATCATGCATACCTATTTTGCGGAAAATAGTTCACACTTTCTGAATGACCATATATAAAATCAGGCAAAAGTTGATGAGTACTTCAGTTCAGACAATTAATTCTTAGGTTAATATATTTGCACTCCTTGCCGTACACACAATATTTGGACAATTACCTAACATGCTCTTTAAACACAATATTTATTGGAGTATACCTTTGACGACTTCCAAGAGTTTTTCTACTCCCAAAGTCCGGCCTTGGGCCAGGCTCACTACTAGAAACAGTTCACTGTATGTTTTCATCCACGGGATACAACCCTGCACCCGGTTTCGAAAGTTATTCCACTCGCAAAGCCCTGCTTCAAGACAGATTAATATACTGTCCCAATCATCCAAGATAAACCAAGCTGTGATGGATATGCAGGCCAACGGGCCGCCAGCAGCAACAGCCTGGTTCACTAGGTAAGCATAAGAGAAGCTGCGAGGGTAGGAAAATTCTCGAAACCCATCAAAGGTAATCATACTGATATCTAATAAAAAAATCTTAGCCTAATAATATACCATGTCAAAAATGGCATCCCATTCTCTTAAGCACTGATAAGTAAACTTCGCTTTTTTCACGTAAGCTCAGTACAGTCAGTAAAGCGACTGTGACACTAGACTACACTAGAGAGTTTAGGTAAGACCCTTGTAGGGTGAGCAGCGGGGAGGTGGGGATAGGAGAAGAATAGTGGCGAGAGGAAGATAGTACAAGGGCTTAACCCAGTAGCTAAAACTGTGACATTAAAATGTTAGTTTTAAGGCTGTAACTTAATACCAATTCATTACAGAAAAACGTGTCTGCGTTTTCTGATTGCACGTGAAACTATAACCTGGCCTTTCAACATCACTGCATTTATAGACATTTTTTATGTGATAATTAGCCAAATCTGGTTAATTGACGTTAGCCTAACCTAAATTACTTATATAGGG
This sequence comes from Cherax destructor, assembly GCA_009830355.1. Lineage (NCBI taxonomy): Eukaryota > Metazoa > Arthropoda > Malacostraca > Decapoda > Parastacidae > Cherax > Cherax destructor. The sequence continues at coordinate 582,842 of WNWK01000162.1, read as the reverse complement.
AAATTGGCTCAAGCATGTGACAAAAAAAATTACATTGGCATTAGGAGTACAGGTTGCAAATAAATGTCACTACTCAATGATATATAGATACCACATTAGGCTAGCCTCAAAATTATTTCAATATCAAGTCAAAATCCTAAAATGCGGGTTATGGCATTTTATTGTGAAAACGACTTCACAATCAAATTTAATCACCTGCATTTTATCTTATTTACATAGTCAGAATCTATTCCATTACCCCGATCAATGACACACTATCCTAGCCAGAATCGGCCCGATCACAAGCTCACTAGCATTCTATCCTAGCCAGAATCTTTCCTACTAACAGTGCAATAGCACACTATCCTACCTAGAATCTATCCCATTACCAGATCAATCACAAGATGACTGATCGCCGCAGAGTGCCGTTCAGGCCTCCCTAGACAACGTCAATGGTGGCGAGTGAGACAATGCACTATGATGGGGTTTATATTGCATGATGAACTTGCAAGTCTTCAATATTAATGAAGTATATATATCTACGACTACCGTCTTAAAAGAATATACTATATCCATCGATAATGGCTGAACTGCAAAAAAACAACAACAACAAAAACCATTCAATTATAAAAGATGGAACATGCAAGGTCCCTGAGCAAGTAACTGAAATTGAAGTTCAAGGGGAACAAATGCTTTCCTCAAGCCTATCGAGAAAAGGAGTTGAAACGTTACAGAGATTATTCCAGGCTTTATTCGCCAATTATATAGTCAACTTTATAATTTCTCTCGTCTCATCTAAGAGTATTGCTATTTGCGGTGTGGAAAAACTACGTAGCAGAAGCAACACAGAAAATAAGGGTTCCAGTATATCAACAATAGCTCTAAACTTCTCACAGATGGTCGTCAAAGTCAGAAACTGAAGTTTATTGTGACTCACGTCTAGTAATTACTGGTATCTTTGGTTCTAATACCAAGCACTCGGGCTCTTTACAAAGGTTATATTTGCATGAAAAAACAATAAGAACTGGGAGAAGGCGAATAAAAAAAAGGTGGAGGAGTGAAAGAGACAAAGGAAGAGGTAAGTGGATGATGGAGAATGTTACAAAGAAATAAAAGGCAACAGCTGTTGATTAATCTTTCCATAGACAAGTAGAGCATGTACATTAACTGCACATATAAAGATATATTTACCCAAAAGGAATTTACAGGGCAGGCCACATATTGCCACGAAGACAAAGAACATGCAGAGAGGTGGACGTGGTGGAGCTATTAATGTCTTTCATAAAATGCGACAGTGATACCGAGAACGTTTTAAAAACACTTTCATAGGTGCAACATGGCAAGATTTTGACAAACTAGAAGTTGTTTAATTGATATGTATAAAACAGTGCGTTCGCATTTAAAGTCTTTCAAGTTATAAAATGGGCTCATGTGTCACCACTTCTTGTGTTATCAGTTTTTACAAGCCATCCTTCTCTCCTCTTCTGGCAATTTGCAGAGTACAGTGTGTACAGTAACGAGATTGAAGTACAGGGCTCTTGTGAAGCCCTGGTCTTTGTGCATCGTACAATAAATGTTTGTACGATTCCGGGGATAATCACTCCAGCGACAAAGTTCCACACCAGGCCTCCTGATTAGGGATCTGATCAATCATGCTGTTAGTCCTAGCAGCATGTGGTTCAACGCACTACAGTCCAGGTGATCGAGAACTGGTTTAAGTAGCTTGTGAAGTTCCCTCTAGAAGACAGTTTGGGGGGTCTGACAATAATTATCAAATGTAGTATCATCCTTTACTGATACCTGACTTGGTGAATGTCGAGCCTACAGCAAACATCCTGTATTGTGGTATTACTGAACTCTGACTCGTTGTCCGACAAGAGGATGAAGGAGGATAATATACACTCGAGGATCAACGGCCCTGCGGTCCGGTCCCCAACTAGGCCTGGTAGATCAAGGTCTGAGTAACCAACCACGTTGTTACTGCTGGTCACATGCAGTCCAACGTACGAACCACAACCGGACTCATCAGGAACTGACTTGATACCAGAATCTTTATAAGAGTGGCGTCCATCGAGGACACAGCGAATCTGAGGCACGGAAAACAAGTCAGTTTCTGATCAGCCGGGCTGTGGTGCATATGTTGGACTGTGTGTAGCTAGTACTACAGACTGGTCGATCTGGAGGGCCTGGTCTGCGAGCTGTAACCCTGCCATTGTTGTAAGGCAAATGTAAGGTAAGGTAACCTATATGTCTTGAGATACGTCTTAGTGTACTCGTTTTACCCATGCTTTTAAATGAGGTTATTTTGCAGTCTGTCGATTTTCTGGCGCTTATTTCGGTGTGCACATTTGGAACGAATCCCTCCTGAATTTTTTGGGTACAAATTAAATTTAATTAAAATTTACTTTATTCATACATTCAGGGGAATATAGTTCAAGGGACTTTAGGGTTTCCAATAATTTAGGCCTTTAGGTGAATTTACACGGGCAGTGAAAGTTCTATGTACATTCTCTAGATACGTATTATAGTAGATTTATTAATGGGCACGTCGACACCAAGGTATCTGTGATAATCTCCAATGAATATACATAGTAAATAAAGTTGGACATGCCATTTGTTTCTTTATATTTTAATGCCCTCGTCAGAAATTATCTGACGTCTTATTTTAGTCATCGACAGATTTAAATCACTATTTATTCCTTCATCTATGTTGTTTATGTAGTTTGTGAACATCAAGAGTCCCAATACTGACTTAGTCTCACACTCAGATGAGCTATCTACCTGGAGAGTATTCCGGGGATCATCGCCTCCGCGGCCCGATCCATGACCAGGCCTCCTGGTGGATCAGGGCCTGATCAACGGGGCTGTTTCTGCTGGCCGCACGTAGTCCAACGTATGAACCACAGCCCGGCTGATCCGGCACTGACTTTAGGTATCTGTCCAGCTCCCTCTTGAAGACAACCAGGGGTAAATTGGTAATTCCCCTTATGGCTGGTGGGAGGCTATTGAACAGTCTATGGCCCCGGACACTTATTGTGTTTTCTCTTAGTGTACTAATGGCGCCCCTACTTTTCATTGGGGGTATGTTGCATCGCCTGCCAAGTCTTTTGCTTCCCTCCAGGATCTTCCAGGTGTAGATTATGATGTAACTCTCTAGCCTGCTCTCCAGTGAGTACAAGTTAAGCTATGTCCTAGTCGATTACATAATGTCTGATCTTGATCAGGTTTGACACTCATTTTATTACGTGTATTGTACGAGTCATATACATTACAATTATATTTTTAGGCGAGAAGAGTAAAGTATTTACAAGAACTCTATATAATTAGCACGTCAAATAGCTAAGGACTAAGAATACTTCCCTGTGATGTGCCTAAGGATCTCTCTTTTTAATACCATTTATAAAACCTTGGTAGAAAACAGAATAATTTTTTCGATTAGTTCCTATTTTCCAACTGAGTAAGTTACCACCACAACTTATTTTGGCTAGTTCATGTAGGCCCACATTTCTACTCGCATCAAAAGCAGATTTCAACTCAGAAATTTTCTTTAAGTTGGCCAACTTAAAAAAACAACATAATACTAAATAGCAAATCTGTCAATGAGACACTAAAAAAAAAAAAGAATGCCTGGGGTTTGTTATGAGATATTCAGTACTCATTGGGCTTGTTCCTGCAGTATTTGCCCCTGGTAGCCAGAGCGTCCTCGCGGCCTGGTCTGTCTAAATAACACCAGGTGAGCCACTGCACCAGCTTGGGTAAAATTCGCGGACATTTATGTTGATGCTTATGTTCTTTAACAGCTAAAACTTAAGTTTTGTGCTTGTAAACGCAGAAAAATAATATTTAATTGAAAATTGGGTTTAAAAATAATTCACAAAATATTTAAAATATATAATCGAAATGGAATAATCTCTATTAGCTAGGACTTGCTTACCATTGCTCAGTATCACAATGACTTCAACTGGAATGACTTGACCTCAATAAGAAATATAAATACCAAGCATTTTCCAGAGAATCCAATGACATATTGATAAGAATGTAATTCACTTAATGGAAATAATAGTCCTGAAATGTATCACCCAGATAATTGTAGTCTGCTATGGTGTAAGGCTGAGTACTGCTCCTTGATGGTCATCGGTCGTTAGAATTCTGTTCATGTGTCAAACGGAAGCACTGTTCACGGCGAAGGTGAAAGATTCATTTGCGAGTTATTCCTCTTGAATAATTAGTAAGCGATATAACATCAAACACCGACCACAGAACAGTACTACCAGGCGAACCCAACCCTGCACACCACTGTCACCTGGATCCATCCCTGCATTCCATACTACTTGGACCTAGCCCTGAACACCACTAAGCAGCTGGACCCAAACCTACACACCACTACCAGCTTTACCCACCCTGGTACACCACTACCAGTTGAACCAACTCCTGTAAACCACTGACAAATGGACCCACCGCTGTACATCACTACCAGCTGGATCCATCCCTGTTCACCTTTACCAGCAGGACTCGACCCAATGCCGCTCCTGGTATAACACTCTTCCCTTCCCAGCATGGTTGTGGGGAGAAGGTTAGCAGGGGTCAAAAGCCATCACCCAGCTCCCGGGCGACACAATGGAAGACAATCAGGCTGAACTGTTTAATTAAACTCATGACGATGAAACGGGTCTCCAATATGCCTTAAATATCTTATGTTGACGTAGTCGGGACACAAAGAGTCATCCCACAGTCATTTAAAACGATGATATAAGCCCACTCGACAAACATGGCAACCAAGCAACTGCAAAACAAAAAAAAAAAACTACCTGACCGATAACACAGATGTTTAATCGAATTGTCAATTTTTTTAAGAACTTTAAAAGGTGAGATTGCTAAAAATACAAAATCACAACAATTGCACAGGAAACCCAAGGAAACATGGGTCTGGAACAGATCGCAATAAGACAAACAAAATGTAGATGTAGTATAAACAAATTTTGTTATACCCTCCGACTAGTATGATGATAGATATTTACTTTTCTATCACAGTGTAATAGTACATAAGATGCGATAGATATTTGCTTTTCTAACTAATCTGGACGCAAATAGTTACAGTTAATATCGTAAAATCAGAGGTAGCCACAATACTCACCCTAATTCTCTTCCCAATTCTCAAATCCGACACAGCGACATAAGTCGCTGATCATTTTTTTATTTTTTTTGCAGATGACACTAGAATTTGCAAGAGAGCGAAATAACAAATTTTCAAGTTGACATTAACCAGGTTTTCCAAGAGACTACAGAAAATAATGTTTAGTGATGACAAATTTCAGTTACTCCAACATCGAAAAATTGAATTAATAAAAGTTGAAGAGAAATGTGCGGGACCTTAGAAGGGTTTCGGGTTTTCCTTCTCCCGCAGCCTGGCCCCTGGACCAGGCTTCTTAAAAGGAATAATGTCCAAAGAGCTTACGTTCAAGGATCATTATCATAAAAAATCGATATACTGGATAACAAGAACTTTCAAAACAGTTGATGCTAAGCCTGGTGTATGCCTGGAGAGGGTTTCGGGGATCAACGCCCCCGCGGCCCGGTCTGTGATCAGCCTATGACGATATTCTTTATGTCCTGTAGCTCGATTGCTAGATGACACATTGAGGTCCGTGGTTCGATCCCCGGTACAGGTGGAAACATTAGGACGTATTTCCTTAAGACACCTGCAGTCCCTGTTCACCTAGCAGTAGATAGGTACCTGGATGTTACCCGACTGGTGTAATGAGCAGGGACCTCCTATAAAGTAGTATGTCATATGTCAGCTAGGCCTGTATACATTGTACATGTACTTGTATAAATGAAAATTATTATGATTATAAACTATTCTCTCTAAACTTAAATATTCCTGTTCACTAACAGCCCCTTCGCAGAACTGGAGACAGTACAGAGAAACTTCTCAGCCCTTATAAATTAAAACCCTTTAATTTTTTTTGGGAATCCCTGAAGTATAGGCGAGAAAGATAAAGCATAACTTACGCCTGGAAATTTTTGCAAGGATTAGTCCTAAATCGGCACACTGAAGTTACTTCCTATGAGAAAAAGGCTTGGCGGACAGTGCAAAACACCTCCAATGAAAAAAAAAAAGAGGTGCCATGAGTACCCTAAGACTTTTCAACACCCCTCACTCATACGGAAATTACCAAGAGACCATTAGCTGTCTAAGAGAGAATTGAATAAGTTCCTCAGATAAGTTTTTGATCGGCCGGCTGTGGTGCCTATGTTGGACTGTGTAGACTAGTTGATCATTAGGTCATTGATCACTAGGCCTAGGCTGGGATCGGGCCGCGGAGGCGGCGATCCTCGGAGTTGTCTTCAGGAAGCCTACGTGGCTACAAACAGTGGCGAGCGGAGAGGTTTAACTCAGTAATCTGATAATCATGCTGAAGTAATGATTCCTATGTGCGCATTATTTGTGTATTAAATAACTTATAATTATGTAAAAAAGAAAACTTTTCGTTGCGGCCGTCTAGACCTTTATATATATGCAATAATCGCAAACTTCATATAAGATGCAAAATAACCACAGGTGGAGTTGAATGATCTGCCGATATGCCTGGGAATATTGACCGAGCTGGCGAGTCATGGGCATCACCATTATTTACGTCTAGCTAATGGTAATCAGATACCTAACCTAAACAAGAATATTTACACAACACACCCCTTTCCCCATTTATATATATATATATATATATATATATATATATATATATATATATATATGAGCAAGACAAGCCATGGGGAATGATGGAAATCTTCAGCTCTGAAGATTTCCATCCCCCGTTGCTTATCTTGCATTGTTAAGATCCCCTGGGTAGTCCTGTGGTTTAAGGCGTCATGTGGTTCTCGCTCACAATGACGGGCCAGTACAACAAGGGTTCGAACCCTGGCTAGCGCAGTGTTATTGATCAATACCACTCGTTCGTGGTTACAATAATATATAGTATATATATATATATATATATATATATATATATAAATGGGGAAAGGGGTGTGTTGTGTAAATATTCTTGTTTAGGTTAGGTATCTGATTACCATTAGCTAGACGTAAATAATGGTGATGCCCATGACTCGCCATCTCGGTCAATATTCCCAGGCATATCGGCCCAGATGATCAAGTACCCGCCCACTTCTTATCTGGGTGACATCCACGGTCTCAGACCTTGCTGGCGACGCAGCAAGACGGTAACCCACCTCATGTACAAGACATTCTCAAACGCACGTGCGCGTGCGCTAAGACAACACAGTATGAAATGCACAAATCATCTAGGAAAAATGACTGACCTTATCCTACCACGCGAATATTTTTTGTATGTCATATTTGAGAGAAACAAAAATCTTAGTTAATGGGGCGACCATATTCTTAACATTTTTGAGAACACATTGGAATGATTTTTCAGCGCTTGTGCCCTGACCTCTTTTTTGGTATACATGGATTATACCCGGAGTGTGTTCCGGGGGTTAACGCCCCCGCGGCCAGGTCCACAACCAGGCCTCGTGGCCGGCAGTAACAGCTTGATTGACCAGGCTGTTACTGCCGGCCGCATGCAGTTCAATGTACGAACGACAACCCGGCTGAATCTAAAGGAACTTATTCAGCGCTCTCATTTGGAACATTCTGCTTTTGTTACAGCAACTTTTTTATTCCTGACATGATAATGGTTCAGCACGGACCGAAACGTCAAATAATTTTCATTGCAAATTCGTAGGTTGTGAATTGTTTCAACCATATATTACGATTTTATTCATCATTCGTTACACACTTGGAAAATTCTTGAGGGATCACCCGTAGTAATGTAAGAGGTTCAGCAGACGACGCAAAATACCGGCAATGAAAACGTAGGGTATTTTTCATTTTGATTATAATAAGAGATAAGTAACTCAGTAAGTGTAGAGGGACCAAGGTTCTTGAGTAAACTCCATGCGGTAGACATAGCTGGGCTGCGAGAAATAGAGCTCTCGTAACCTATCACAGGCACCGTATGTCAGATATATCTGCCACCATACCCATAAATTTTGGCACTGTTATGATAGAAATTTTACCATGAATTTTCTTTGTGAACTAGGCTTGTCACAAGACAAATGAATCAGCGGCAATAACCCAGGTTTTGTGACAGTAAAGGGCACACAATTATATATTGCAGCCACAAACATTTCAATTTAATCGTCGAGATATCCTGAGGCATTTGTCTGGCTGTCCTCTGTCTCTCCTTTTCCATATGTGCAGCTCGTGTGTCCCTCCCTGGTTTCCCCTCGATTGTAGCCAGGCTGATCAATTTATTTACCAGACGACATTCCCACACGGGTCTGACACACAGCTTATGGCTCAGTATCGTCCCCTAGGGAGGATGTCCCTTCCTCACACCGCCGATGATAGCTTCCTTTTATCCCTTGACATTCTAGGAGACTGACGGTAGTCAACGTTTAGTTCCATTTGTTTTTAATAGGATGATTACGATAATCTTGTAAAATCGCTTAACCTGTAGGGCTCATACTGTGCTTGATGACCGTAATCAGTTACGATACACGACGAAGGGGCTCCAATTTCTTGAATCACGAACAATTCACCAGAATCAAGGCAATTCCTCCCCTTGAAGAAATGGAGATAATTATATATTGTCGATAATGCAAGTCTAGTTGCACTATTTCATATACGAATCAATATCAAATGTGGAGAAATAATTTTAAACTATACGCTTCTCCAACAATTTCGAATATCTATATTATTTTGTATATTCCTTCAACCATAATCTACCCTCCTTCACTGCTAGCAAAGTGCAATCGACACAACTAAATAATTGGTAAGGAGAAAGCAACAAGGCAATTAAAGTGTGGGGAGCTAGGCCCCTCACTGACGCCCTTTCCCTCGCTAATCAACTTTCCCACTGGCTATCTAACTTCCATGACCCAAGGCTGTCCTGCACCTGGTAGCGCCACCACCTCACTTCACCCTCTTTAACTTGCGTATACGTGTCTTTGCAGTCCTATGTGTAAACTGGCCGCACACACGCATGCACTTCCCAGTTTGTACGCTAACCCTGCAGTCAAATGGGTGGCTGTTGGCAGAGCCCTGAACAGTTGAAATATGACTGTTTTACATGAGTAGCGCTTGGTGCCCATTTTCTGTTCGCGCGGTATTCTTTTTGGTCTTATCTTACAGTTTTCGGTTGGCACCTAATGTAACCCAATTTAGCATTAACTAACCTAACCTATGCGAAAAAGTGATATAGTTATGAAGATGGGTTGAAATCAGGCCGTGTAAGCATGCACATAATTTCACATTGAGTCGCCAGCAGCAGCATGCATGCAAGTCTTCCCAGTCCCATGTGAACGCACTATGCGTTCGCATCCATATCCCTTCACCTTATCAGTTTACCGTTCACAACCAACGCTTACATGTTTTCCTAGCTCCATGTGTACGCTAACCCTGAAATCTGGCCGCGTGTACGCATGCATATACGCACACTGGGATACAAGGCACCAGCTGGTCGGTGCTCAAGTTTAAAGCTGATGTGTGGCTTCTCAGACTTCTTACATTGGCGAGGCTTCGCTACACTTTAATTTTTATCTATCTTGCTTAAAAATAAAAGACGGTAACTGAAACAGTATTTTTGTTATAGCACCGCGAAAATCAGTTTGCACAACGTGAAATTATTTAATTCATAATAAATAATGCTAATATAATCTTACGCAAGTTAGGTAGTATTAGGCTACAATAGTTTATTAATTTTAACAGGTTTGGTTAGGTTGTTACTAGAAATAAGACAATAGCAAAACTTTTGCAGATACCGATACCGTAAAAATTAGAAGATACCCACCTAATGATACCGATACCAACATTAGCCGATTCACGTCGATACCTATACTCAATTTTAGGTGAATACCGATATTTATACCTTGGCACACCCTTTGTCGCTACCTATTGGTGCATATTAAAAAATAGGAAGTGTCCCTACTAGGCAATTTTCTTGTAAATGGTATGAGACATTTAAAGCAGTGGCACATACTGAGGACATGTTTCCTTACACCTGCCGCCCCTGTTCACCTAGCAGTAAGTAGGAACAAGGGTGTTAGTGGACTGTTGTGGGTCGCATCCCAGAACGTAGTAGCACACCTTAGGTAGGGCTGAGCTTTGAAATGAACCGAGGGAGGATAACAGCTCGTAGCCTGTAAAATTGTGTAAAAAAAAATCTAAATAGTCACTAATATTTGCGAGTATAAGCCCAGCTTGGGCGCTAGCAACAGCATCTCTGCAACAGGGAATTAAGAGGTAAAAGGTGCTATACCTGTCTACCTACCTACCTGAAACAGAACAATACAGGCATAGCTCTTCTCCTGTACATGATTTAACGCAGCTCATTATAGCAATATAAATACATCGAGGCGTATGAATTACGTCTGCGCAAATGATGGATTATTGGGTCTTCGCGCAGTAAAGTTCTGCTGCTGCGAAAAATATGTCCGTCTACCTGGAGGGTGATTCGAGGATCAACGTCCCCTCGGCCCAGTCCCAGTCCCTGTTGGATGGCCTGGTCAACCAGGAAATTGGTGCTAACCATACGAAGTCCAACGTAAGCACCACTGACTGGAGAAACGCGTCCAGTTCTCTCTTGAAGACTGCCAGGAGTGTTAGTAATCCCCCTTATGTATGAGGGGAGGACACTGAAAAGTCTTGGGCCCGTAACACTTACTGAGTTGTCCTTTATGTACTCATTGTGCCCTTACTTTTTTATTTGAGGTATTTTGTAATGTACAGGGTCCTCTACCACCGCTCTAACATACTGGCTGGCCAAGAAATAATTCAAACCAAGGAAGTGGAACAGAATTCTTCCTCCGTAAGCATGGCTTACGGAGGAAGAATTCTCCATATATATATATATATATATATATATATATATATATATATATATATATATATGCCAAATAGAAAAAAAAACTTGCGATTTTGGCTTAAATAGCAAAGCTCTTCTTGCCGAATAGGGCAAGTGAAAATTTGTGTCAGCAATAATTTCGCAAAAATCATTCTGAACCTAACGAAAAAAATATATTTCACTGTTTGTTTATTATTAAATTATTGTAAACTTATCAAAAATATATTTAGTTGGATTAGGTAAAATTAAATTGCGCTTGTTATAATAAGGTTAGATAAGTTTTCTACGGTTCTTTTGGTACAAAATTATTAATTTTTACATTAACATAAATTAAAAAATATATTTCTTTAAACGTATAAGAATTTTTTTTAGAAAGAACTTAATTTTAAATGAGTTCTTGCTAATTGACCAATTTTACCTATTCGTCACGACATATATATATATATGTTGTGCCGAATAAGTAAAACTGGTCAATTAGCAAGAACTCATTTAAAATTAAGTCCTTTCTAAAATTTTATCTTATACGTTTAAAGAACCTTAGAAAGCTTTCCTAATCTTATTATAACAAGCGCAATTTTATTTAGCCTAATTCAACTAAATATATTTTTAGATAAGTTTACAATAATTTAATAATAAACAAACACAATGAAATATATATTTTTTCGTTAGGTTCAGAATGATTTTTGCGAAATTATTGCATACAAATTTTCGCTTGCCTTATTCAGCAAGAAGAGCGTTCCTATTTAAGCCAAAATCGCAAGTTTTACCTATTCGGCACGACACACACACACACACACACACATACATAGAGCGTTGATTTGTGTGTCCATGTACAACGGGTTTCCTGTATCTGACAATGTATGAACACCATACAATAATTACTAAAAATATATAGTATATAAATTGCTTACTAGTGTCATCTAGTATGTTAAAATCTGAATAGGTTAGAATTTTTAGACAAAAGCCTGACATGAATGGTTGTAATTAGAACCTTCTACTGCACTATTTTTTTTATTATAGTGATGTTATTTCATATCGTGCAATCAAATATGTAAAGGTTAATTCTGTGTATAAGGAATCTTTCCTAAGAAAGTAGCACAGAATTCAACACTCTTGCAAAGTGTACCATAGAAGTGTATAAACAGAAGATATACACAGTTAAAAGAATAGAGATAAAAATGCTGATAATATCTAACCAAGACAGAACAGGTAAAAATAAATTTTAACTGGACAATTTCACATTTTCAAATATGATATAGGAAGGAAATGGTTTGGCAACGGGTAAGAACATAAACATATAAATCTGTAGATGAATGTAGCAAACTGCCAAACAGATCAATGAAATGCTTTCAGGAGGCTTTTATTATTAAATTCATTAGGGAGCGTTAAGCCCATAGGGATCATACAGGGCATGTGGGAATGGAAGGCATTCAAGTTCGAGCCAAGGAAGTGCAGCACAGGTTCGAGCCAAGGAAGTGGAGCACAGGTTCGAGCCAAGGAAGTGGAGCACAAGTTCGAGCCAAGGAAGTGGGGCACAGGTTCGTGCCAAGGAAGTAGGGCACAGGTTCGAGCCAAGGAAGTGGAGCACAGGTTCGATTCCTTAAATCAAAAGCCTTGATAGCCAGATACGTGAAAATAAATCGCTGAGTACGAACTTTCCTAGCAAGGGTCAGGTGGCTGGCTCACTGCAATACTATTTCTGTCATCTAGAACGGGTGATACAGAACTGGAAAAAAAATACAGAGAACGTTTACCACCGGCATAGAGCCAATGAAGCACTTAAACCGGAAACGCCTCAGAAAAATCGAAAATGTACTCTCTGGAAAAAAGGCAATAATGAGACAATAATATACACGTGGAAGATAAAGGAGGGCCTAGTCTCAAATCCTCACACAACTATAATGACATACTGTCTAAATTCTACCATACCTGTGTATAGCTTCTGAAAGACGAATAAATGTAATTTAACCTCAGCGAAAAGTAGGGAAGCCAATGGCGCAATACGAGAACTGCATCAACATCAGTGAGTCTAAATATTTCAATTTATTAAAAACAGATACCAGAAATATTTGCTAAAACCAGAACAGAAGTCTTTAAGAAGAAATAAGATCATTACCTCCATGCTGTGCCACATCAACCAGGTTGTGATAAATATACAACTCCTAAATTTCCAGCAGTAATAGTCAAGATCACCGAGCAAAATTAAGAGAATTTAGATGGAAACACAAGGCTGCTTCTGTTGCACTCTTGAAAACCTGAACACATTAAGAACCAGCATAAACAAGAGTATGATCGCATCCGTGTTTCCCTACATAATCCATCACCTACACAGCAGGCCGAAATTTAGTAGTTACTACATAAAGTCTAGAGGCACGATAAAGAAATTGCAGTCAGTGTTTACGACCCACAAAATTAGTATGATTCAATAAGGTATACAAGCGTTCAGCCACCACCCCAACCAATTTGGCTGACAACTTCAATGCAAGCATTAAGAGAACCACAATTTGCCAATTTTATTATAAAAAAAAGGCGTGTGTGACATACCGCAACCATGCAGAACAAAACCTTCTAGAAGACGAAGGCGAAATTATATTAAGGCAACGATCGCCCTCTCACCTCTCTCTCAGCTGGCCCATTAGGAAAACCTAACCTGATTTTCTCGTCGATAATTATATTATCGTGTTTATTTCACGTTTCCCGCTCTCCCAAATCTGAAGTGGCCAGCTGCTACATACTGCCATTGAAGATTTAAACAAGAATCCACTAGGTCTTCTCGTCAAAAATGCCAATAAATATGGTATTACAGAGTATATACATTAGGAAAAGTTAAGTATAAGCTGTTGAAACGAACCATGTATTAAAAATATCTAGCCCCGCATTTCCATTCACGAGAACACACTTTAAAACAATTTGAGAACATAACGATAAGACTGATGCCTAAATTAATGTAGCATAGACAGCGATAAGATTACATAAAAATAATTATTTGCTTATAATAAACAGATGAATGACTTGTCACAGTGACCCCCATTTTAGGCCATGAGATTTTTCATAATCTGACTGAAAAAATAATATAAGCTGAAATTTGAATGCTAACCACTAACATTTTGCCTGTTAATAAAAGAACATGTCTGAAAATCTTCAGAAAAATTTACATACGATGAATTAATAAACATATTCTGGTCAAGGTCTATCGTATTTATCAACTACTAGCCGTTTATTAAACAAAAGAAATATGGCGAGAACTTTTTGAGTATTATGGTCAATGCAAACAATGTTAATTTTATTGGGTCATCCTAGGTTAAATCTACATAGTGAATTTTTATGTGTCCATAACATTTCTGTCCCCCTCAAGACCATTACCAAAATAAATTTATATATTATGTACTGAAAACCTAAATAAAATGAGTGACTAAAAACAGTTTATATAAAAAATTATGAAAATTCACATGAAAAAGTTAAATTGTTTTTCTCAGCCCTAATTTAGATAACATTTAAAACCAATGAGATAGACTTGAAATATAGAGACGAAAGCTAACTTAGATTTTGTTTTTCAGGTATAAAATATTACTATGTAAGAACACTTAATAATATAAATAAGTACATAGCTGCCATACTCTTTGTTATATTCTTATTACGTTAAAACAACTTATCTTACTGGAGTTACTGACGCGTCGTTCATAGTACGGGAAAATAAATCTTAACACAAGTCAGGTATTGACTATAAATGACCTTTGGATACCGCTCACGTGACATGCAATACACATCCAGAAACAGTATCAGCTTTCATGGCACATCGTCTGCGTAATGTGCTTTCATTCTGAGCTTATTTTAAACATCTGGATGTATCCTATATACATATATCAGGAAGTATCACACCTGATTATGCGTTTGAGAGTTAAGATTTGTCGATAATTATATGCAGTAAATGTTTACTGACAGACGTATCGCTCTAAGCATAACTTTATCAAGTCATTGATTTTCTTGATAAAGCTGTTTCAAGCGAAACGTAGTCTATAAATAAAGGTGTGCTCTGCACAATGTTTCATATCTGACTTTCTCAAATACAGGCATTGTTTGATATACCAGTCCAAACGCCGTTTTCTCTTATCCTCAAATTATATTAACTGCCTCTTATCTTGCAATACAGCTATACACATTCAACTGGTGACCAAAACAATGCGGCTGGGTTAGTGTTAGTCTTAAAGCCTATATTTGCACGTGAGGTCATTGAGGTTGAAATTCACCTGTAAACCAACAAGAATAATCATTAAATTGGAGATTAAAATAATCTCTCAGTTTATATACAATGAAATCCCTTTTAGTATGGCCTACCCCTAGGGTAAATATATTTTTATTTAGGTTTCACAAAAAAGTAGATCACAATGGCTTTGGGAGCACAAATATACACACACACATACTGTACATTACCTATATTTAGTCTAAACAATCCATTAGTTAAAAAGCTCGACTTTATTTTCATTGGGAATCCGTGATGCACTTGAGATTTCGAGATGGCAAAATGGAAACAAAATACTTTCAGAATCTCAATAATAAATATTAATTACATCAGTAAAGATGACAACACATGAGGAGGCCATAAGGAATGAAAAAAGCCACATGGAAAGAACTTGTCACATTAATGGGGAACCGCTAAAACCGTGGGGCTCATGCAGCACCTGGTGGATAGGAGGCAATCAGGTTCGATCCAGGGAAGAGGAAGCTGTCTTAATTCCTTGGAACATGATTCCTCTCACCGGCATCAAGGCACCACCTCTACTGAAAGGAACTTTTATTTGTTTCATGAGAGCGCTTCACCCGTATGGGTTATTACAGCGCTTGAGGGATCAATACGAGGAAATGGAGAATTGGTACACTTTTATGGATCAAGAGCCCCTTTACAGGAATCGAACCCCTCAAGAGAGGTGCCTTGATGCTGGTGAGGGGTTCTTGATCCAAGGAACTGGACCTCTCCTCCCCTTCCCCGGACTAAATCTGACTGCCTCTCCTGGTGCTGCATATCCCCTATGGGTTTAGCGCATCCCACCCACAAAAAATAAAAACTAGGAATCGAAACGCCTCTCTTGAAGGATGCAGCCCTGTGATAACTTTTTGATGAATACATCTTTACAAAGTTTCAACGCCACAAAGCTCTATATAGAGCGAAACGTGGCAATAAAAGCTTGCTGTGCATACACGTCTTTGACTTAACACGTGAGGTGATGTTAGCAGGACGCCCTCGCTGTCTGTATCAAACTTCCCACCAACTTTTCCGGACACATGTCGCGCATGTGAACTTTTATTTTTCTTAATACAAGTCAGAATTTCTTCCCCATACTAGCTGCATCAGACACTTACCTCATCTCATAATCCATTGTTAAACCTGAAGACAAGTCTCATGGATGCAAGATGCTAAACAAAAATTAATAGAATTCTCTCCACTGGATGTTCTTTAAAGTTCGAACGCCATAGAAAATTTCTGGACAGAAAAACTTGTTCCAACACCGGTCTTATCAATCAGAGATGACACAAACAGCCACTGACACAGACCGCTTAGCTTCACTGAAACACCTATCACAATTAAACCAAGAAGAGGATTTTTTGGCGAGTAAATACCACTGAGCGAGGACACACGAGAGCAGCGCACATCCACTCCCCACGCTTGCCATACGTACACTACCCTCTGATTGGTTCTCCAAGTCAGAGTCTGCAAGAAGGCCCCTCATTGAGCATTCTAAAAGTTTTAGATACTTTGTTACTATGTTCCTGATCTTAGTTTTATCTTTTCTATTGTGCTCGTCACTTTATCTATTTTAAAACCTACATTTCCTGCACTATGGGAAAGCTTGGGTAACTGGTTATATGTATACCCGACGGTAGAAGTATGAACAGAATAATACGTTTAGAAGTTGGCAGAGGTCGCCATGGAAACGCATCTAGGGAGACGTAATTTCAACAAAATATTTGTGTCTACTATTCACCAGGGCGCTACATTAAATTCACTTTCCCTCTTCACAAAATTATATTGTACACTATTGTTTCCTGACTAACATTACTGATAATATAGGCAATCTGAGCCCCAAAAATTATATACTTGATACTTAAAACGGGCAGGTGACTCAAATCCAATTCCACATGTTATAAAATTTCCGTTCTACAAGCAAATGGCCTCCCATATGATTGTACAGAACAACTTATAATCAAGTTCATTTTGAAAACTGTTGTATTCGTTAATTTTGTTATTTTATTCGTTATTTTTCATCAATAAGATGCATTTAACTATATAAAATAATAAACTGCAACTAGAAAAAACATTAAATTTGTGTGTGTGTGTGTGTGTTCATTTTTCCGTATGAACTGCATGACTGGTGTTCCTGGGGGAAATACAGTGAAACACTGGTAAAAAACGTTCAAAGATATAATATTTTATACAGTTATTTTGGGCAGAACTAATTTCCCATACTTTCGATAACTGAGACTGCTGATTGATTACAATACAGTAAAAGCTAGCTAACTATGTATACTTAACAAGGAGTAACCTCACCATAAACTCTTTAGTCAGAGAAGTACCCGCAGGAACGGCCATCAATATTTTGTTATTTTGCTCTGGCACAAAATAATAATCAAAAGCCTCTCAAAACAAAAACGTAGAGAGAACATTTGAAGAGCAGCATGCATCTTCCTTCAGAATTATCTGCTTACTTAGCCAGGTGAAGACCTGACTGTGCGAGTTCTCAGCCAGGAGGTAACCACGTACATGCTATTATTTTAGTCTTACCAAATACCATATAATTTAAATAAATACAGTAATTGAGACTGTTGCCTGAATGTCTATATGTGGGCCTAGTACAAAAAAAATGCTAGTTAAACGAATATGTAAAATTTAAAAAAGAAAAAATACTAGCCTCGTCGAAAGGAGATAGATGACCGCTACCTCGCCATGAATTCTATGGACGGAGAATGCCATCTACCCGGTGGAACAACTAACTCCATGTTATCTTCCCCTGGCTCAAAATTTTAAGCAGGAACCCCAAAAGAAAATATTTGGAGAGAAGGGCATTCGTAATAGTCTATACAGTATCTGCTTTCAGAAGGAAAATACAGCTTGACATATGTAATAGAAGGATGATACCTATAAGAATAGATTTTTGTAGGTGCAAATGTTATTATACTGACTTAAATAACTTATAATAGTTAGATTCTGTGCGATAACTGGAGAATGCCTCTTCTGAACAGCTTCAAACTTTTAATGTTAATGTGTCTTAAACGAAGATTTAATTATATAGTGAGCTTTGCAGTCTCAAATATACTAGTTTTATTAATGACATTTTAGGAGGATCAGACTTGATCTTCCGGTCCACTAAGTGGCTTATCAAGATGAAGAATCAAGCAGATATTCAAAATATTTCAAATCTAATTTTTTTAACACATCGGCCGTTTCCCACCAAGGCAGGTTGACCCGAAAAAGAAGCACTTTCATCATCACTCACTCCATAACTGTATTGTCAGAGGCGTGCCGGTACTACAGTTCAATAACTGCAACATATCTCCACCCCTCCTTCAGAATGCAGGCACTTCACTTTTAACCTCCAGGATTCGAGTCCAGCGCTAAACTTGTACGTGTCACACAGTGCCTGAAAAAATACAAGATTATCAGGCTCAATACAAGTGGAAGATAGCTAAATTTCCATGGATCAAGAGCCCTTCACCAGCATCAAAATACCCACTCCCCCCTTGAAGGACATTTCTTAAATAAAACCTATTGTCAGAATAGGTATAGTACTGCCTAAGCAGGAGTATTGTCCTTAACTTCACAAATTTCTCTAAGAATCATAATACTGTATTATGGATTTAGATAAACCATTTCCAGGGATATCTTATGAGCAGCGGTGTGAAAATCAATGTATTAGCAGTATTGCGAAAGTCAAGCTAATGTGAACTAGTTTGCGTAAGTTTACCTCAAAATGTGTTAAAATGCTAAAATAATAATGATAATGAGTTAATAACAATTAATAATATTAAATTTTTTTTTTTTTTTTCAACAAGTCGGCCGTCTCCCACCGAGGCAGGGTGACCCAAAAAGAAAGAAAATCCCCAAAAAGAAAAATACTTTCATCATCATTCAACACTTTCACCACACTCATACATAATCACTGTCTTTGCAGAGGAGCTCAGATACGACAGCTGAGAAAAGTCCCTCCCAGCTGTCACTATCTCAGACCCCTCCTTTAAAGTGCAGGCATTGTACTTCCCATTTCCAGGACTCAAGTCCAATTAAATCAATTAACTGGTTTCCCTGAATCCCTTCACAAAATGTTACCCTGCTCACACTCCAACAGATCGTCATGTCCCAAAAACCATTCGTCTCCATTCACTCCTATCTAACACGCTCACACATGCTTGCTGGAAGTCCAAGCCCCTCGCCCACAAAACCTCCTTTACCCCTTCCCTCCAACCTTTTCTAGGACGACCCCTACCCCGCCTTCCTTCCCCTACAGATTTATACGCTCTCCAAGTCATTCTACTTTGATCCATTCTCTCTAAATGACCAAACCACCTCAACAACCCTTCTTCAGCCCTCTGACAAATACTTTTAGTAACTCCACACCTTCTCCTAATTTCAACATTAATACATGTATTAAATTAAAACCGTCACTAAATCTTTACTGGCTTAATGCTGTTATTTAGTATAATAATACTGTTATTAATAATACAATTAATAAAGATTACGATTGATGACAAAATGATGATGGGGATGATGATGGTAAATACGTAAAAAAAGTGGAGATGGACAGAGAGGAGTAAGAGAAGAACAAGGAGGAAGCAATTTTATCTCGTGGAAGATGACAAATATGAAAAAGATAAGAGGGGGAAAATGGTGAAAAAGGATAACAAAACGGTAAGAGAGATGGATGTAGGTGGCAGCAAAGCAGTAGCTAAGAACTATAGAACAATAACCTTAACGTCCCATATCATAAAAATCTTTGAAAGAGTTCTAAGAAGCAGGATAGCAAACCACCTGGACTCCCCAAAATTGCACAACCCAGTGCAACATGGTTTCAGAGCAGGTCGCTCCTGCATCTCGCAACTGCTAGACCACTATGATATGGTCTTAGATGCTCTGGAAAACAAGCAGAATGCAGATGTAGTATACACAGATTTTGCAAAAGCCTTTGACAAGTGCGATCATGGTGTAATAGCACACAAAATGCGTGCTAAAGGGATAACTGGCAAAGTAGGCAGATGGATCTTCAACTTCCTAACCAATCGAACAGAGTTAAATCGGATGCTGCCATAGTGAAGAGCTCTGTCCCACAAGGCAAAGTACTCGCACCTATCCTGTTCCTCATTCTCATATCAGACATAGACAGAGATGTAAACCACAGCACTGTATCATCCTTTGCAGATGATACTAGGATCTGCATGAGAGTGTCATCCATTGAGGACACGGGAAATCGTTAACAAGATATAAACCAAGTTTTCCAATGGGCAACAGAGAACAATATGATGTTCAATGAAGACAAATTCCAACTACTCCGTTATGGAAAACTGGAGGAAATAATAACTAGGACTGAGTATATTACAAACTCCAATCACACAATAGAGCGGAAAAGTAATGTGAAGGACCTCGGTGTGGTAATGTCCGAAGACCTCACCTT
Organism: Cherax destructor; assembly: GCA_009830355.1. NCBI lineage: Eukaryota > Metazoa > Arthropoda > Malacostraca > Decapoda > Parastacidae > Cherax > Cherax destructor. The sequence continues at coordinate 562,300 of WNWK01000162.1, read as the reverse complement.
CAAGGACCACAACAATGCCACTATTACATCTGCGAGGAAACTGATAGGATGGATAATGAGAACATTCAAGACAAGAGATGCAAAGGCAATGATGATCCTTTTTAAATCACTTGTTCTCTCTAGGCTAGAATACTGCTGTACATTAACATCCCAATTCAAGGCAGGTGAAATTGCAGATTTAGAGAATGTACAGAGAACCTTTACTGCACGTATAAGTTCCATCAAACACCTTAACTACTGGGAACGCCTGGAAGCACTAGACTTATATTCACTGGAGCGCATGCGAGAGAGATATATCATAATCTACACCTGGAAGATTCTGGAGGGACTGGTCCCTAATTTGCACACAGAAATCACTCCATACGAAAGCAAAAGACTTGGCAGACGGTGCAACGTACCCCCAGTGAAAAGTAGGGGAGCCACTTGTACACTAAGAGAAAACACAATAAGTGTCCGGGGCCCAAGACTGTTCAACAGCCTCCCACCAGCCATAAGGGGCATTACCAGTAGACCTCTGGTTGCCTTCAAGAGGGAGCTGGACAGATACCTAAAGTCAGTGCCAGATCAGCCGGGCTGTGGTTCGTACGTTGGACTACGTGCAGCCAGCAGTAACAGCCTCGTTGATCAGGCCCTGATCCACCGGGAGGCCTGGTCATAGACCGGGCCACGGGGACGTCGATCCCCGGAATGCCCTCCAGGTAGACTCCAGGTAGACTCCAGGTAGACTCCAGGTAGTGTAGAAACAGGAAGAGACAGCAGAGAACGATGGGGGGAAACATGTGACAGGAAAACAGGAGGACTATAATAAATTTAGTATCACTTTTGAATTTAATGGTTTATCCTTGGCTAAATCTACATTGTTTATCACCAATGTATTCCTAAAACACTTATACGCATGTAAAAAAAAAAATGAAAAATTTTAAGAATAAAAGTCACAATATCATCGCCGGAACAATTAAAAAATGACCGCACTTTGGAAAGCAAACTTCGGAAGACATTTTGGTAAGTTCTGGTCTATTATTAAACCAAAACCTATGATTTGATAATGATCCAGATCTGACCGAAACGTCTTCTAAAGTTTCCTCACCAAAGTGCAAGTTAGTTACAATACTGTCACTCATCTGCCATCCATTCAGTAGAAACAGTCAGTCATCAGTCACAGTTACTCAGCAGTCACAACCACTTACAAGTCACAGAAACAACAGTCACTCAGTAGCCACAGTTAATCTCAATCTCATAACTCACCAGTACAGACAGTAGAGCATTTCCAACGCAAATCAGTGCAATATAATACAGTGTACACCACAAGGTCGACCATTTCAGTGCAACATGATGCTAGGACAAGCTGATGCCGGATACCCTTCAGGAGGGGCACTTTGATGCTGAAGCTTTCTCTTGTTCCACGGAGTTGAAGCTGCCCTCACATCTCTCTCTAATCAAATCTGATTACCTGCCATTCCTCAGGCGCTGTAGACCTCTATGTTTATTTAAGCACAGGTACACATAAGTACAATTGTCATATATCGTGTAAATTACCGTGGATAACCCCCAAAAATGATAGACAAAGTGACTTATTTCTATTAGGGTCCTTGGCTTAATAATAATAATAATAATAATAATAATAATAATAATAATAATAATAATAATGATGATGATAATAAAGATTAGATTCTGCTTCCTCACATACCCTCTAGAGGACGCTGATGTGGGCGTCTCTCCCACGCCACCGCCAGGAAACCCACTTTCCTGTAAAGAAACTGACCGTAGATTTATTGAAGTTTACGAGGGGGCTGAACCCGGAAGGTCCGACAGGAGTTGGGGTGTTGTCCACTTGGAGAGGAAGAAAGGAAGGTACTGTGAATGGGTCCATGAAAGGAAGGAGAAGAAAGTACTGTATGAAAGGAGGAGGCACTGTGAGGTTCAGGAGGAGGGAGGCACTGTGAGGTTCAGGAGGAGGGAGGCACTGTGAGGTTCAGGAGGAGGGAGGCACTGTGAGGTTCAGGAGGAGGGAGGCACTGTGAGGTTCATGAAGAGGGAGGCACTGTGAGGTTCATGAAGAGGGAGGCACTGTGTGGTTCATGAAGAGAGAGGCACTGTGTGGTTCATGAAGAGAGAGAGGCACTGTGAGGTTCATGAAGAGAGAGGCACTGTGAGGTTCATGAAGAGGGAGGCACTGTGAGGTTCATGAAGAGGGAGGCACTGTGAGGTTCATGAAGAGAGAGGCACTTTGAGGTTCATGAAGATAGCCACTTTGTGGTTCATGAAGAGAGAGGCACTGTGAGGTTCATGAAGAGGGAGGCACTGTGAGGTTCATGAAGAGGGAGGCACTGTGAGGTTCATGAAGAGGGAGGCACTGTGAGGTTCATGAAGAGAGAGGCACTTTGAGGTTCATGAAGATAGCCACTCTGTGGTTCATGAAGAGAGAGGCACTGTGAGGTTCATGAAGAGAGAGGCACTGTGCTGGATCCATAAAGGAAGGAGAGAAATGCATGCGGCCATGAAGGAAGGAGAAAGGGAGGCATTGTGGTGGATGCATGAAAGAGAAGGCACTGTAGGAGCTGTGAAGGAAGGAGAGGGAGGTATTGTAGGGTCCATGAAAAGAGAGGGAAGTGCTATACAGGGTTCATTTACCTTGTATAGTGCAAGATCCGTGAATGAAGGAAGGAATGAAAGAGAAGTAAGCGCTGTGGTTTGGGTGGAGGTTTGATGGCACGAGTAAAGTTGTGTTACCTGGAGGATGTTCCGGGGTCAACACTCCTGAAAAACATATATATATATGTATATATATATATATATATATATATTGCGTGCCGAATTGTTAAAATTGGTCAATTAGCAAGAACTTATTTAAAATTAAGTCCTTTCTAAAATTTTCTCTTATACGTTTAAAGATATATTTTTTCCATTTATGTTAATGTAAAAAATAATAACTTTGTACTAAAATAAACTTACCTAACCTTATTATAACAAGCGCAATTTAACTGAGCCTAATCCAACTAAATATACATTAGATAAGTTTACAATAATTTAATAATAAACAAAGACAGTGAAATATATTTTTTTCGTTACGTTCAGAATGATTTTTGCGAAATTACTGCATACACAAATTTTCGCTTGCCTTATTCGGCAAGAAGAGCGTTGCTATTTAAGTCAAAATCACAAATTTTACCTATTTGCACGACACACACACACACACACACACACACACACACACACACACACACACACACACACACACACTTTTAGTTATTTAGTTTAGCAGGTTTTATCTTTTATATAAATATTATTCTGTTATAGCTATGGAAGAGGTGGTAGAAAAGTTTACCTTAATCCATGTTATTGGGATTAAAATATCTTTTATGCTAAAATATACGTGAATTATTATGTTATATTCTCACATGTACACCACCAGTCAAGATTACTTTGGTTCCTAATATAGGCATTAAAGCAAATTGTTAGTGTATAAACACAGAGATACACATTTGTCTGGGTATACCCTGTGACAGAGCATGTGTATGTTTGTATGCTTGTATGTATGCGCCGTATTAGTTTTCATATGTGTGTTTTGAAGTAAACTAAGTTATAAGAGTAATACTTTTATAATTCGTGTGTTGACAAATCTAGGTGGCAAGGAAGGTAATAGATGTGTGGGAACTCTAACTCATTGGTTGCGGTCTCAGTGTTGGTAGTAAAGGCTATCCTTGTATTGGCACTCTTTTATTATATAATAAAAACGGGTCATCTATATGATTGAGACCCGTGTCGGGAGACACTTGCCTTGTCTTTTGACGATTAAAATAACAAGAACTGTTTTATAAATATTGAGATTTAAACTGCTACTTAAAACTCGGAATTTAGTAAAAGCAGCATGTTAAAAACTAATTTAGCAATGACCCAGTTCATCATAAATGAGGTTATCAGATGCCAGTCAGACTGGTGAAGATTAGCTCCAATCCATGAAAATAGCTAACAATGTATGAAAATTTTTGGTATGGCATTTTTAAATGCATCAGAACTAACTTGATAATCTAATTTAAGTTTATGTTATACAAAATACGTTTATTAACTTACCCTGTTTCAGAATTTGCGATTTTCTTTTAACTGTTTGGCTATGAAGGGGAAGCCGGAGAATGTTCAGTGAGTTCGGCCAGGGAATCAAATAAAAGATTATCAAAGACAAATTTCTTACAGATCAGCATATCATAGACCACCTTGAATACCTGGTTTTTAAAGAGCAGCATATCATAGACCACCTTGAATGCCTTGTTTTTAAAGACCAGCATATCATAAACCACCTTGAATACCTGGTTTTTAAAGAGCAGTATATCATAGACCACCTTGAATGCCTTGTTTTTAAAGACCAGCATATCAAAGACCTTCTTCTTAAAGACCAATAACTTGTAAGTGACCAGTTTCCTAAAGACCTCCAGTTCACAAAAAAAAAAAATATAGCTAATTTCCTGAGAGGTATCTTGAGATACGTTTACTGAAGGTCCTAGAGAGGAAACTGGCAGCTCTGACTGTTTACAGTCCTCCAAATATTTTCACAAAATAGACAAAAACAATAAAAAAGCGCACCTGACGGAATGCTGGAACGATTTCACGTTAAAAGCCGTCGACTTACATCACTAAGAAAAAATGTGAACCTCATATACTTTAAAAAAAATCTTGACAACGCTACGCCATCCTTCAGTATTTTAGAAGCAGGAAGTTATCTGATGAAAAAATCTTAACAATATCGTAAATTATTTCTTTACGCGAAATCAGATACTGCTCATTGTTTTTACTCTGTGACACATCTAATTAAGAGAAGATAAAAAAGTTATTAATGTCACCATAAAAGAGCAATAATTGTCAAAGTCTTCCCACACGTTAAAGATGCTCCGGAGGAAATGTTCGGTGTTGGGACCCACTGCTTGTCAGGCAAATTGTTATTTTATGTTTTTTTTTTAAATAATTGCGATAGAAATCGTTTAAAAATATGCAAAGAAGAAAACTCTGGTGGTGGACAGGTGATATGCAGCCTTAATTAAGGATCCACTATAATAATAATTATATGATCCACTTGTACACTAACATTAAAGATACTTTAGCCCATATAACATGAAGTGGAGTGAACCTCCGGTGAAGCACCACTTAAAAAATGGTTATAACTATGACTATAATTTTTAAAGGGGTGCACCGGTAAGCCAGCAGAAGGCCTCAGTCAGATGACCAAAAGCTCCAGCTATGAGTCCTCATATGACTAACACCCGCGTCAGGAAACACTTGTCCTGTTTCCTGACACACATTATACCTACCTACCTTCCAGTGTACGTACACTGAGAGATGAACGTTTTTCTGTGTCTATTCTTGGCGTGTTGGGTGGTTGGTTTTTATTAGGATTTAAGCCTCTCGACTGCGCGAGGGTCATTCAGTCCATCGGGCCATAAAGCACCTGTGGAATGGATAAATATCTGGTTTGATCCAAGGAAGGGAGGGTAGCTTCAATTCCTTGGACCAAGAGCCCATCATGAACATGTAGGCAAATATCCCCCTTGAATGAAGTACGTATAGGTAAAATACAACTCTTATTAAAGTCATATGCATTTTTCAGACTAGTTTAAATTCTTCTTGAGCCATTATATTATTATTACTACTATTACTATTCAAGAATAAGCACTAAACTCTTATGGTTCATACAACTCCCGAGGCATGGGAAATAATCAGATTTGATCCATGGAAGAGAAGTGGAAGAGAAGTGGAAGAGAAGTGGAAGAGAAGGGGAAGAGAAGGGGAAGAGAAGTGGAAGAGAAGGGGAAGAGAAGGGGAAGAGAAGGGGAAGAGAAGTGGAAGAGAAGGGGAAGAGAAGGGTATCATCGCCAGAATAATGGCACCACCTTGGATGGTTTGATATTAAGGTTGTAATTTTTTTTAGCAGCTGTAGACTTGAAATTTTTTTTTTTTTTCATAGCATGATGCCACTTCAATGATAATTATAGTTTCATAGAATAAAACATTAAACTATTATATCCGATAAAGTCTTCAGGAGCGAGTTTATTGGGCACCACGACCACATTCTTTCATCAATATCTATGATCGTCTCTTAATTAATATTAGTTATTATTATTATTTTTATTATCACTGTTCATAATAATAATAATAATAATAATAATAATAATAATAATAATAATAATAATAATAATAATAATAATATTATAATTATTATTATTACTGTTGTTGCTGTTGTTACACACTATTAAATTGGGCAATAAAGCTGCAGGCAGCAATAACCAGACTGAGCACACGATCACCTGGAAAGCCTATCTGAAGGCTGGGATTCAGGTGCAGAAGGACTCTCGAAAGAGGGAAAGAGGGAAACCCCATGAAGCAAAGTATTCTCAGCAGCCCCTGCTGGTACTGTCTCCTCCAGTTCCTCTCCCACCTCACAAAAATCATTGTCATGCAGCTGTGTTTTTCAATACATTTTCCAAGAAGTACAACAGCATGGCTTCAAAAGCTTCGTAGAATTTTCCGAGCATGCGTTTGAAACACAACCTTGTTTCTATATCTTGTCCCGAGATATGGTACTTACCAAAGAGGCGAAGATCATTTTTTTTTACTATTTGACATGTTAAGAGTGTATGGTAATATACACGGAAGGATTCAGGAAACTGGACTTAAAAGTTATTGATGGTTGGTAAGGTCTGTCAGGAAACAGAACAAGTGTTTCCTGACGCGGGTATTAGATGATGACCCGCCGTTGAAGCTTTTGGGCATCTGACCGAGGCCTTCCGCTGGCTAAACGGTCCACCCCTTCAAAAATTATTGTATATAAAAAGTTATTAAGGCGCGAAGAACTCTGCCTCTTATCGTTTTCCACCACTTATTCTCTGTGTTAGATTGACGAAGCTACTGGTAGGCAGGTGGGAGCGTTCGTGATGTCCATACAACGCTAGAAGGACAAGTTGGGCTCAAGTGATAGTACATGTATTTTCTTTGGATAATCCTCTGAAAAAATGGAGTTATAACAATCTTGCTCATTTCTGTGAATAGTGATTGGTAATGAGGCTATTATGTTTATCATAAATCCTTCTATTCGTAATTAATGGTTACTCAATTTCTCATAATGGATTACAATATTAAAATCAGAAGATATATGTGAGGAGACTCGGGGATATTAGTAATGAACAGTGCACAATAATTACCAGATCATAAACTGTGTCTTGCCCTACCTACAGCCAAGCTGTACCTGCAGCCTAGCTGTACCCGCAGCCTAGCTGTACCTGCAGCCTAGCTCTACCCGCAGCCTAGCTGTACCTGCAGCCTAGCTGTACCCGCAGCCTAGCTGTACCTGCAGCCTAGCTCTACCCGCAACCTACCTGTACCTGCAGCCTAGCTCCACCCGCAGCCTAGCTGTTCCTGCAGACTAGCTCTACCCGCAGCCTAGCTGTACCTGCAGCCTAGCTCTACCCGCAGACTAGTTGTACCTGCAGCCTAGCTGTACCTGCAGCCTAGCTGTACCTGCAGCCTAGCTGTACCTGCAGCCTAGCTCTACCCGCAGACTAGTTGTACCTGCAGCCTAGCTGTACCTGCAGCCTAGCTCTACCCGCAGCCTAGCTGTACCTGCAGCCTAGCTGTACCCGCAGCCTAGCTGTACCCGCAGCCTAGCTGTACCTGCAGCCTAGCTCTACCCGCAGACTAGCTGTACCTGCAGCCTAGCTCTACCCGCAGACTAGCTGTACCTGCAGCCTAGCTCTACCCGCAGCCTAGCTGTACCTGCAGAAAAGCTCTACCCGCAGCCTAGCTGTACCTGCAGCCTAGCTCTACCCGCAGACTAGCTGTACCTGCAGCCTAGCTGTACCTGCAGCCTAGCTCTACCCCGCAGCCCAGCTGTATCTGCAGCTTAGCTCTACCAGCAGCCTAGCTGTACCTGCAGCCTAGCTCCACCCGCAGCCTAGCTGTTCCTGCACCCAGCTGTACTTACACCCTAGCTGTACCTGCACCCTAGCTGTACCTTCAGCCGAGCTCTACCCGCAGCCGAGCAATACCCACAGCCTAGCTGTACATGAAGACTAGCTGTACCTGCACCCTAGCTATAACTGCAGCCTAGCTCTACCCGCAACCTAGCTCTACTTAAAGCCTGGCTGTACCTGCTGCCTACCTCTACCTGCTGCCTAGCTCTACCCGCAACTTAGCTCTACCCGCAACCTAGCTCTACCCGCAGCCGAGCAATACCCGCAGCCTAGCTGTACATGAAGACTAGCTGTACCTGCACCCTAGCTATAACTGCAGCCTAGCTCTACCCGCAACCTAGCTCTACTTAAAGCCTGGCTGTACCTGCAGCCTAGTTCTACCTGCTGCCTAGCTCTACCTGCAACCTAGCTCTACCCGCAACCTAGCTCTACCCGCAGCCTCGCACTCCAGGTCGTGGTCGGGCAATTAAGTTTATTGAATGCTCGTCATTATTGCTTTATGTACTATCTGGGCTCATTGTGTAGTGTAGCCACCCACCCGCCCACAAGACACGGCCCGCCCTCCCATCCACCTACCAGACGAAGTAGCCTGCCCGCCCACAAGTCATGGCCTGCCCACCCACCAGACGAAGTAGCCTGCCCACCCACAAGACATGGCCTGCTCGCCCACGAGACATGCCCCGCCCTCCCACTCGCCCCAAAAAGACGTGGTCTGCTAACCCACCATATAAAGTAGATAGCCCATGATGCAAAGTGGGACGCCCACCGGACAATGTGGTCCACTAAGCAAAGTAGCCTACGAGCCCATCATACGAAGTGGCCGCCGATCATATCCACCAAACAAATTGGGCCACCCAAACACCGAAGTGTCCCACCTGTAGGGACGTGTAGAAGGAAGGTCCCGATGAGGAACGTGATGAAAAGATCCCGAGGGAATGTGTGTCTGGATTCCCCGAGGGCGAAACACATATCCCAGAGGTAATATATGTTTCGCCCTCGCCAGTGATGATACTATTCAAGTCATTCATCTCTTTAGGCTTGAATATTGCTGTGTACTAACGGTCTCTTTTCAAGGCAGGCGAAATTGCTGAGCTGGTAAAGGTTCAGAAAACTTTCACAGCTCGTATAAACTCAGTCAAGCACCTAAGTTAATGGGAGCACTTGGTGTCCCAAGAACTGTACTCCTTAGGACATAGACAAGATACATCATAATCTACACCTATAGTATACTGGAGGAAATGGTCCCAAACCTGCGCACCGAAATGACTACTAATAAACACAAGAGGCTCGACGGACGGTGTAGAATGCCTAATGAAAAGCAGCGGAGAAAACTCACTAATTGTTAAGGGTCCAATCATGCATAAAGGGAATTACTATCTCCAAAAGTGAACTGGGACAGATTCTTCATGAGAGTTCCTGATCAACTGCGTTGTGGTCATATTGGACTGCGGGTGGCGGGCACTATTAGCTTGATCGATCAGGCCAGCAACCGGGAGGCCTGGTCTTCGACAGCGCCGTGGGGTCGGTGACCTCCGAAAGCGAATCCAGGTAAATTCCGGGTAATACAGTCTAATCATTTACTTCTACTTAAATAGCTATTTACACTCAAAGTTCTTTTACATTATTAAGGTAGCCTTGTTTGCTGGCTCTTACTTTGTTTTCAATAAGTACAAGGTAACTTCTTTAAAATATAAATGTTTCCAATAACTGCAATACAGATCCACATCATTTACACATAATACATATTTAGTTCTTTGAATTATTCCAGAAAACGTTAGGAATTTAACTAAACAATTATAGAAAAGTCTAAAACATTAAATTTGCATAATTCTGGCATTATTATTAAACTATTATTGGTTATTTAATGTGGTGTGAAAAACAATCGCAAATAGGCGATCTTAACAATGCAGAGCAAGCCACATGGGGATGGAAATCTTTAACTCAAGATATCAGTGGCAGCCGATATGGGCTACCACTGACACCTTCTGCCTTGCCTCAGAGAATTTTCCCTCCTACCTGTTGCTGTCTTGCAACATTGCATAGCTCCTGACGACGCACGAGAGTTCGAAAGTTTTGAGCTAAAGATTAACATCCCCATGTGGCTTGTTCTGCATTAATGTAGTGTATGCGAGGCTGGCCATCATGGCGTGTGTCACTGGCTGAGGACGCCTAGCAGCTACTTACACTAATAAAGTAGCAAGAAATGAAAAATTCTATGATTTTTTTTAGATACTTATTATCTAAATAAAAGAAATCACTCGTATATTTTGTCAGCTTTGATATCTGCCACGTACGAAATGGTTATTAGTATTCACTTTTTTTTGCAAAAACGTTGTAATCAATGGATATTAATGAATATCCAGAGTGCAACTTGTTGCCAGGTTAGAGGAAGGAATACCTGGCTGTTATCATAAATTAACATTTAAGTTTCAGCTACTGATGAAAGCTAGATTGAAAGTGCCTCATGGTTGCCCTACATATAACGAACAGAATTTACATATCTTGATTTGTTATAGCTCTAAAATCCGATTGAAAAATCTGTTGACACGGACGGAAAATTTCGATTGTCGATTTCATAGTTAATGTATATAATTTGGGTGGGCATATATCAGAAATCACAGCTTGTAGAAATGCAAGCGACGGTACATTTTAATGATAAAAATTTACTAATTGCTGTGAAGTTTTCAGCTTGTCTTTTTTGTGTGTGTTAGTGAAAATGTACATATTGTCCCCCTAAACAAATTACAATTTGACGAGTGTTTTATTTTCTAGTTTTAATATCTGTGATTTCAAAATATGAAAAACTGCTTACAAAATATAATGGTAAGACGTTTTCTCCATTGACTTCTCAATGTCATAGATTGTTTATACAGGTCATCTGTTTACTGCAAAAGGCAGGAAAATCTTTTAGATTTTCCTGTGTAGTAGCGTGTGTAATACAACACAAGTTTGTATCCTGACAAACTTATTTCCGGCTAAAATAACATCCACTGTATATATATTATGTATATATTTATGTGAAGCATATAATGCTCAATACAGTTTCTCGTTGATCGTCTACTGGAATATTTGAAGCGGAACAACCAGGGTCAAAGGTCAAAGGTGAAGACGGTGGTTGTAAATATGTGAATTATATACTGAAAACCAATCTAAAAAAAATAAAATTATTCAATTAGACAGAACTCTTATGTGGATTACTGCAATAGACTCAGTGGAAAAGCAATAAACCCTTAAGGATTATACAGTGACTGGGATATGGGAAGCAAATGAGATCGATCAAAGGTGTTGTTAACTCCAGTTTATTAAGTCAAGAGGCTTTACCAGCCTCACGGCATTCTTCTTGAGAGATAGAAACCCTCCAACCATACTGAACGTCAGTCAGCTGAACGTCAGTCAACTGAACGTCAGTCAACTGAACGTCATTCAGCAGAACGTCAGTCAACTGAACGTCATTCGGCTGAACGTCAGTCAACTGAACGTCATTCAGCTGAACGTCAGTCAACTGAGAAATAACGAAAGAATTGATCAGTATCACAACAAGGCAGTTTGCATCAACTGAGGTGGAAAAGGAACTCTGGCTTAAGCGAAGCTGGAGAGGTGGAATGATATATTAATGAGAGCCAGAAAAAAAAAAATATTTTTCTCCCCTTTCTCAGATACGAACATGTGTTTATCAGGCAGCAGGTGGTTTCTAAGGTATTTTTCAAGACACAACTATAAGTTTCAAAACAAAGACATATTTCTATGGAGAGTGTTGTCCCAGAAACTAGATACTGTGCCTTTCTCTGTTTTATGACAGAGAAGGAATATATACATTTTAGATGGCGCATGGTCCTATTTTAGTCTCAATAAATCAGTATTCATAGCCTTCAGTTAGATCAGTGCATGTGTTGTCCAGACGATACTAATCTTGTTAGCTAGGGATCTGAGGATCACCTGTGCTGGTCTAATATTTGACAGGTATGGTCATCCTCGGTATATTAAGCTCACAAGGTAAAGGTGAGATACTATCAGAGACAAAACACAAATATTTGTTTACCCGAAGTCAATATTTTTCGGTTGTCATACACAAATTCAAAAGTAAACACGACCTAGATAAATCTCGCCAGCTGACCGAAAACTAAGTTCTTGGGCGGGCCCAAGAACCTAGTTTCAACCCCCAAGTCTTAAACAGGTAATTACACACTCACACATGCATGCAGGCATTCACATGGGCGTGGAGATTGGGGCGGATGGGAAGGGGTGGCGGCGGATGGGGGTAGATAAATTACAGTTTCCATGGAGCCACACACAGGACTCTGAGTGGTTAGAGCTGATTCGCCTCCACCAGTCACAAGCTCACACGTCATCGCTACGGTATAAACAAAACAGTAGCCACACTTCCTAACATCAATATTCCTGTCATTTTTTCGCGTGGTCTGATAATAACACAAGAAATATATATTTATATGTTATACATATACATTACATTAAATATATTGTCTCGATTTATCTTTACACAATTAAAAAAAACTATCCAATAGCTGTAAAATTCAAAATATATTTCTTTGCCTATTTCTGCAGTAACTGAAAAAATCCAGCAGTGTGGTATTGATGAGCTGTGCTGCAAGCATATGGATATACTTCATAATTACGAATGTTGACACTTCTACTTTATCTTCTTAGGGGTAACACACAGTATATATAACTATAACTGGAGGTACTCGCATATTCCCACTCAAGTTAATTTTTACCAAACAATCAGGAAACAGTTTAGTGCGAATTGCCAATCAATTTAATTAATATTGAAATAGTTTTGAGTCAGAATCACCCAGAAGGGGTGAGGATGCATGGAAGTAATTAAACAATATAGAGAAAACAGTTTAAGATAATATTTCAATTAAAAAAAATCGACTCAATATCCCAGAAAAATTACTTGTGATTGATTAAAATTATTCAGTTTAACGAGAGAAAATGCCATTAAATGAATCTGATAACATTCAGAAATCATAAAATGGAGACAGGTATAAAAGTTTCAGATGTTTATATATATATATATATATATATATATATATATATATATATATATATATATATATATATATTATATATATATATATATATATATATATATATATATATATATATATATATATATATATATATATATATATGTCGTGCCGATTAGGTAAAACTGGTCAATTAGCAAGAACTCATCTAAAATTAAGTCCTTTCTAAAATTTTCTTATACGTTTAAAGATATATTTTTTTCATTTATGTTAATGTAAGAATTTATAATTTTGTACCAAGAGAAACTTTGAAAACCTACCTAACCTTATTACAACAAGCGCAATTTAATTTAGCCTAACCCAACTAAATATATTTTAGATACGTTAACATTAATTTAATAATAAACAAACACAATGAAATATATTTTTTCGTTATGTTCAGAATGATTTTGGCGAAATTATTGCATACACAAATTTTCACTTGTCTTATATGGAAAGAAGAGCCTTGCTATTTAAGCCAAAATCGCAAGTTTTACCTAATCGGCACGACATATATATATATATATATAATATATATATATATATATATATATATATATATATATATATATATATATATAAATAAAATGGAGACAGAAAAGTTTCAGATGTTTATATATATATATATATATATATATATATATATATATATATATATATATATATATATATATATATATATATAAACATCTGAAACTTTTCTGTCTCCATTTTATGATTTCTGAATGTTATCAGATTCATTTAATGGCATTTTCTTTCGATAAACTGAATAATTTTAATCAATCACAAGTAATTTTTCTGGAATATTGAGTCGATTTTTTTAATTTAAATATTATCTTAAACTGTTTTCTCTATATTGTTTAATTACTTCCATGCATCCTCACCCTTCTGGGTGATTCTGACTCAAAACTATTTCAGTATTAATTAAATTGATTGGCAATTCGCACTAAACTGTTTCCTGATTGGTAAAATTAACTTGAGTGGGATATCAGTACTCCAGTATAGTTATATATATATATATATATATATATATATATATATATATATATATATATATATATATATATATATATATATATATATATTATATAATATAATATTCAGAAACTTACACAGTTTATACGTCTCTTCCCTGCATGAATTTCACGATATAGCAAGTTAAATGTGCTGTGTCTAAAGAAACATTAAATAGTAAGAGGATCAGTATAATTTAATATTTATTCACTGTTATACCTTTGTTTGCTTTCTGATTTAGAAAAGTTTGAGCCTGATAAACAATTAAAATGCTGTTCATATTGGTTAAGATCTTTTTAAACAATAAGTGTATTACTATAATACAACAACACCAAAAATAATAAAATATTTATTATCATTGCTTTATTATAAGATAAGAGCTAAAGGCTCCAACCTCACCCACTCCTGTTGTCGACTGTTTTCATTTGCATACAGCTTAATTTACACAGCTGGTTGTTATTTTCTCAGTGGACCCGCCGCTGCGGGAGCCTCTGCCGGAACTATAAAGTTTCCCCTAATGTGGGTCCATGTACGCCCCGGAGGGCCCTAATGTAACATAACTAGGACTACCGGTGAATTTCTAATAATATAATAGACTGGTTAACACAAAAATGTTATTTACCATTAGAACTACGCCGCTGGAAGGCAGCGAATGTCTAGGATATCATAGATTACTGGCGTCAACTATAGTGTTGGTAATGTAACCTTTGTGTTCAGTGATAATGTTGGTTATTTGTATCTCCTTACGTGTTTAAGGTAATTTCCATAGCCTCAATCAGGGGTCGTTTTGTATGATAACCTTTTCAAGGGAGGTAGGTGCGTTGTTGCTGGCGAATTGCTGCTGATATAGGGAATTTGCAGCTACACTCCACTTCCTCGCATCAAGTCTGATTATGTGCTGTTCCTCAGGTATTAAATGGCTCTTACGGATTTGGCGTTTCTCCGTCAGTCAAATAACAAGCTGTTCTCAGAGGGAAAATCTTGTGTCAATAAAGGCGTGCCAGTCTTCAAGAATAATAATAATACGAATGATATACACACGAAACCAGGCTAGCCTTCAAGAGCGCTTCGTCAGTAACACACGACACGAGTATTCATCTGTGGAGACTTAAAGCCACGAGATAGTTAAACATTTCATGTAACATAAATAAGTACATGGTTCAGCACGACTGCAGTGTTGCTATTCAATCTGCAGCAAACCATTTTTTCCCATGTAATCCTGTCTGCTAACCATGATGAAATGAGAGTGATAATAAGATAGGTAATTAATTAATCCTTTGCTAGAGGAGACAAATACGAGGCACATGATAAAATATAATCCATTTGAGTGCTGTCTGTAATAATAATAATAATAATAATAATAATAATAATAATAATAATAATAATAATAATAATAAAAGAGCAAGTATTTTCAAACCTCTGGTAACTATGGAAATTTTTTGTCAACACAAAAAAAATAATCCCTATCAGATCTTCATAGGGTTCTTTTTTTTTTTTTTTTAGACAGTTTTGAGTTTTGCATCTCTCAACATTACGGTACTTTATGACCCATACTGGTTTAACACTTACCCCATGAATACAGTAATAATAATAATAATAATAATAATAATAATAATAATAATAATAATAATAATAATAATAATAATAATAATAATAATCAACATTCACATTAAAATGTCATAAATGTATCTCAAAGACCCATAACCCACGCTTCTTTATATCTCACTCTTTTATTATAAAATAAAATAAATAAAGATGGTAAAATCATCTCAGCTTTTTCTCCAAGTACAAAAGATCTCATGGAGCCCCAGCAAACCCTTGCGGAACCCTAGGCTTCCGAGGAGCCCTGTTTGGAAACCCCTGTGAAAGGGTATACATTTATTTATTATGGTACTAAGAAAACTTAATTTTTATTTTTTCTAGAGCAATATTATTTAATTTTACAATCAATAAAAACCACATAAATGAAGATGTTAATAAATATTAGCCTTAAGATAAATTCGAAATTTAACATAGACACCGAGGTGTATATCTCGGTGTTTGTAAACTGAGAGTTTACTTTTGTATTTATCTTAGGGATCAAAAATATTATTGGCTAGTGGTGAAGAGATGATATCAAGCCTGAATGATCACTGTGTAGTCAATAGGTCTTAAACGCAATTAATCGAATAATTTAACAGACAGAAGATATACCCAAGGAGAGATGCAATCACTAAGTGTATACACAGAGCTTTTAACCCTCGTACAGCCGGTAGGTTTTAAAGGTATCATATTCAATCCAGTTTAATTATCACAATATATTGATTGGTTATATGTTTACATAAAAGTATAAACATAGAGAAATCTGGTTGTTCTCTAATCTCTATTTTAATTTTTTTACTTAATCGCTTCGTTTTCTTTGTAATTTACTTTCATCCCAATTTTAAGAGTTAAAGCAGTCTTTATTGGTGGTGTACAGGTGAATTGCAGCCTTAATAACCCTTGTGCAGACGATAAGCTTTAAACCTAACAGTCCATCTAAGTACAAATGTGCGACAAGAAGTAAGATCAATTAAGATCAACTACGACAGATTAAGGAGAAACGAACATAACGAGCAAGAAAAGGCATCAATTAAGCCCAAATGATAAAAGCGAAATTAGACATAATAAGTAAATCGCTTAAGTGTTTATGATGGGCGAGTCTGAGGCAGTGATTACTTGAGCATTCCAAGACCCAGAATCCCCCACCACACACACACACACACACACACACACACACACACACACACACACACACACACACACACACACACACACACAATCTGGAGAGTGATATAGTGGAAGCAGGATCCATACAAAGCTTTAAGAAGCTACGATAAGCTCATGGAGCAGGGAGAGAGAGTGGGCCTAGTAGAGACCAGCGAAGAGGCGGGGCCAGGAGCTGTGAATCGACCCCTGCAACCACAAATAGGTAAACCCACACACACACACACACATACAAACAAACACGCACACACACACAAGCACTAAAAGCCAAGTCTGAAGGCCAATGTTTACATGTGTGACTGGGCATAATGTACGAAATTCTACTGATTCAAGGCAGGAATTTATCGATATTTTATGGATGAGGAGGTTGTTGGTACCTAGAACAGCCAGCTGCAATGGTGCTATGCAAGTACATGGCTGTTCATTATTTTCATTTTGTTATTATTATTATTATTAGTAGTAGTAATAGTAGTAACAGTAGATAGTAGTAGTAGTAGTAGCAGTAGTAGTAGTAGCAGTAGTAGTAGCAGCAGTAGTAGTAGTAACAGTAGCAGTAGGAGTAGCAGCAGAGTAGTAGTAGTAGGAGTAGTAGTAGTAGTAGTAATAGTAGTAGTTATAGTAACAGTAGGAGTAGCAGCAGCAGCAGTAGTATTAGTAGTAGTAGTAGTGGTAGTAATAGTAGATAGTAGTAGTAGTAGTGGTAGTAATAGTAGATAGTAGTAGTAGTAGTAGAAGTAGTAGTTGTAGTAGTAGTAGTACCAGTAGTAGTAATAGTAGTCGTAGTAGTAGGAGTAGCAGTATTGCTGTTGTATTTATAGTGTTGTACTTGTTGTGGTCATAGAATCCCGTGAGAATTAAAGATAAAATTCTACAAATCACAAAATGTGTGCTAGAGAACCTGGGGAATTAGAGGTAATCGGGTTTGATTCAAGGAAATGTAGGACGGCTCCAGTTTCCTGGATCAAAAGGCCTTCAGTGGTGACAAGGTGACCCCCAGAGAATGGAGATTGCTCTTTAGATTTAAGCTAATTACTAACAAACTGTGAATCCATATTAAAATTATACGTTTGACTGTCGGATTATGTGGATGCGCTAAACCTGCATCGTTAATGGAAGGTAATCCGGTTCGACCCTTGAATCAATGGACCCTCATAAGCATCAACGCACATCAATCACCCTTCACGAAAAAGCTTAAACAACACAGAAAAAAAAATTGAAACAAGGAGTAAAATTGAAGGCAGGGATATCAACTACTTTAGATTTATTGCAGCTGCTGGCTCCTCCCTAGTCCCCGGAATCCGGGAAAGTTGCCGCAACCATCTTCCCCCTAACCCTTCCTCCCTCCGTCTGGGAGCGCCAGCTCTTATAACAGGAGTTTATGTGGTTTTTACGGCATCTTACGGCCCAAACTGTCGAAGTGGGGTTTTTATTCTTGACAGATTCCGCTTATTATTCTGTGTGGAGGATGCTATCGGTGACTTTTATTTCGTAGCAGTGAAGGGGAGAGACATGCTAGGGCCGACGCCTCGCCGTCGCCACAAGGCTTGTTGACGAGTCTCCAACACTGTTCCTAACTCAATCACCAGTAATTCCTCACTCGGTCGTCAACACTCCTTCACACAGTCAACAACCCCTTCACACAATCAACACTCCCTCACACAGCCGCCAACACTCCCTCAGACAGACACCAACACTCCCTCACACAGACGCCAACACTGCCTCACACAGCCGCCAACACTCCCTCAGCCCAACTGCCACAGCCGCCAACACTCCCTCAGACAGACACCAACACTCCCTCACACAGGCTCCAACACTCCCTAACAGCCGCCAACACTGCCTCATACAGCCGCCAACACTCCCTCAGACAGCCGCCAACACTCCCTCACACAGCCGCCAACACTCCCTCAGACAGACACCAACACTCCCTCACACAGACGCCAACACTCTAACACAGCCGCCAACACTCCCTCAGACAGCCGCCAACACTCCCTCAGACAGCCACCAACACTCCCTCACACAGCCGCCAACACTTCTACACAGCCGCCAACACTCTAACACAGCCGCCAACACTCCTCAGACAGCCGCCAACACTCCTCAGACAGCCCAACACTCCCTCAGACAGCCACCAACACTCCCTCACACAGGCGCCAACACTCCCTAACAGCCGCCAACACTGCCTCATACAGCCGCCAACAGTCACTCGTCAACACTTTCTCACAGTCGCCAACACTTCTTCACACTGTCGCTAACAGACAGCGTCTTGACGTATCCCCAGCACTTTCCGACAGTCATAAAGCACGCATCACGACACACCACCAACACACGATATTTTTGTCTTGATATGATAAAATGCTCATCCTGAACCAAAGCAGAATATTTTTTGCTGAGAGTTATGTTTCTAGAGCAAGATATTACAGGATATATATCAGTAGCACCACTACGAGGTGAACACTCGCCACCAACACTGCTACTGCTTTCTATAACTCATCTCGCTACAACAACTATTTCTCATTTCTGGTTAAATGTAGGCTGTAATAGGTTTATGTAGCCTACTTTATAAACATATAACAAAATAACACCTATAATATATATATATATATATATATATATATATATATATATATGATTATTATTATTAATACAGCCACAGGGAGGCCTAGTCACAGACGGGCCGCGGGGGGCGTTGACCCCCGAAACTCTCTCCAGGTATGCTTCAGGTATAACCAAAACTAAGTCTAAACTCAGAAGGGTAACACATAAAACAGTGTTTGAAAATTTATATAAGCTTCAAGAAACTAACGTTAGGAGCCACGATACGAAATTAACGTTGATTCAAGAAAATGCAGCTACCCTTTCCTTCCTTGGATTAAAATATATCATCTTCCTTACCCCCCCCAGCGTTGTATGACCTTAGCGCTTCTCCTTATTTCATTCATTGGGGAACTCTAAATCCATAGGTGTCATCTCAAATTCCTTATATTAAGAGCTCTTCACCGGGATCAAGGCATATATGGTTGCCGTACTTACTACTGTAAGCGTGAAAATAAGAATTTCCATTCTGGTGATTTAGATTTTAGATTTTGGTCCTAGGGGCGAGTTTAATGGGTAGAGCCACTCATTCCCTGGATGGTGGGGGGGGGGTGGGAGAGGAGCAATAGAAATTTGGCGAAAAAAATAAATATAATAAACATTATTACAGCACATGTATCATGTAACCCAATATATTTCATTATTTTTATCATAATTTTTAATTTCCACGATGCTTCCCTCGAGGGGTTGTTGAAGCTGATGAGAATTTTTAGGGGAAAAAAAAAGCCAGCTAGGCTCATCTGTTATGTTTTTTGAATTTATGTCTCGTGAAAATATGCCGAGATGTCTCGTGCTCGACGGTGAATAACAACATAATGTAGAGAGACATAATATGGCATTATGTACTGAATATTCAGTGCATTAATATGCCCCTCACGGAAGGTGCCTTGATGCCAGCGAGTAACTCCTGATCCAAGTGATCAAACTTCTCCCAATTCCTTGGATCGAACCCGATTGCCTCCCATTCCAGAGGCACTGTGCGACCCGCTGATGTTTAGCGCTTCCTCGTTGTAAAAAAAAAAAATATGCCTTAATATTACAAAAGTTTAAATGCACAATTAAAAAAATCATATGGATATTAAAATATACACAAATATACACATAGGGATTGTTGAGATGCAAAATTTTGATCAAGTAAAAAATATATACAAAGAGAGGTGTTTATTTATCCGCTTATATACACTGAGAGGTGTATATATATATATATATATATATATATATATATATATATATATATATATATATATATATATATATATATATATATACATATATAATTCTGGATTTTTTCATGTTTTGGGGGATCAATTGCTCCCGATAAGTCTGCGTATATACAGCAAACTTTCAGAAATCGATGTCGGAAATCCCGTAAGAAAAATCTGTGTACATACAGCAAATAGTCAGAAATCGATGCTGGGAATTCCGTAAGTAAAGTAACGTTGTAAATTACGAGTTGACTGAGGACTCGTACGGCTGTGCTCCTGAGTGAGTCAAACCACACTTCTCGGAGTCCAAAGGTGTATTTATCATCACCTACATTTCTCTTTGCAGAATGTAAATATACTATTTACTCATATTTAAAACACATTTCATAATATATTTTTGTTCCCCACAGATCTTTATCTGATGTATATATATCGTCCAAAACCAAACGTCTGATTCGCTTCGAATTTCACGGCGTGTAAAATAAACTTTATTTTCTTATGAGAGTTGTAGAGCTTGTCGTAATTTAGCTAAAATAAATTCACTGACTAGTTTGCTCTAGAGGTTCGTCTCTTGACGGTAATATTATTGATGATAGTTTAAAATACTGATTATGATTATGTAATGATTATATTAATTATACTAATTGTAATTACTTAGGCTGTTGATTATTGTTCTTACATAGGTAACTATTCCTTATATTTACACAGACGAATAAATTTGGTTTGAAAAATAATTTCGTAAACAATATAGTTTAAAGTAGAAGCTTTATTATTATTAGTATTATTACTATTAAAATTATTTATGGAGAAAACCTAAAGCCGTAGCGCTAATACAGTGCCAATAGAATGTAGGATAATCTGGGTTGAAACAACGAGAGGAGAGCCCCAATTCCTTGGATGAAAAGCATTTTACCAGTTTCAGGACATTCTCTCTGAAGGGTGGCTTGAGTCCTCCTCCAGGAGCTCATCGGACCCTTGGAGGAGGATGCCCTGGTACCGATGAAGGACTTCTAATCCAAGGAAAAGGAGCTGTTATCTCCCTTAAAATAAACCTGATTACCTCTCCTCCTCCATGCTCTCTATGACCCCTGCGGGTTTAGCGCTTCTTGAATTAAGATGATAAAATTATAGAACAAAAATAAATAAATAATAATAAATAATTAATATTAATAAATAATAAAAAGTAATAATAATAATAATAAAAATAAAAGTCCACATCAAAAGAAATCTTCGGGCAAATATTTTTGCATCGGCATTTTGTGGCACCAGAAAATTCTGTGTCATATTTCATAGTTTAACTTGAATTTATAAATTGTGACAGAGATATAGACTGTGTGAAAGACGGTGACCAGTGTGTTTGACGTATTATTGTGTGTGGTAATAAGAGACTGATTTGAAATACGTCACTCCTTGAAGTATCTCAGTGGTTTTGTTGTTTGCTGGATGAACACAAGAAGAATGTGTGTGTGTGTGTGTGTGTGTGTGTGTTAGTTAACATTTTGTCCTAGGCACATGTCGATTAGACACTAGGCCTGTTGTATGTATGTGTGTGTGTGTGTGTGTGTGTGTGTGTATTAGTTAACATTTTGTCCTAGGCACATGTCGATTAGACACTAGGCCTGTTTTATGTGTGTGTGTGTGTGTGTGTGTGTGTGTGTGTGTGTGCTTCATTCCCACTGGAGTAAGGGTTCCCACAAGAGACCTGGTGCTCAACAGAACGATGCTTGGCGATACCCATAACACAGGAACAATTGTTCCACTTGGCGATACCCATAACACGGGAACAATTGTTCCACTTGGCGATACCCATAACACCAGAACAATTGTTCCACTTGGCGATACCCATAACACCAGAACAATTGTTCCACTTGGTGATACCCATAACACCAGAACAATGGTTCACATCTGCCGATACCTGTACCATTAGCGCCAGAACGGTCAAGAGGGTACTTGGTAATAGTTTCTCCTTAGAAAAAAACTGGTCGTATAATTCTAATAATTAGCACTCTCTCAATGGAAAAAATTCCCTTGACGTTCGTTCATTACTTTGTATTTAGTTCATGGCTGCTGGGTCATTGGCTCGGCCAGGCCTAATTACTAGGTAGGATATAAAGATAATTAATAAACGATGTGCCCTGTTTGGTGTGCTAGAAAGTGGAACCCATGTAACCAACATTTTTTATTTTATAAATGTGAAAAAACATTTTAGGTAATGTTTCTTATTATTTTTCTGTTTTTCTAGGTTTCGAGATGAAAAGAAAATATCTAGCTTGTGTCACACCTTGTATATAAGGTTTATCACACCATATATAAGCTGTGACCAGTGCAGTTCCAATACTTCATCAACTTGTATATGAAAAACTCTGAAACTCTTCATTAAAACTGTGCTTTAATATACATATTCTTAAATATTTAAGTTAAGAAACATTATAAACTATATTGTACATGTATTTATTTTAGTGTTCACGTAAAAATGAATAAATTCTTTCTTTCGATATTAACTGGAGATTGTAGGAATAAATTGGTGGAATACAGGGTATTTCAAAGTAATGGATTTGCTTTGAAATTGGGTTAGTCTTTTTAAAACTCCCTGTATTAATACCATTATATTCATAAAAAAGCGTTAAACCCGTATGAGTCATATAGCACCTGGAGAAGGTTAGGTAATCATTTATGATCCGAAGAAGTTCAGGGTTACTCCAGTTCCTTAAAGAAAAGATCCATCGGTATCATCAAGGTTCTTCGTCCCTCCCGCTACCTTCCTTGAGAGAATGGGACAGGTCATCCTGAAGGCAAATCCCAGATAATAGTAACTCCAGCTCTTCTGGAAGGAAACCTTTGAGGCTCCTGTTTCTGTCGAGCCTTTAATGGAATACTAGATATCTTCACTCCCTTACTGATTCCTCCCAGCTCTGGCTGACAGATTTCAACACTGTTTATGGGAGTCATTCTATGTGATGGAGTATAACAGGAAGACGTAGGTAGCCTTAGTGCTCAATGTATAACATCACAAGAGAAACTGGTAAGCAGCACATTACTGATGCACTCAGTGTTGATAAAAAAAAATGGGTTACTGGAACGCAATTCTAAGAGTTTTTCAATATCATGTTCCCTGGACGCGAACCCAGTGAGCTCTGGGCTCTTGAAGGCTTATCCTTCACAGTCTTCTTCCATTACTTCAACCATTATCATTATCCCGTTATTACTATCATAATCCGTATTTATTAATGGTCAGCCTTCACACGGCGTTTTTTTTTTTCATGTCACCTGCCTGTTGTTGGATGTTGGTGTTATTAGTGTCATAGGGAGGATTTGTTGGGAGCGTCCGGCCTACCATTACATATCTCTTATCGCCCTCCTAACCATTTCCATTAAAATCACCTTTATTATGACTTCACCGCTATCACTCTCTCACTCTCAAACACCATCATTATTATCACCAGCTCCATCACCATGTCTGTATCACCATCACTCTTCTGACCACCATCACCACAGTCACCATTACTGCTGCCAACACCACAGCGTCGACCATCATCACCAGGACCATGGCGACGACGACTACCACCACCATCATGACGACTACCACCACCTACATCAATAAAATGATGGGCATGACTGCCACATCTGCCGCCACTACATAACAAATACCACCCACAACACTGCTACTGCAATCACCACCCACAACACTGCTACTGCAATCACCACCCACAACACTGCTACTGCAACCACCACCCACAACACTGCTACTGCAACCACCACCCACAACACTGCTACTGCAATCACCACCCACAACACTGCTACTGCAACCACCACCCACAACACTGCTACTGCAACCACCACCCACAACACTGCTACTGCAACACCACCCACAACACTGCTACTGCAACCACCACCCACAACACTGCTACTGCAACCACCACCCACAACACTGCTACTGCAACCACCACCCACAACACTGCTACTGCAACCACCACCCACAACACTGCTACTGCAACCACCACCCACAACACTGCTACTGCAACCACCACCCACAACACTGCTACTGCACCACCACCCACAACACTGCTACTGCAACACCACCCACAACACTGCTACTGCAACACCACCCACAACACTGCTACTGCAACACCACCCACAACACTGCTACTGCAACCACCACCCACAACACTGCTACTGCAACCACCACCCACAACACTGCTACTGCAACCACCACCCACAACACTGCTACTGCAACCACCACCCACAACACTGCTACTGCAATCACCACCCACTACTAGAACCACAAGAACCACCACCACCACCAGTCGCCACTGCCGCTACCATCGTCGCCACTGCCGCTACCATCGTCCCCACCACCTCTACCATCATCGCCGCCGCCGCCGTCACCACCGCCAGCAAAATGAATTTCTTTGTCACAAATACTGAGAATTTCATCCCTAAATTTACGTTGAATATTAATAACAGTTTGGGATGATAATTTTTTTAAACAAATATTATTTTTCCGATGAGTGGAGATATTCTATGTGCAGGTTTATTTTTATTTCAAATTTATAAACTATCAACACTCAAAATAGAAATGAAGCTGGGCATTTCAAAAATAATTTCAGGGTCTCAGGGCAGCATATTTAATGCTTCTGTAACGCAAGATATTATTATTACTTTCATAGAGAAACGCAAAATCCATAAGAGTTATACTGCGCTTTGGGAATGGGAGGTACTCAGGTTCGATCAGAAAAAGGAAGGGCGCTACTATTCCTTGGATTTTGATTTTAAATTCAAAATATACAGAAAACCAACAAAGAACTGTTCTTATGTGCAATATTAATCTTCACATCATGATAGAGTTAAATTTTCTGTATTCTCATCAATATTTTTGAGAGTTTTGCGCATTTGGACCCCATGAGTTCATAGACGAAGAAATATTGAATATTTATGAAATATCTAATTATGTAAAATACCCAAAACGCTTAATAGATAAATCTTTTAAAAATGTTAGGAATACTTTTTGTAATTCAGAAAAGTACAATCTTATTTAACCAAGAATATGTTGGTTTTCCTTTACCATGAAAATTTCTTGATATACCTTCTCTACTTAAGAATTTTAAAATCAAAGTTGTATTTAAAAATCTTGATACAGTAAAAAAAGTTTGATTAAGAACTTTCCCAGAAATGCTGACGGTTGTGTCTACAAGATTCCTTGTAAAATAATGTGATAAAGTTTATTACCGTCATACTGATAAAAGCCTTGAAGATTATAACAACATAAATATAGTATTAGAACTGGACAAGAGTCTGATGCTCTGTTTATTCATATGAGAGATTTTAACCATCCAAGTGAACCAACCAGGTTCATGGTTGAGAGAAATATAATTGAATCAAGCTGCAGAAAAAAAAGTTTTGAATTTAATATGAATATTGGTTTAGGACTATGCAAACTAGATTTATTTATAATTAATAAAATTTAGGAATAATTTAAGCTATGTTTGACAGGTCTTTGACCATCTCACCCGCATATCATGAAGGGACGGGTGAGGTGTCGAATGTTGACCCTGAGATATAATCTAGGCCTTATATGACTTCTGTCCTATTATCTTTACAGTTCTTTGATAATGTGAGAAATCACAAAAGCGCTTGGAAGTACACAGTTTTTCACAGTAGTTGTTTTGCATATTGTGATATCTCCTGTTTACTGTGATTTATATATATATATATATATATATATATATATATATATATATATATATATATATATATATATATATATATATATATATATATATATACAAAAAAATATATATATATCACTCGTGAAGAGAGGTTGAGTTACCCTCTAAATCTCTACAGTCTTTAAATGAATTTTGTATAATTTTCTTTATGCTGATTACTCGGGAAGGCTGGGAAAAACTGAATTATAATAATATTTGTTGATCTCAATATTTTGTTTGAAAATATAATTGGACGTTGAACTGTATAAGCTTCTATGAAGCACATAACCTAGGAAGAGTAATTCAGGGCAAGAATGGTGGAGGCTAGATACTCCGTCAGCATAGCTTGGGTCCGGTGTCTGACCAGTCTGACTACATCTTGGGGTTCATCAAGCAACATAAAAGTGTACTTACCATCCGATGAGATGACTATCACTTTGGCTGAGGAAGACAGCACACAACTGTGAATTATTGTTCCCAGAGCCTCACCAGGAGAGAGATGAACAGCGAGTGTTTCCTTAGAGCAACAAGTAGAAAGATAAACAGGTAGTGTTTCCAGAGCCACAACATGAGAGATACAGAGGTAGTGTTTCAGGAGCCACAACATGAGAGATACAGAGGTAGTGTTTCAGGAGCCACAACATTAGAGGTACAGAGGTAGTGTTTCCAGAGCCATAACATTAGAGATACATAGGGAGTGTTTCCGGAAAGATACCCCTGGAGAGATAAACAAGGAGAACTTCCTCTACTCCCAATATTTCTTCTTCAAGTTCCTTCTCAATAATAAATTCATTAATGATTTTAATATATTATGTATATAAAATAACTTGGAAATTGTTACGTTATTAAATACCACCTTCTATCAAACACACACACACACACACACGTGAGCGCGCGAGCGAGCTCAGACATCTTTGAAGATGTGTTCAAAGACGTGCATCGTAAGATCTTAAAAACCGTGAACTGGTTAGCCTTGACGACCTGTAGTGGTCAGGCTTTCAAGACAATATGAGATTGCCGACCCATGTAGCTGGAAGGTATCAGACTCATGCTGCTGATGTTCTCTGATAATAGTCAACGAGCATACTGCGTTACATGTGGCTGAAATCTTGCAAGAATAGCACTTGACGGTTCTTGAATATAGACACTGTGGTGGCCTGTGTGTAAGAGTCACTGAGATGGGACGGGGACTCAAACTCAGTGGTGATGACACCATAGACGGACGGTGACCCGCCGCTACCCATCTAATATGACGGGGAAATCGTGAAAATAGCCTGAAAAGGCTTGGGTCAGCTGTGATACAATTTGTTTCATACACACTTGTCATCAAAAACACTTTACACGGCTCTGAGAAGGTTCTACACAACGCCCTACGAAACAAAATACGCACACAGATGTGGACATCCTCGTCAGCGACTAGCAGGGGTGAGGGTATCACCCCCTGGGATCCAAGCAGTTCGAAGTGGACACCACTGAGTCTTACGTACCTAAGGTAGGAAACCCCTGGGATCCACCATTTTGAGGTGGATCCCAGGGGATTAATGCAGTTCTAGGTAGACATCCCTGAGATTAATGCAGTTCTAGATGGAGATCCCTGGGATCAATACAGTTCTAGGTTGAGATATCTGGGATAAATGCATTTCTTGGTGGAATCCCAGGGATCAATGTAATTCTAGGTGGATATCCCTGGGATGAATGCAGGATCTACGCACTTCGAGATAGGGGCACCCCTCACCAGCGCCCCAAACGACTGAGAACTCCGCACTGGACGGAGGTGTTGCTGTTGCCATTTCATTTTGTTAAAGGTGAGGATGACACGAATAAACGAAGTTCTAAGCATACGTACTTCCGCTATTATCCCACGATAGCTGCAAATGCTATACACTTTGCATTAAGCACTCGGGATTGTTGTATTCCCAGCGGCTTGAGAGAGTTGTCAAGTCCCCTTATTTATTTCATAATTGTTACGCATTAAGACAAATTATTGTAATATTCTCAACTCAAACGGAAAGTGTATTCCTTATCCAGCGGGCAACAAAGACTCATTCTATTATAACTTATTTCCGCAATTAACTGCCATGTGGGATTTTTTCCCCTGTCACATCTGGAACAAACTGTTAGGTGGGTGTGCGGTGGTGAACCTCCTGGCGTTTGTCTGAACCTCCTGGCGTGGGCGGGGCTGCAGGAATGGGCGTGCGTTTCGCGTCTCCTGGCGAGGGAGTGTGATGGGACATTTGGCGAGGGCGTGCGGTGGTGTACCTTGTGGCGTAGTCATGCAGTGGAGAACATTCTGGTTTGGGTGTGCCGGGGCGCAAATTCTAGGGTGGGCGCCCTATGGTGCACTTTCTGGAGTGGGTGGGGATGCAGAACTGGCGTGCGGCAGTAAACTTCTTGTCTCGGGCGAGGTAGGAGGAGGAGTGGGCGTGCGGGTTGTGCATTTCCTGCTGCAGAAGTGATCGTGTGGGCGGTGAACCTCCTGCAGCAGAGGGGGCTGCAGACATGGGCGTGCGGGCGGTGCGTCGGAGCTGGTAATGGACAGCGGAAGTCACCTTAATAATGCCACAGCACTTTGCGCCCAGGAAACTCAAGGTTATAAAACACAATTGGCCGTACTTTTGCGTGTCCTTTTTGTCGTTCAATATTCATTATTCGCTTTTTATTGAGGGTTCTGGCAAGGGAGTCGAGCAGCTAGGGAGCGAGCGGTCGGAGGATCGAGCCTCCACCAGTCCTGCGGTTCCTGCAGGTTGCTAAACTTTCTTTACACAGAATGTAACGACAGTTCTTCAGGTTGTGGCGACGGTTCTGCAAGAAACGACAACTGGGACTTTTATTGTTGGAATTGTGTCTTCGATAACTCACTGTGATAACACACTGTGATAGCACACTGTGATAGCACACTGTGATAGCACACTGTGATAGCACACTGTGAAAATACATTGACTGTGATAACACAATGTGTTAACACACCGACTGTGATAACACACTGTGACAACACACTGACTGTGATAGCACATTGTGATAGTACACTGTGATAGCACACTGTGACAGTACACTATGATAACACACGCAGTGTCTGGCTTAGTCATCTTTCTAGCTGCAGGAAGAGCACTCGAGTAAAGTTAGGTAATAAATGTTCCCGCAATTAGTGGACGGAAGATCGAGCCTTTATTGCTGGTTTAATACTTGACCTAAATAAAATTTTGACTGCTGGAGTTCTGGTAGAACTGGCTATTGGGGTTCTGGTAGAACTGGCTGCTGGGGTTCTGGTAGAACTGGCTGCTGTCGTTCTGGTAGAACTGGATGCTGGGGTTCTGATAGAATTGAATGCCGAGGTTCTGGTAGAACTGGTGAACGTCTTACAAATCATATAAATGGCTTTCCTTTCTGTGTCTTCACCTCATCTCTGGGTCAGCTGTCCTAGCTAGATGAACTATCTTCATGAATCTCACTATCCAAGATGTGTCTATTATCTTTCAGGCAGTTCCTTCTTTGACGTCCTGACTTTGTCAGCCTTCCTGACTACTTCGAGAATCCTCTTGGATATGTCCTAGATATGTCCTAGTGGGAGAGATTTTCATGTGTTCAGTGGAAGACGCTTTTCTGTGAGCGGCAGGTGTCAGACGTCAACACTTTAAAGGGGTGGACTGGTAAGCCAGTGGAAGGCCTCAGTCAGATGACCAAAAGCTCCAGCTGCGGGTCATCATATGACTAAGACCCGGGTCAGGAAACACTAGTCCTATTTCCTGACATACCTAACCTAACCTAAGACATCAACAATTCCAGTTTCGTTTAGCCAGACTAAAATTCCATCAGTGCCCCGTATTCGCCTTTACTAACTTAATACAATTAATCCCAATTAAATTCTAGTATTCGTTAACTTCCTTGGTCAGGAAGAGTTGAAGTTCAAGAGAATCACTTGGACGATATGCGAGAGGAATATTATTCTTTGGGAGGGGAGAACGGGGAAGGGAAAACATAATATTTTCTCAGGCTGAGATATTTTCACACGTTCTCCATTTCCCTGGAAAAATATCCTCACCAAAGCTTCCCCAACAATTACAGGGAAACATACTCGTAAGTGTAAACTGTTGAATTTTCTAAAATTTTAGTCAGTTTAAGCTTATTATAATTTGTTTGAGTGAGTACATCGTTCAAAGTTTCCTCGTCATTTTTTGGGGGGTTTAATGAAAATTAATACTTTTTGCTACGTCTTTAAAATGGGCATAAATTAATACTTCTGTGGTTGTGTCAGCAACCACAACCAACTTCACTGAGGGTGAAGCACATTTTACCTAAACTCATTATTATTTTTTCTTATGACTATAACGAAGGATGGCATGAAACCATAGGTGGTGTGGGTCAATACGGTGGTGGGTCGATAACCATGACTGGCGGTGGTTGTCATGATAACCATGCCTTGAGCAGTGGTGGGCAGAAACCATGCTGGCGGTGGTTTGTCATGATAACCATGACTGGCGGTGGTGGGTCCAACGCGTGCATAACCATGACTGGCGGTGGTTTGGGCATGATAACCATGCTGGCGGTGGTGGGTCATGATAACCATGACTGGCGGTGGTGGTCATGATAACCATGACTGGCGGTGGTGGTCATGATAACCATGACTGGTGGTGGTGGGTCATGATAACCATGACTGGCGGTGGTGGGTCATGATAACCATGACTGGCGGTGGTTTGTCATGATAACCATGACTGGCGGTGGTGGGTCATGATAACCATGCCTGGCGGTGGTGTCATGATAACCATGACTGGCGGTGGTGGGTCATGATAACCATGACTGGCGGTGGTGGGTCATGATAACCATGACTGGCGGTGGTGGGTCATGATAACCATGACTGGCGGTGGTGGGTCATGATAACCATGTGGGGTGGTGGTCATGATAACCATGCCTGGCGGTGGTGGTCATGATAACCATGACTGGCGGTGGTGGGTCATGATAACCATGCCTGGGGTGGTGTGTCATGATAACCATGCCTGGGGGTGGTGGGTCATGATAACCATGCCTGGGGGTGGTGGGTCATGATAACCATGCCTGGCGGTGGTGGGTCATGATAACCATGCCTGGCGGTGGTGGGTCATGATAACCATGACTGGCGGTGGTGGGTCATGATAACCATGACTGGCGGTGGTGGTCATGATAACCATGACTGGCGGTGGTGGGTCATGATAACCATGCCTGGCGGTGGTGGGTCATGATAACCATGACTGGCGGTGGTGGGTCATGATAACCATGCCTGGCGGTGGTGGGTCATGATAACCATGCCTGGCGGTGGTGGGTCATGATAACCATGCCTGGCGGTGGTGGGTCATGATAGCCATTTGGGACTGGTGGTGGTGGGTCATGATAACCTACTGACTGGCGGTGGTGGGTCGCCAGCATGATAACCATGACTGGCGATCGGGTGGTGGGTCATGATAACCATGCCTGGCGGTGGTGGGTCATGATAACCATGCCTGGCGGTGGTGGGTCATGATAGCCATGACTGGTGGTGGTGGGTCATGATAGCCAAGTGCAGTACTATAGTATGCCATGAAAGCATAAAAGTCAAAGCAAATCGTATTTTATCTTTTCCAGCATTAAAACCTTCAAAGAAAGAAACTATCACAACTCAAGCAGGTAAACACATTCTCACAGGAAAAAAAATCTATAGCTCAGATGATTGACTGGTCATTGCCATTTTGTGTGTCTATATATAGTGTGTGTCTCTTGTAAACAAGGCTGCCCAGCTTTTGATGTACCTGTGGCCGAGTGGTCTAGAGCGTCACTTGGGAACCTTGTCAGCCTTCCCAGACGTGACTTCGAATCCTGCTGACTGCGATCCTTCCTTCCCCTCCCCCTTTCTCTCTCTCTCTCTCTATGTATATATATATATATATATATATATATATATATATATATATATATATATATATATATATATATATATATTTACACTCACACACATATGCGCATAGATACATTCAGTTGTTACCGAACCCCAAACAAAATACTTATACCATTCAAGGTCTTTCTGGCTTTCAAATTTTGTTTCAAGTAAGGAGACATATTGTCCACCTTTTAATGATATATAACAACAAAGTTAATCGCTTACGTTTATCAATACAAGTTCGCGCTTTTCTTTTAACTTTACTTCGACCTGATTGATCGACCATTCTGAGTAACCTAGATTAGAGTATTATATTTTTATTGCTTTTCTTGGTACAGAAGACCGGAGCCACATAACCTGAGAGTTCTGGTAAAAGGATAAGACTCTGTATCTCTGTTTCTTAAGGTGACGACCTAATAAAATTAGTTATGTGTGTGGGGAGGGGGGTGTTTTCTATATTAATTTCTTTATTCATCAAAAAACTTCATTAAAAACGAAAGGTTGACGCTGGATAACAACGTTGAATTAATTAGGAAAGGGTCGCAGTGATTCCAGAAAATAGATATGAGACGTAAACTAGATGGACAAAGATGGAAATTTTTTGTGAAATATATTTTTACGGACAAGTCTTGTGTACGTTATTGCATCTTCATGGCCCAGATCGACCAGCATCGTGGCGTCTATATGGACCATCCAGACGGACGTCGTGACGTATTTATTTCCTCTTTCGATGTACATCGCATATTTTAAACCCCGATCTGAATTACGTCCTGACGTATTTATGGCCTAGTCCGACGTACGTCGTAGACTAAGCAATAAAGAAGGGAAGGTCGCCAGGCTGGTCGGTTAAGGTCTAATTAAAAATAATTTATGCACTAAATTTTTTGTCTCAGTCCTCTGCGAAGAATACAATGATACAATTATATTTTATGAGCTTAAGAAAATTGGTTGTTTTTCTCCAGAGGCTCTGAAGTTTGTTTATATTCACACTGTTACTACTATCTCGAGTAGTAATACTGTTACCTCTACTATTACTATACTATTACTATTATTACCGTTACAGTCACGACTACCATTATATCTAATGCTGCTACTGTTGTAATTAATTTTAATACCACAACTAACTTCTTCAACCTTGTAACTTCTGCTAACTTTTGGTATATGCTTTTGTTGCCACTTCCTCAGATAACTATAACAGCCATGTTGAGTTAAGCATAAGAATTAACAACTGGATATTTGTTACCCTAATTACACTAACGTTATCATTGGACACTGGGCTTGATTCCTTCATTATTGCTGATTCTACGTCATCATTGAAGGCACTTGACTTACACAGTGACTGACAATATGCTCACTGGAGAAGCCAGATTCAGATACTAGAAAATCAGAGAAACGGTAATTAAAGTGTTATTTTTTTGTCTTTCGTTACATATTGAATAACTTCCATTGATAAAGTTGGTAAGTTAGCCACATAAAAAATCGTGAAGGATAATGCTGGTTAGAACTTTGGTATATCTGTCTTGCATTAGAGATAATATCAGAGAGAATATAATAATGAAAATGAATGTATAGGCTAGAAGCTTGAACACTTTATTATAATGATAACTTGAACTTGGATACGAATGTTCAAGGAACAACTTGCAATGTGAACGGACAGATGTTGTAGTAGCCAGACTTAGGCATGGTTACAAGTACTTTTGTTAATTTGGCAGACTCAGAAATGATGATCGAACTAAATGCAATGCGGACAGAGTTTTGGTCACCTTGAACAATATACCTATAATTGACCCCTTATCGAGGAATATGAAGATAATATTATAACCTATGTGATATGTGAAGGTATAAAGCAAATATCCTAATGCTTGAAAACATAAAAGACTGAAAATATAATCCGAGAAAGGTATCTCGTATCTCTATAAGCCTATATCAAAGTACTCATGCATGCGACCGGAATAGTGCAGAGTGCGGCATAAGCGGATAATGACGATCAAATAAACAATAATTTTAGAGAAAGAAATGAAAAAAAATATTGTCGAGAAATGTGCCTAAAATTTAACAACGCCCTAAAGACACGAATAATATATATATATATATATATATATATATATATTATATATATCGTGTATTTTCTCTTATACGTTTAGATATATATTTTTTTCAATTATGTTACTATAAAAAATAATAATTTTGTCCCAAAAGAACCTTAGGAAACTTACTTTAATTTAGCCTAATCCAATTAAATATATTTTAGCTAAGTTTACAGTAATTTAATAATAAACAAGCACAATGAAATATATTTTTTTTCGTTAGGTTCAGAGTGATTTTTGCGAAATTATTGCATACACAACTTTTCGCTTGCCTTATTCGGCAAGAAAGAGAGTTGTTATTTAAGCCAAAATCACAAGTTTTACCTAGTCGGCACGACACACATATATATGTATATGTATGTATGTACATATGTAATTTTCTTTTCTCATTTATATTCTATTTCAAATTCTCTATGATATTTTTGTCAAGAACATCCAGTTTGATAAAATTGGTTTAAACATTGCAAATTTGCACCAACAGAGCTCAAAATAAAGACAAAAGTACTCCAATTAAGATGCACCAGCCTGTAGGGTTTGAAGCCGATCAGAAGAGGCGTTGGTCTCTGAAAACCATCTACAGGTAAGTTAAATGTAGAGGGTAAAAATGTGACCGAAAGCTACATTTAACAATTCTGAACACAAATGTTAAACTTGTGAACTAAATAACTCGGTGAATTTGCATAAGTAGACACAGGATTAAATTCTTTTTTTTTTAGGTCCTGGAGACATTGGATATATTCGTAATTTAAGGAAACAAGATGGATCTATAGATTAATATTTGCAATGTATAAGTCTCAAAGAAACTTTCGATATATATGACCCAAATAGTCCAATTAAGTTTGATTTAGTAGTTTTTAATCATTTTTTTTCCTCATAAGATTTTTAGGTAGCGTAATATTTTCGTATGCCTTGGGAACTGTGTTCTCTGTGTCCATTGGATAATCCTCCCCATCGTGGCGAATGTCCTAACTACTGAATGGCAAATCTCTCCTCGTTTGCTCCTCAACACCAGCTGTTCCTTCTCCAATTGCATAAAAGCTGTATCCTCATGAATTACCAGATAATCACTGAGCTATGTTGCGAAATTATATCTACTGTGAGTTAGACTTTTATGATAAAAGTTATAACAAGGTCTTCCTCGCTTCAACTGCCTCCTTTATGAATCCAAGGGTCATTTGCGCCTATATTAGGGCATGGCGTGGCAGGGGTCACTATGACAGCTCTCTCCTGGCTACCAGCTGCTCCACTGTGTGAACTGACAGCATTATCTCGCTCATAAGCTCTCTCGCGCCCTCTAATAAACGACCAGACACGAAAGTCTTTTATAAATTGTCTAAAATATTCCTGTTTCACACGACAGGGTGAAATATAATGCAAATCTTCTAAGGAATAATACTAATTTTCCTGAGTGATTCACCACCCAC
Organism: Cherax destructor; assembly: GCA_009830355.1. Lineage (NCBI taxonomy): Eukaryota > Metazoa > Arthropoda > Malacostraca > Decapoda > Parastacidae > Cherax > Cherax destructor. Next base: position 526,665 of record WNWK01000162.1, on the reverse strand, counting down.
CAACTTCACTGTCCACCCTATACCTAAACTTTAGTTTAAAGCTTCCACAATCCTCCCCCTGCAGAACATGCCACATGGGGATGGAAAGTTTTATCTCTAGACCTTTCGCATTCTCGTGTGTCGTCAGGAGCTATGCTATGTTGCAAGACACAAACACATAGGAGGGGAAATTCTCTGAGGCAAGGCAGAAGGTATCAGTGGCAGCCCATTTTACCGAGTCCTCTCCATATCTAAATGACTTGCTAGTTTCGCTCATTAGAAACGAGTCTTACACTGTGAAGAGATCCAGTGTTTTGTAAGCAAGTCAATACCAATCGAGGTAAGTCAGCGCCAGTGAAGGCAAATCAGTGGCACTCAAGGCAAGGAAATGCGATTCAGAGCAGACCTGCGCCACTTAAGGCCAGTCAGTGTCACTCAGGGCAAGGCAGTGCCAAGCAAGGAGGCCGAGGAGCACCTTCTCACAGCTCTCAATATCACCACCATTCCAGGATATTGCCAGCTTCATTTCCGGTGGTGTGTGTGTGTGTGTGTGTGTGTGTGTGTGTGGTGCAAGGCGTCGCTTACGTTGCTTGGCTGTTGGCTCGCGGCACTCCCTCCCTACTGCCTCCTCCCTCATAATGTGCCTTTAAATTATTTTTGCCAAAACAAAGGAGGGCCCTGGACAAAGACCGTCAAGGGGCGAGGGAGACACCACCATCAGGGCCCCCGGCTTCGACTCCACAACCACATATCTCCTTGCAATGTGTACCGGGAATTTCCTCCATCTCCTTTCAGAAGGCGTTAGCTGCTGAAATAATCTCCCTATTTTTCACAAGCTTTTTTTACGTGTGATTATTATAATTTATTACTACTTTCGTCTGTTACTGTTATTATTCATATTAGTTTTTGGTGGTTTACTGGGTTTAAAACCTATTCATTACACAATGGTCATTGAGACTGCAAGTCACCTGCTCACCACTAGTCAAGAATACATGAATCTTAAAGACAGATCAAAGTAAGATCTCAGTGTGCAACCAATAAGAAACATATATATCTTGATGTACAACCCGTTATACATTTATTAGTGTTATTAATTTATATTGATATCATTATTTGTTGTTTGTATAGCTATGGTAATAAAAATAAAGTATCGACTGCCAGACTGGTTTCATTGATGAAATTCTATTCGTATTTTACATTAAATTCTATATGTTTATTGATTTATTTGTCTTGGAGAAGAAGGCAGATGGCAGCACCAGGTGTGAGCTCAGGGCTGTGGTGTGGCACTATACACTTTTCTTCACACCTCTTTTTGTATATTTTATATTGTCTTTTGCTCATTCTGTTCTCCCCTGAACATACAAAAGCGCTTTGGAAATTTTGTCTTTATATTTTTCTTAAATCCCTTGTGTGGTTATATATATATATATATATATATATATATATATATATATATATATATATATATATATATATATATATATATATATGTATGTATATGTATATATATATATATATATATATATATATATATATATATATATATATATATATATATATATATATATATATATATATAATACGTATATATATACGTATTAAAATGTTATGTTTTACCTTTCATATTTTAAAATAATATGGAATAAGAGGGAACATAAGTACCGGGTGTGCTTCAAGTACTTCCTCGTGGTCCACACATAATTGCCTCGCACCTCGCCACTCTTGGATTAAACTCAGATTGCAGTCCGAGTCCCCGGGACGTTGTGTCCTAACTCCAGACAGGTAAACTGTCTACAATGTTCCAGTATGCGCATGTGTACTCGCCTAGTTATACTCACTTATTTTTTTATTGTAGGGGCTGATTTATAGCTCCTGGCTCCGCCTCTTAATTCTTGTCCACCGGTTTCATTGATTTTTCATATTTCTAGGAAGCGATTATATTTAGTCCTGAAAGTGTGTATAGCATTTGCTTCCATCACCTCGTAACTAAGGCCGGAAGTCTGTGCTCCTAAGCATCTGCAAACGTGTGCCTCTGAACGTGTGTGTTCATCTAATTGTGGTTGCAGGGGTCGAGTCATAGCTCCTGGCCCCGCCTCTTTACTGGTCGCTACTATGTCACTCTCTCCCTGCTGCGTGAGCTTTATCATACCTCTTCTTAAAGCTATGTATGGATCCTGCTTCCACTACATCACTTTCCAGACTATTCCGCTTCCTGACAAATCTATGACTGAAGAAATACTTCCTAACATTACTGTGACTCATCAGAGTCTTCAACTTCCAATTGTGACCCCTTGTTGCTGTGTCCCATTCCTGGAACATCCTGTCTCTGTCTGATTTCCCTTAACCTCTCCTTGTAGGACATGCCCCTTAGCTCCGGGACTAGTCTCATTGCAAACCTTTGCACTTTCTCTAATTTCCTGACGTGCTTGGCCAGGTGTGGGTTCCAAACTGGTGCTGCATACTCCAATATGAGCCTGATGTACACGGTGTACAGGATCCTGAACGACTCCTTACACGTTCAAAGGTTTGTGTGCATTTGAACGTGTATGCATGAGTGCCTGGAATGTACTTAGAAAATGAAGATGGGCTACCGTGTGTATGTGTATGTACTCACCTATTTGTGGTTGCAGGGGTCGAGTCATAGCTCCTGGCCCCGCTATGTGTGTGTGTGTGTGTTTATGACCTATTGGTAGTTACTGGAACAGAACTGTATTAGTGGTGTCCCGTCATCATTAGTGTTCATAGCTAAAGGAGGAGAGCTATGGTGTGGTTTCCTGTCTTAAATGCTTGTGGCTTCCGTAGCAACAATAACAACACCCGTAGTAGGAAGCACAAGAAATGTAGCATCACACAATACATGTAGCAGCAGACACAAACCCTACTCCAGCGGACACAATACCTGTAGATGTAGGTATTGTGTTTGCCGGAAGGGAGGCGTCTTGAGGTGAGAGAAGAAAGAGGAGGGAGGGGTGAAGGGGAAAGGAGAGAGGGGATGGTGAACACATGTTGTATTTTGCTGATTCGGTGTTCTCAAACATCTAATCAGCAAAACACAAACTCTCCATTTTCATCGTCAGCTGTGAAAAAAACACTTTGGTCTTTGTCTGCGAGAACTTTTATAAAATATATTAACAGAAGTGGTAGTAGAAGTTTTAAAACGCAGTTAAAAAAATGTTTCAGTTCTAAATTATTGTGTGTGATATATATATATATATATATTCACACACAATAATTTTAGAAGCTGGGAAACATTTATATATATATATATATATATATATATATATATATATATATATATATATATATATATATATATATATATATATATATATATGCAAGACAACCACTATGAAAAAAAGAGGAATTCCAAGCGCTTTCGTGACTACTCACATTATCAAGGAACTATAAAAGGAAACATGACAAGAGGACTTATATAGGGGCAAGACTACACTCACAGTCACATCACACTAACAAAGACTACACTCACAGTAGCGTAACATCTCACGACTCTGTGAAGAGGAAAACAAGAAAGGACCTGAAACTCTTCCCAAGAATTAAGATTAGTCCAATTTATCATTAAATTCTTCCCAAATTTTATTAATTTTAATATCAAAGTTGTATTTAAAAATCTTGATACAGTAAAAGACTTTTGATAAAAAATCCCCAAAATGCTGACGGATGTGTCTATAAGATTCCCTGTAAAATTTGCGATAAAGTTTATTATGGTCCAACTGGTAAAAGTCTTGAACTAAGATTAAAACAACATAAATATAGCATTAGAACTGGACAAGATTCTAATGCTCTATTTATTCATGTGAGAGATTTTAACCATCCAATTGATTTTCAAAATGCTGAGAAGGTTGTATCAAGCAAGTCCATGGTTGAGAGGAATATAATAGAATCATGTTTCATTAAAAGCAGTTTTGAAAATAATATGAATATTTCTTTTGGTTTATATAAATTGGATTCTTTTATAATTAATAAAATTTGGGAAGAATTTAATGATAAATTGACTAATCTTAATTCTTGGGAAGAGTTTCAGGTCCTTTCTTATTTTCCTCTTCACAGAGTCGTGAGATGTTACGCTACTGTGGGGTTTGTGGTGAGTCTTTTGTTAGTCCGTTGATGGTGTCTTGTGAGTCGTGTCTTGTGTGCTCTCTGTCAATCTGAAGAAGATGTCCTCTCTGAGCTACTCTACCAGCAGCTGAAGGAAGAACTGAGGGTAGCTAAGCTTGAGATACAGCGACTGACTGAGGAAAACAAGAGGATTCGTAGTAATCCTCCGTTGAGAATCTCAGCCAGGAAAGGAACCTGGACAGTGGCTAAAACGCATGGGACAAAGTTAAGGCTCAAGAGGACGGGTGGAGAGGTAGAAACAACGAAGACCCAGGAGAATGTTGTGGAAACATCGAACCCATTCTCCGTGCTACCCGATGAATGTGAGTCGACTTCTGGGAGCGTCACGACGAAAGACACAAAGGAAGGTAAAAACATTGTTGTTGTTGGGGACAGTCAGGTTAGGTACATGGATAGGGCTTTCTGTTTGATTGATAGGAGTAGGAGACAGAGGGTTTGCTTTCCTGGGGCTGGGATGGAGGATATTGTTAGCCGTCTGGACGACATCATGAGAGGTAATGGGAGCAATCCTATTATCTGTCTCAGTGCTGGAGGCAACGATGTTGGCAGACGTAGGAGTGAGGACCTGACTAGCAGGTTTAGGTCAGCAATAGACATAATTAGGAAGAAGGGTGGGAACCCTGTCATATGTGGTATTTTGCCAAGGAGAGGAGTTGAAATGAATGGCTGTCCAGGGCAATTGGTGTCAATTGCTGGCTGGACAAATACTGTAAGGAAAATTCAGTAACATTCATTGACAACTGGGACCTCTTCTATGGCAGAAATGACATGTATGCCAGGGATGGGGTTCACTTATCCAGGTCTGGGGTGGGGCACTGGCAACTGCAGTGGAGGGAGCTGTTAGGGCTTTAAACTAGAAATAGTTAGTGGTATGGGTTTTGGGGGAAAACAGAGAAGTCCCAGTGTAGTAATATTATAAGTTGTAGGAGAACTAGTAATAGGCAGAATAAGGTGGATAGTGGAAAGCTAGTGACACTAGATGACAAGGACAGTAATAGGTATAGTGGAAAACAGAGATGAGCAGGAAGGGTAAAGAGAAAGGAGGGTCTCTAAATATATATTACACCAATAGTCGTAGTGCTAGGAATAAGATGGACGAGTTGAGATTAGTTGCAAGTACGGGTAATATTGATGTTTTTGCAATAACTGAGACATGGTTTAATATGAAAAATCGGGACTTGCCTGCCGAATGTCACATTCAGGGTTTTAAATTGTTCCAAGTAGACAGAAGTATCGGGAAAGGGGTGGGGTGGCACTCTATGTCCGTGATCATTTAAATTGTTGCATAAAAACGGGTATAAAGTCTGAATTAACACATACAGAGTCTGTCTGGATAGAATTTTCAGAGGGGTGTGAAAAATTGATTTTAGGCGTGATTTACCGTCCTCCAAACTTAGATAGGGAACAAGGGAGACTACTTTGGGAGGAAATTGTTAAGGCCACAAGACACGATAACGTAGTAATTTAGGGGACTTTAACTTTAGTCAGATTGATTGGAATTTCATGACAGGGAATTTAGAATCTAACGACTTTTTAGAAGTAGTTCAGGATTGCTTTTTGAAGCAGTTTGTAACAGAACCTACAAGGGGAAATAACCTACTTGACTTGGTTCTGGCAAGCAAGGAAACCCTTGTTAATAATTTAGAAATTACAGAGGAACTCGGCTCAAGCGACCACAAGTCAATTACCTTTAGCATTGAATGGATGTATGATAGTAGGGATAATTCAGTAATGGTCCCAGATTTTCGCTTAGCAGATTATAATGGACTTAGAGAACACTTATCAACTGTGGACTGGGGTGAAGAAGAGAGGTATCAATATGACAGTTTTCTTAACACTATACAGGCTGCCCAAAGAACATTTATCCCGTATAAAGAAATTAGATCAAGTAGAAATGACCCAAAATGGATGAATAATAGGCTCAAATATCTTTTAGGGCAGAAGAAAGGAATTTATAGGCGCATAAAAGAGGTGAGGGTCATCTTATAAATCAGTATACTGACATTAAGAGGGACGTTAAAAGGGAATAAGAAAAGCTAAACGGGACTATGAAATTAAAGTTGCTAGGGATTCAAAAACTAACCCAAAAAGTTTTTTCCAGGTTTATAGAACAAAAGTTAGGGATAAGATAGGTCCCCTTAAAAATAACTTTGGGCATCTTACTGACAAGGAGAATGATATGTGCTCTATTTTTAATAATTATTTTCTCTCGGTTTTCACACAGGAAGACATTAATAATATCCCAGTAATTAATTTTTACAGAGGCCCAGAAGAAGATAAATTATGTAATATCACAGTCACTAGCGAAATGATTATGAAACAGCTGGACCGACTGAAACAAAATAAATCGCCGGGTCCTGATGAGCTTTTGCAAGGGTTCTTAAAGAATGCAAAATGGAACTCTGTGAACCAATATCTAACATTTTTAATTTATCTCTTCAAACAGGTGTAGTGTCTGATATGTGGAAGATGGCTAATGTAATTCCTATTTTTAAAGCAGGGGACAAGTCACTACCGTCAAACTACCGCCCAATAAGCCTGACCTCAATTGTAGGCAAATTACTAGAGTCAATTATAGCTGATATTATTAGAAGCCATCTAGATAACCATAATTTGATTAATGATACCCAGCATGGATTCACGAGGGGCCGTTCCTGCCTATCTAATTTATTAACCTTCTTCAGTAAAGCTTTTGAGGCTGTTGATCACGATAAAGAATTCGATATTGTTTATTTAGACTTTAGTAAGGCTTTTGATAGAGTACCACACCAGAGACTGTTAAAGAAAGTGGCAGCTCATGGCATTGGGGGAAAAGTGCTGTCATGGATCGAGTCATGGCTCACCAATAGGAAGCAGAGAGTGTGCATAAATGGGGTTAAATCCGAATGGGGACTTGTAACAAGTGGTGTTCCACAGGGATCAGTCTTAGGCCCATTGTTATTTATAATATATATCAATGACCTTGATGAGGGAATTACTAGTGATATGAGCAAATTCGCCGACGACACGAAGATAGGTAGGATAATTGATTCAAACATAGATGTCATAGAACTTCAGGAAGATTTAGACAAACTTAATTCGTGGTCAGAAAAGTGGCAGATGCAGTTCAATGTAGATAAATGCAAGGTTCTGAAGCTCGGGAGTGTCCATAACCCAAGCACTTATAAGTTAAATAACGTAGAACTTAGCCATACAGATTGCGAGAAGGACTTGGGGGTGATGGTAAGCAGCAACCTTAAACCAAGACAGCAATGCCTAAGCGTACGTAATAAGGCAAATAGATTACTGGGATTTATATCAAGAAGTGTTAGCAACAGAAGTCCAGAGGTTATATTACAGCTTTATACATCATTAGTAAGGCCTCACCTAGATTACGCAGCTCAGTTCTGGTCTCCATATTACAGAATGGACATAAATTCGTTAGAAAACATTCAGCGTAGAATGACTAAATTAATACATAGCATTAGAAATCTTCCTTACGAAGAAAGATTGAAGACCCTAAAATTACATTCACTTGTAAGACGTAGAATGAGGGGAGACATGATCGAGGTATACAAGTGGAAAATGGGTATTAACAAAGGGGATATAAATAAGGTCTTGAGGATATCTCTCCAAGAGAGAACCCGCAATAATGGATTCAAGTTAGATAAGTTTAGATTTAGAAAGGATATAGGAAAGTATTGGTTTGGAAATAGGGTAGTTGATGAGTGGAACAGTCTGCCTAGTAAGGTTATTGAAGCTAGGACCTTGGGTAGTTTCAAATTTAGGTTGGATAAATTCATGAGTGAGAGGGGTTGGATTTGAGTGGGACTCGCGCATGAGTGGGTAGAATTGTCAAAGCTTATTTCTTGGGTAGCATTGAAAATTGGGTTGAGCAAATATTCTGTTAGTGGGACGGATTGTGAAGGACCTGCCTAGTATGGGCCAACAGGCCTGCTGCAGTGTTCCTCCTTTCTTATGTTCTTATGTTCTTATATATATATATATATATATATATATACCGTTTCTTCTGCTAGCATCATTATCTCTACCCTTCATATCTCTTCTTTATTTCACTTATGTTACCCTCTCACTCATACGTTTCTCGTGTTTTTTATCTTCCTTCCAAGCTGATATTATCGTATATCTCCCTCTCTTTCACTCAAGATTAATAAGTTGTCTCCTTAATGTTCCTTGTATCTGCCTCCATCCCCTTAATTATTTACTGTTCACTTCTCTCATTTCTCCTTCCTAGGTTTTCTTCCTTCATCGGCCTATTTCTCTATCATCTTGCATTTTCCTCCTCTGATCTCAGTCTCTCTCTACGATTATCCTTTTTCCCTCTTTCCGCCATTTCTTTAATTTTTCTTCCGTTTTTTCCCCCCTTTCTTCGTATGTTGTCTCCTTTTCATTAAATATGCCAATTCCTTAAGATACTTACTGTCTCTGTTCACCCATCAGTTAAATAGGTACCTGGGTGTTAGCCGACTGGTGTGGGTCGCATCCTGGGGACAAAATTGACCTAATTTGCGGGAAATGCTCAGCATAACAAGCTGCTTTCTATATAGTAGTATGTCACTGATGTCACCTATGGTCTGTATACCTTGTACATGTACTAGCAGAAATAAAGATATTATTATTATTATTATGAATGGAATGGAAATAAGTCACTTTGGTAATTTACACACGTTAAACTATGTATTATAATTGTACTTAGGTGTACCTGTACCTAAATACCTTTTAACTTTCTTACTAACACACAATGTGGCAAGTACAGCTCTGTCAGTGTGTTCCTTGTCTACAACACAATGTAAGGCCAGAGTTAGATGCTCTACACATAGAACCATGGCTTGATAAAGCTCTACACAGAGAGAACCATATCTTGATAAAGCTCTACACAGAGCAACACACTGACCTGATAAACCTCTACACAGAGCGAAATATAACTTGATAAGCTCTACACAGAAAGGCAATAAAGCTCTACACACAAATTTAGACTTATTCAGGGTCCTGTCAGAGGCTGTGTCTAATCTTACAGCAAGTCTGTGTTTTGCTTTTAACAAAAATATTGTTAAGAATTCATCTGGAAAGTACATGCGTTAATGTGATATGGAATAATCGCCCCTGCTGCCCGGTCCCAGACCAGAATCCCCGTAATTGCAACGGTAATCTTACATGTGTAAGAACGATTAAGAAACATACAGGGATGGGGAAGGGGAAGTGAATTGTTGAATGTAAACAGAAGATTTGTGCGGCCTGGTCACAGACCGGGCCGCGGGGGCGTTGACCCCCGGAACTCTCTCCAGGTAAACTCCAGGTATCTTACGGGTTTACGAGAGGAAGGAAGCAGCAGGAATCCTGCCAGAGTGCGGAACGTTTAACACGCTTCCGTGTCTAAGAATAGTCGACTGGGTGGCAGTAGCTCCCTGGGTGACTGGTCTCCCACGTGTTAGGTAGAGTGGGGTGGGGGAGAGTGGAGTAGGGTGGGGTGTTGTGGTGTGTGTACTCACCTATTTGTGGTTGCAGGGGTCGATTCACAGCTCCTAGCCCCTGTTTATGTGTGTGTGTGTGTGTGTGTGTGTGTGTGTGTGTGTGTGTGTGTGTGTGCGCGCGCGCGCACGCACGTGTACACTAATAGGGTGGGAGTCACTAAGTACAACTGTCCTCTCCTAACCACACTTGCTCGCCCCCTCCACTAACTACCATCATCGTTAAATCCAGATAATTACCTTTAATCAAAGCTCTTCCGAAGCAAGCTTACTTAACTAATGCGCCAACGGCTCCAGACGAAGAGCTTTTTTGCAGATTAACCACAAGCTCCCACCCCAAACATACACACGCAAACACGCATGTGCACACACGCGTACACAAAACACACACACACACACAAAAAAACAAAACTTTAAGAAAAGATAAGATAAAGCTTATGGAGAAGGGAGAGAGTGGATCTAGTAGCGACCAGCGAAGAGACGAGGCCAGGAGCTGTGAATCAACCACAAACAGGTGAGTACAAATAGATAAGCACACACACAAACAGACCAAGTATCGATCGACGATTGCCTTTGACAACTTGTAACTACACACACACATACACACACACATGAAGATTGGGGAAGGGCAAAGAAGACCGCAGACGGAGTACAGCCTAGGGGGCCAGAGACTGCAAACCTCAATCAAGGAAAAAGATCTTGGGGTGAGTATAACACCAGACACATCTCCTGAGGCGCACATCAACCAAATAACTGCTGCAGCATATGGGCGCCTAGCAAACCTAAGAACAGCATTCCGACATCTTAATAAAGAATCGTTCAGGACCCTGTACACTGTGTACGTTAGGCCCATATTGGAGTATGCAGCACCAGTTTGGAACCCACACCTAGCCAAGCATGTGAAGAAGCTCGAGAAAGTGCAAAGGTTTGCAACAAGACTAGTCCCGGAGCTAAGGGGTATGTCCTACGAGGGAGGTTAAGGAAATCGACCTGACGACACTGGAGGACAGGAGAGATAGGGAGACATGATAACAACATATAAGATACTGAGAGGAATTGACAAAGTGGACAGAGACAGAATGTTCCAGAGATGGGACACAACAACAAGGGGACACAGATGGAAGTTGAAGACTCAGATGAATCACAGAGATGTTAGGAAGTATTTCTTCAGTCACAGAGTTGTCGGGAAGTGGAATAGTTTAGGAAGCGATGTAGTGGAGGCAGGCTCTATACATAGCTTTAAGCAGAGGTATGATAAAGCTCATGGCGCAGGGAGAGTGACCCAGTAGCGGCCAGTGAAGAGGCGGGGCCAGGAGCCTTGACTCGACCCCTGCAACCACAACTAGGTGAGTACAACTAGGTGAGTACACACACACACACACATACAACAGGCCTAGTGTCTAATCGACATGTGCCTAGGACAAAATGGTAACTATCACACACACACACACACACATGGACACAGACACACACACACACAGTGGTGCGTTTACACATCATGTTAAGTCACACACTGAAGTGGGTTCAGTTCAGGGGTTCACAAAACACACATGACAGATCCATTTCGCTTCAGCTGATGGGAAATGAAGAAGTGGAACAAAAGACTGGAACTAAGTGGTTGTTGGCGAAGCTCTGGGTTATGAGTGTTGGTGAAGCTCTGGGTTATGAGTGTTGGTGAAGCTCTGGGTTATGAGTGTTGGTGAAGCTCTGGATTATGAGTGTTGGTGAAGCTCTGGATTATGAGTGTTGGTGAAGCTCTGGATTATGAGTGTTGGTGAAGCTCTGGATTATGAGTGCTGGTGAAGCTCTGGATTATGAGTGCTGGTGAAGCTCTGGATTATGAGTGCTGGTGAAGCTCTGGATTATGAGTGTTGGCGAAGCTCTGGATTATGAGTGTTGGTAAGCTCTGGATTATGAGTGTTGGTGAAGCTCTGGATTATGAGTGCTGGTGAAGCTCTGGATTATGAGTGCTGGTGAAGCTCTGGATTATGAGTGTTGGCGAAGCTCTGGATTATGAGTGTTGGTAAGCTCTGGATTATGAGTGTTGGTAAGCTCTGGATTATGAGTGTTGGTAAGCTCTGGATTATGAGTGCTGGTGAAGCTCTGGATTATGAGTGCTGGTGAAGCTCTGGATTATGAGTGCTGGTGAAGCTCTGGATTATGAGTGCTGGTGAAGCTCTGGATTATGAATGCTGGTGAAGCTCTGGATTATGAGTGTTGGCGAAGCTCTGGATTATGAGTGTTGGCGAAGCTCTGGATTATGAGTGTTGGTAAGCTCTGGATTATGAGTGTTGGCGAAGCTCTGGATTATGAGTGTTAGTGAAGCTCTGGATTATGAGTGTTGGTGAAGCTCTGGATTATGAGTGTTCGTGAAGCTCTGGATTATGAGTGTTCGTGAAGCTCTGGATTATGAGTGTTCGTGAAGCTCTGGATTATGAGTGTTCGTGAAGCTCTGGATTATGAGTGTTCGTGAAGCTCTGGATTATGAGTGTTAGCGAAGCTCTGGATTATGAGTGTTGGTGAAGCTCTGGATTATGAGTGTTGGCGAAGCTCTGGATTATGAGTGCTGGTGAAGCTCTGGATTATGAGTGCTGGTGAAGCTCTGGATTATGAGTGCTGGTGAAGCTCTGGATTATGAGTGTTGGCGAAGCTCTGGATTATGAGTGTTGGCGAAGCTCTGGATTATGAGTGTTGGTGACGCTCTGGATTATGAGTATTGGTGAAGCTCTGGATTATGAGTGTTGGCGAAGCTCTGGATTATGAGTGTTGGTGAAGCTCTGGATTATGAGTGTTGGTGAAGCTCTGGATTATGAGTGTTGGCGAAGCTCTGGATTATGAGTGTTGGTGAAGCTCTGGATTATGAGTGTTGGTGAAGCTCTGGATTATGAGTGTTGATGAAGCTCTGGATTATGAGTGCTGGTGAAGCTCTGGATTATGAGTGCTGGTGCAGCTCTGGATTATGAGTGCTGGTGAAGCTCTGGATTATGAGTGTTGGTGAAGCTCTGGATTATGAGTGTTGGCGAAGATCTGGGTTATGAGTGTTGGTGAAGCTCTGGATTATGAGTGTTGGTGAAGCTCTGGGTTATGAGTGTTGGCGAAGGTTTGAGTGTTGGTGAAGCTCTGGATTATGAGTGTTGGTGAAGCTCTGGATTATGAGTGTTGGTGAAGCTCTGGATTATGAGTGTTGGTGAAGCTCTGGATTATGAGTGTTGGCGAAGATCTGGGTTATGAGTGTTGGCGAAGCTCTGGATTATGAGTGTTGGTGAAGCTCTGGGTTATGAGTGTTGGCGAAGGTTTGAGTGTTGGTGAAGCTCTGGATTATGAGTGCTGGCGAATCCATGTCGACACTCCAGGTCGGCAGGTCGGCACGCCAGGTCGGCACGCCAGGTCGGTACGCCAAGTCGGCACTCCAGGTCGGCACGCCAGGTCGGCACGCCAGGTCTGCACGCCAGATCTGCACGCCAGGTCTGCACGCCAGGTCTGCACGCCAGGTCTGCACGCCATTGGAAAGGAAACAGGAGGGGAATTAGGGGAATGGGGAAGAAGAGAGACAGGTGAAGAGGAAAGGTGAAAGGGGAGAGGTGGAAGAGGAAAGAGAGGAATAGAAAGGAGGGGTTAGGAGAGATGAAAGGAAAAGAAGGGCAACGAAGAGAAAGCAATGGAAGGAAATGGAAGGGGAAAGGAATGGGAGGGGAAGGGAGGACATGGGAGAGGATGGGAAGGGAAAAGTCCCAAGTATTTTCTTTAGTATGACTAAAAAAAAAAAAAGCTTTTCCATTCTAACCCAACGTCAACCTATCGTCAACCCACAACTTAGCCCAAAACCGTTTTTTTCCTGTTTATACCTAAGGTTTTCCCCACGACTTTCGTGAAGCTTCCCTACTATTTTCCTATCATTTGTACGATTTTTCAAACTCTTCCCAAAGGCTTTTTTTCTGTCTTTTCAACAGATTTCCTAGGCTTTTCCTACGGCTTTTCTAAGACTTTTCAGCGGCTCTGAGGCTTTTCGTGCAGCTTTCCTCATGATCCTCCAGCAACATTCGAAGTCCTGGACGACTTCGTCTTCGTTCCCAACTTTCACACACGAATGAACAAAAATGATGGCGTGAAATCCAAACCTGGCCAGCGGGGCAATTTGTCTGCCTCACCGACTGCCTTTAAAATCAACACCTGAACCAAGTTTCCAGGTCAGCACCTGCACCACCTCCCAGGTCACCTCATTCACCTCCTCCCAGGTCACCACCTCCTTCACCTACCCTTTCTCCTTCTCTTCCAGCCACTCAGAACGCCTGGGCAACGCGCTTACCTAAAAGAAGAGAAGGGAATATATAGGTAATCACAGTCAGTATTAAAAGTAATCTTAGGCAGTATTAAAGTAACTGAAGATAGTATTTAAGTAATGGAAGGCAATACTAATCGAGAGCAGTAATCAAAGGCATTACTAAAGTAACTGAAGGCAGTATTAATGTAACTGAAGGCAGTATTAAACTAACTGAAGGCAGTAGCTTGTATCTGAAGTAAACTGATATCACATTGAAAAGAAAGACTTCAGTGGGTACTGACCAGTTAGAAAGTGGACAACGACAAGGAAGGAATAAGCCATCATCAACACCTAGGTAGAATAAGCCATCATCAACACCTAGGTAGAATAAGCCATCATCAACACCTAGGTAGAATAAGCCATCATCAACACCTAGGTAGGAGTCAGCCACTGTCCAAGGCAGATAAAAATCAGTGTTGATCTAACAAGAAAAGTCATTGGTGATCTGACAAGTCAGTTTCAGTCAGTCACAGTGTACGTTTCTGCACTAAAGGTAGGGTAGCAGAATGATCGTGTCTAGGTATACCTTCGAAGGGTTTCCAGAGTTCTCCTACACCCGCAGCTTGGCCCTGGGCCACTGAAAGTGAAACCGGAAATGAATTTTGAGTTTTTTTTTTTTACTTTTGATAAATGGTTCAATCAATCAAAAAGTGTTTGACTATAAACAAGAGCTGACAAGATTTATAGAGAGGTTTCGGGCACCTCTCCACACGATAGGAGAGCCTTGTGTGGCTCATACGCAGTCACGCCACAAACATTTCTCAAACACGACAGCGATGAATTGAAGGCGAACAAGAACTCAACTGTCGTTTGATCAATATCATCTTGTTCCCTTAACCCATAAAAGCGACACTGCCATCCATCCCGAACGCTCCGATACAACGCTGGAAAATAGTCTGAAAAGGGCAGAGGCCTACGAGAGATTAACATTGTGAGCCGTGGAAGTTGCATAGGAGTCTGCAAGTGCACTACCCAGAACACCAGAATGACCAGGAATCCTACGAAAGACTCAGTTTATGCTCACTGAGGAGGCGACACAGTCAGCTTCGAATGCAAAGAACCATTCGACACGACGATTCATTGCTTCAAACAGCTTGTAACGCACTCTGAGAGATCGCATGCAACAAAGAAGCAGATGGGAAGAAGAGAAGCAATACTGATGATAGGCTGCAGAAGTGCATATAACTCTGGCGTGAAAATACAATTCGGTAAGCGTTTCTGTATTACACTGTCGGAAACACTGCTGCGTATCCTACACCATCAGGGGATTTAAAGCCATCATTGCACATAGCATTTGCACGTGAATGTAAATGAAAATGCCCCCAGGAAGTGGAAGCCCATGTGCCAACAGTGTAATACTTGTTTATATATACATATTGTCCTAGCAACATTTATAGGCTGGCTCCCTGGCCAAGCCTCAAGTCACGTGACTCACGTTTGAACCACGCACCTAGGCCGCCTCCTCAATCTCCTGCAGGCTAGGAGACGGACAGGCTGGGAGACGGACAGGCTGGGAGACGGACAGGCTGGGAGACGGACAGGCTGGGAGACGGACAGGCTGGGCTCCGCCACGATCACCAATACAACGCCTCCATAACAGTCTACAGACAGCTGTTTACTTTGGTACCATAGCTTCTCCAATGGAACCCCTGAACACATGCAGAAATATGATACTTTAGAATGGTAAGGACACACTCCAGTCATCGTCGCCTCTCAGGGTGACATGGACGACAACTGAAGAGGGTGAACAGAAACAGAAGGAAAGACCGAGTGAATGAAGTATAATATGATGGGAGGGATTTAAAAGACGTGAAGAAAAGATAATAACAATTGAAAGTGTCACCTTCATTGAGTCTGTAATTATTTCCTATGCTGGACTCGAAGTGGCTGCCATTATTTTTTCTTCCTCCTTCAACATTTCGGTTTACTTAGGCTCATAACTCGAGAACACCTCATCCGATCGGCTTGAAATTTTCAGTGCTTGCGTAAGACAACGAGGATTAAATTCGTGGAACAACTGGCATGTGCAGGTGACCTATGACCAAAGTTACGGAGCCCCTTCCCAGCATCCTGGAAAAGTTGTGGGTCGAGAGAAAAGCAAAGAAAAAAAAAGACTTGACAACTTTGGGAGTGTTCGAAAGGAGACTGAAACGTAGGCGACGTTTCGTTCCGACTTGACATGACGAATCACCACTGTCTAAACAGCAGCTGTGCGAGAAACAGATGAATAGACGGAGACTCGAGCACACACCTGTATCTTTGTTCACACACCCGAGTGTTTGTTCACACACCCGAGTGTTTGTTCACACACCCGAGTGTTTGTTCACACACCCGAGTGTTTGTTCACACACCCGAGTGTTTGTTCACACACCCGAGTGTTTGTTCACACACCCGAGTGTTTGTTCACACACCCGAGTGTTTGTTCACACACCCGAGTGTTTGTTCACACACCCGAGTGTTTGTTCACACACCCGAGTGTTTGTTCACACACCGAGTGTTTGTTCACACACCGAGTGTTTGTTCACACACCGAGTGTTTGTTCACACACCCGAGTGTTTGTTCACACACCCGAGTGTTTGTTCACACACCCGAGTGTTTGTTCACACACCCGAGTGTTTGTTCACACACCCGAGTGTTTGTTCACACACCCGAGTGTTTGTTCACACACCTGAGTGTTTGTTCACACACCTGAGTGTTTGTTCACACACCTGAGTGTTTGTTCACACACCTGAGTGTTTGTTCACACACCTGAGTGTTTGTTCACACACCTGAGTGTTTGTTCACACACCTGAGTGTTTGTTCACACACCTGAGTGTTCACACACCTGAGTGTTCACACACCTGAGTGTTCACACACCTGAGTGTTCACACACCTGAGTGTTCACACACCTGAGTGTTCACACACCTGAGTGTTCACACACCTGAGTGTTTGTTCACACACCTGAGTGTTTGTTCACACACCTGAGTGTTTGTTCACACATCTGTGTCTTTGTCGGTTGTGACGTTATACGAAACAGGAAAAATATGACATGGAAAGTAAATATTAGGAAGGAAAGAGGAATAAAAGGTAAACAATAAAGGTAAATAAAAGAATCAGTAAAGAGAAATAAAATAATAAAGAGAAATAGAAGACAAAATTAATAAATGAAATAAAAGGAATAAAAGATAAAAGAGCAATAAAAGACACTACAAAATGAAGATAAACAATAAAGAGGAATGAAAAACGAACAAATAAGGGAAGGATAAATATGGGAAGAAACACAAACACACAACAGCAATTAAAACAAAGAAATGAGAGGGAAAAGAGCTAAAAAAAGATAAAAAATAACGCAAACTCAGGAAGGACGAGGGGAGAGAGAGAGAGAGAGAGAGAGAGAGACAGACAGACAGACAGACAGACAGAAGATATAATATGGGGAAGGTGTGTGTGTGTGTGTGTGTGTGTGTGTGGAGGAAGAATGAAAACAGAATTAAAGAGATAAACAGGGATGAAGAGAGACAACAAGGGAAGGGACAGAGAACAGGAGGGAAAATAAGAGAGGGAAAAAAGAGGAATAGTCATCAGGAGACATAATGAAGAAGAATAAAGAAGAAAGAACAACAACAAGAACAAGGTAAAAGGGGAAGGAAGAATGTTTTGCAGTGTGTTATACACAATTTATTGAACAGTGAGAGACTTCATTTGTGGTTGTAGTTTCTCTGTCTCTCTCTCTCCCCCTCCCTCTCTCTCTCTCTCTTTCTCTCTCGCACCCATCCCTCCTAACACAGATAAGACACGAGTCTAAACCTCCACTGTCGTTATGTTTTTGTTGTCTCTGTGTGTCTTTGTTCTCTCTTTGTCAGTGGCCTTTTTTATTGTTGTGACAATGTTGCAAGCAGCAGCAGTAACAAAAGCAGCAGCGGCAAGAGCAGCAGCAACAAAAGCAGCAACAGCAGCAACAACAACAGCAAGCACTCAGGGTATGTAAGCGGTGTCCTCCCCAGCAGCAAGCTGCTGACAGTCTTCAGCAGCTGAGAAAGGTACTGAGAGTCTACAACAGCTGAAGGACACACTGTCAGCACCTCCACCACCTTCAAGACTCTTACCAAACTGTTCTTTTTTTTCTGATTATCCCAAACTTAGATTTTATTTTATCTCTATAATCACAACAAACACAGAGCCAGGCACAACCATCCAGTGACTCTCACAACCACAGAGCCAGGCACAACCATCCAGTGACTCTCACAACCACAGAGCCAGGCACAACCATCCAGTGACTCTCACAAACACAGAGTCAGGCACAATCATCAGTGACTCTTGACAACCACAGAGTCAGGCACAATCATCAGTGACTCTTGACAACCACAGAGTCAGGCACAATCATCAGTGACTCTTGACAACCACAGAGTCAGGCACAATCATCAGTGACTCTTGACAACCACAGAGTCAGGCACAACCATCCAGTGACTCTCACAACCACAGAGCCTTGAACAGCACTATACAACCTAGAGCTTCGCTTCTAGAGAAAGAGAAAATAACAATACGGCAGAGGTGTTCATCTTTTCGTTAGGTAATTTTTGTTTTTGTTTTACCTAAATGCCAAATATTTATGTCCAAGAGCCTGGTCATGTCTCAGAATCTATGAGGTTATAAAAATTTTGAGAGGAAAAGAAATATTCGTAAAGATAAGAAAAGTTTCTTCGCATTCGGAGATTTTTTCTCTGGCAGTCTCAAGAAAGTTGGGATACAAGGAAATAAACAGAAACGTCTTAGTGTTCTTACGTGTGTCAGCAGCATCGCGGTGTTCTTACATGTGTCAAGAACATCCTAGTGTTCTTAAGGAATTAAACACATGCACAACACCTGGATCTCTTTATATGAATACGCTTCGCCAGTGGCTTCATCAGTTCAATACACAGACGATATACGAAGAGAGTAGAGGCTGAGGTAACCAGTCCCTCAGTCTTGTTGAGCTAAAGCCACTGGTTAGCGAAACGTCTTCAAAGATACCGATGTGTCGCACATGTCTAATTCCTCATATTGTCGATCTAGTATAACGTTATTGCAAGGTGAGATCAACGTTATTGCAACGTTATTAGTCACAGACCGGGCCGCGGGGGCGTTGACCCCTGGAATTCTCTCCAGGTAGACTCCAGGTAGACTGTAACGAACGTTATGGCTGACTTTATAATCACAATTTGCAGGTTTGGTTCACTGGCAACGATAATTCTGCCAAAGACGACCATATCTTGTAATCTCTTCTGATAACTCAGGGGTACAGCCATCCGCTCATAACCGATGAACCCGGGTTCGATCCTGGGAAACGGGCAGACGTTGGGCAGCTTTTTTACTCCTGTTGACCTCGTTCACCAAGATGTAATTAGGTAATTGGATGCCTTCTGACTGGCTGGCTGACGAGGTTTTAATCCTATCGACTACACTAGGCTCATTAAGGCTACACGCAACATCTTCACCACCAGACAAGAATATTTTAAGTATATTTAGGTGCAAGAACACATTAATACAGTTGCATAAATTATTATACATAGCAGAATATGTGTAGATTACCTAGAATAACCCAAATTAGTGTATAACCTAAGTGTATATAAACTAAGAATACTCTTAGTTCGCATACACTGGGAAATACACCCCTCAATGTATATATCCTGTGTTTATTATTGTTGTGGGTCACATCGAGAGAAAAACAGTCGAAACTTAAAATATTTAACGTAACTGGAGTTAAGTTAATAGGTGTTAAACTACTCGTAACTCAAGTTAAGCTGACATTAGACAGGTTAAGTAAACCTGGAGTATACCTGGAGAGGGTTTCGGGGGTCAAAGCCCCCGCGGCTTGGTCTGAGACCAGGCCTCGTAAGGTTAAGGTAAGGTTAAGCTATGTTACACTGAGTAGATTATAGCAAAGTTGACTTGGGTTTCTAAGTTGTTGTTTTTTTTCCAAAAAACTTAATTCATATTCCTAGTTATTTCCATTGAATATATCGATCTCGGTATAAAATAAAATATAAATTGTAGATCTCTTAGAAGACTCAGTTTATCTGACAGCTGTGGCTGACAGTCACGATAGTTATATAGAAAACTATCTTGCTTATGTATCATTCTTCAAGAACACCTGCAAAATCTGATACGTAATATCTCTTACGACTTACATAATGGATTGGCTACAAAAGTCGGCTTCCAAGTCGAATCCCCTCCCATATATATATATATATATATATATATATATATATATATATATATATATATATATATATATATATATATTCTTAAGGGCCGAGTGTTTCCATTATTGTTAATACCGCAGCTGGACGAGCTTCTTTGATCTTGTAGCTCAATGGAGATCTCATCTGCAATTGTGTATAGAATTTTCAAACTTTTTGATGGAATGGACCTGTGCTGGTTGTGTAGGAGAGAGAGGAGAGAGAGAGAGAGAGAGAGAGAGAGAGAGAGAGAGAGAGAGAGAGAGATGACTAAAATGAGTTAGAACCCCTAGCCCATGATCAATAGATCCTACCTAGCAGTTTGTTTTCTAGTTTGAGGTATCAGTCCTTTATCCTAGAAAGGTCTTCCACCTAACTGTCCTTGATGTAACATCTTTCTAGGCTAGGGGACTGATCACTTCAAACTAATTCTCCGCATCTTCCACCGTCTCCACCTATATTTTTAATGGCCACTTAATGAATTCCTTTACCTTTTATTAACGACAATACGTCCAGCTAAAATTCATTGGTCGAGAATAAACAGACTGGACAGGGATTCGAACCTTGGTCCTGGAATGCAACAGGCCCAATATTGTACCACTGAACCACGAAGCTTGCAAATAGAAAAAAATATACAGACAATACTTCTGTGACATGTTTGTATAAGCGGCACCAACTGTGACCCTTACTGTCTGCTTCTACAGCCCAAGAAGTTTCCAAGGTACATACATCTGTTCTCATACCCTCCATTTAATACTTACGCCTCAGTGCAAATGTGGGGACCCACAGCCTCGGAGATACAAATAAAGACTTCGAGGGGAAAAAATATATTGATTTCTTTTTTAAATTGTATGGATATTCTGCTTCTCCTATCACCCCATTTTTTGTAAATGCTAATAACGATGGTACAAAGATGTTTGGTACGTCTTACAGTGTTACCCTCTAAGCGTCTCTATAGAAATTACATTTAGAGTTTTTAACATATAATCGAAAGAATTATTTAAATATATATGACTACGTGTCGCAGCTTTGTGAAAAAAAAAGTGGCAGAGGAGAACTTCGCTAGGACGTTTCGCCACAGGCGAAACGTCTCAATCAAGCTCTCTGCAACTAGTATATCTTTTTTCACCTGTTGTCGACTTGCGTCATTTCTCTCCCTGTTTTGCAATGTTGTTTATTCCGTAACACGAAGGTCAAAAGTCCGTCTCAGCAACATCATTGACCTTACTAAAGCCAGAACCTCAGTATAACCTTGACAGATTTGGTTGCCGCTTACAATGTGTTCATTTTCTCTCTCTCTCTCTCTCTCTCTCTCTCTCTTCACTCTCTGTATTTTTACCCTTTGTTCGTGGAAATTGCTCTAATTACACGTGTAGGTAATTATCTATTTGCAATCTATTGAATTTGTAGAGTCAGGTATAAAAGAGCTTTTCCCCTGTGTGAAATTACTCATTTCAAATTATAGAACTAGAGTCTTGGTGTTCCGTCTTCTATAATTAATCCTTCGTATAATTCGTTATAATTCCTGCCTTATTTGGGACACCGAGAGGTGTATGCGTCTCGGTGTGTTTGTATACACACACAGGAGTTTACTTGACATGCAGCCTTAATGATGCGCGTGTAGTCGATAGGCTTCAAACCTCCATTAATCAACCTCATGTCTGCGACCGTTCCAACCCCTGCCACCGCTGGTAGGGAAAAAAATATTTCCCCTTCCGTTATCCCTCCTGTTATCCCTCCTGTTATCCTTCCTGTTATCCTTTCTACACGTATGGCTTCCAAGATATTTTCCCTGTATTCTCGTCTGTTTTTTCTTGTTTTCGTACGAAGGGAAGTTTAATATTTTCATTCTTTCGTGTTTTGATATCCAGCTCTGAGACACAGTCTATTCAGTACAAGCCAGTCAGCTGATACAGTCACTACCGTCAGCTGATCCAGTCACTACCGTCAGCTGATCCAGTCACTACCGTCAGCTGATCCAGTCACTACCGTCAACTGAGTCACCATTAGGAATTCAATACCATTTAAAAAATAGGTAAAAAAAAAAAAGAGTTTGGTCCTTCCTAATTTGAAACACGAACCAGGAGCGCCAACATGAAGCAGCGGGAAGTGAACGAACCAACATAGACCATAGACATAGATAAATATTATGTTGTGAACCAAGGTTTAAAATCTATTTATCGTCACATAATCAATATTTTAATAACAACAGCGACAATAATATTACTACTACTATCACTACTACGACTACTACTACTATTTCTACTACTACTTTTACTATTACTACTACTATTATTATTACTACTACTGCTACTATTGCTACTACTACTATGGCTACTATTACTATTACTACTATTAATAATTATTATTTTTACATCACCCACAATCATACACCCACAATCATAAACCCACAATCATAAACCTCTCACCCCCATACCCGCACTTATAAACCCACAATCACACCCACAATCACACTAAACATACAATGGCTTCAAAGTGACACAGCAAAATTCACAGCGTTAAACTACAGTGTAGTGTATAACGAACAGTTCACATTTAGAGATACCAAAGTCGTCTTCGTTAGACGACCCCAGAGGTCAAATATACATAATTAAAAATCAGGAGGGAACGACATGTCGTACATTAGCTTCTAGACACGCCAGGAGACGAGCAGTCGTACACTAGTAACTAGACACGCCAGGAGGGAACGACCAGTCATACATTA
The DNA here is from genome assembly GCA_009830355.1 of Cherax destructor. Lineage (NCBI taxonomy): Eukaryota > Metazoa > Arthropoda > Malacostraca > Decapoda > Parastacidae > Cherax > Cherax destructor. Next base: position 503,838 of record WNWK01000162.1, on the reverse strand, counting down.
GCCGTACACGACAGGAAGACTGTCACAAGCGCCTCAGCTTTATTCAACGAAATAGAAAGATGTTTATTTGATAGCTGGTCGATAACAGCAGCCAGCAGGCAAACTTTGGGTGTCATTAGTCACATCAAGCTGGCTGACTGGCTAGCTGGTTGGCTGGCTTGCTAGCTGGCTAGCTAGCTGGATAGCTGGCTGGCTAGCTAGCTAGCTGGCTGGCTGGCTCTCTGGCCGGCTGGCTTTCTGGCTGGCTAACTAGGCGGCTGGCTCTCTGGCCGGCTGGCTAACTAGCCGGCTGGCTCTCTGGCTGGTTGGCTAACTAGCCGGCTGACTCTCTGGCTGGCTGGCTAACTAGCCGGCTGGCTCTCTGGCTGGCTGGCTAACTAGCCGGCTGGCTCTCTGGCTGGCTGGCTAACTAGCCGGCTGGCTCTCTGGCTGGCTGGCTAACTAGCCGGCTGGCTCTCTGGCTGGCTGGCTAACTAGCCGGCTGGCTGGCTAACTAGCCGGCTGGCTCTCTGGCTGGCTGGCTAACTAGCCGGCTGGCTCTCTGGCTGGCTGGCTAACTAGCCGGCTGGCTCTCTGGCTGGCTGGCTAACTAGCCGGCTGGCTCTCTGGCTGGCTGGCTAACTAGCCGGCTGGCTCTCTGGCTGGCTGGCTAACTAGCCGGCTGGCTCTCTGGCTGGCTGGCTCTCTGGCTGGCTGGCTAACTAGCCGGCTGGCTCTCTGGCCGGCTGGCTGGTAAACATTAAATACTCTTCCCACCGGTCTTTCGCATTACGAAAGACCGGTAAACTGCAGGTGTGTATTGACTTACCCAGATGTCATGGGTCATTAATAAAATATGGCGCCCACTAGACGCAGTGCCATGGGTCATTAATAAAATATGGCGCCCACTAGACGCAGTGCCATGGGTCATCAATAAAGTATGGCACCCACTAGACGCAGTGTCATGGGACATCAATAAAATATGGCACCCACTAGACGCAGTGTCATGGGACATCAATAAAATATGGCACCCACTAGACGCAGTGCCATGGGTCATCAATAAAAAATAGCACAAGTAATTATTTTTTTATTCCCGTGGTAATACTTGTACAAAAATAATCGTAACTTTTTCTTCTCTCTCTTTCTTCTCACATTTCTTGGTTTGCTGGAACATTTTCTTCATATATATATATATATATATATATATATATATATATATATATACGCAATTTATCCTTATTTATTCGAGATTGTGATTTATAATTTAATCATGACTTGATAATGGTCAAGAAAATAACCGAAAAATCTTAAAACAATGTCTCTCTTGTTATTTTATTTTTATCCTGTTCCGTCTCCCTCCTTCAAAGAATACCCTAGAATGCAAGAACTGAGGAGCACTAGGGTAAGCCTACAGGCCTATGCTAGGCACGTCCTTAACACTCAGATCTATCTCACATGCACCTTAGCTTAATTATTTTTTTCCATCTTTCTAAATCTAATTTTATTCAACTTGTTCCAAGGAATTGTGTCAACTTGGTCTAGCAGCAGGGACTTATCATAGGCTATTACACGTATTTTTTTTTTTTAACCATAGCTCAGTTGGTGACGCACTCAGCTCACACACTGAGATCCGTGGTTCGATCCCCGGTACGGGTGATAGCAGGCAGGCAGGCAGACAGACACAGACACAGACACACACACACGAAGAGGCGGGGCCAGGAGCTATGACTCGACCCCTGCAACCACAATTAGGTGAGTACGTTTTAAATGTCTACTTGCCGAGTCTGGAGTTGTGATTACTTGCCGGGTAGCGTAGAGGTAGGAGAGAATACTACCATCGACTAGCTTAGGATTTATTGGACAATGGGGGTTCACAGCTGGCAGAGTGAGGTAGGCCGAAAGCCAGTCCGGGAGGGAAGCTGTTGATCTTAGGTGGAGAGGACGCCAAGAGAGGCAGAATAAGCGTGGGCCAGGCTGAGCTGGTGCCTATGCCACTAGCTGTCAGCACCATAGTGCCGCTAAATAAGAACTCAGCTGGGCAGACAATATAGGCTGTCTACACACACACTTGCTATCAGTCGTGTGTCTTGCGTAAAGCCATGAAATGTTTATTATTAAATTACTGTAAACTTAGATAAAATATATTTAGCTGAATTAGGCTAAATTAAATTGCACTTGTTATAATAAGGTTAGGTAAGTTTTCTAAGGTTGTTTTGGTACAAAATTATTAATTTTTACATTAACATAAATGAAAAAAAAAATATTTTTAAACGTATAAGAGAATTTTTTTAGAAAGGACTTAATTTTAAATGAGTTCTTGCTAATTGACCAATTTTACCTATTCGGCACGACATATATATATATATATATATATATATATATATACTCTAGAACTTTACTGGGGACCCTCATCCTTAGAGAAAACTCAAGGTTCTCCCCGGAGCTGTTTGAATATTTATATAAGTACTTTATTAATAGACAGAATACATTGACAGAAAACACAAACATGAATACATTGGTACAATATATCAAAGATTATGAATCTCCTCCAGCTCCTCCGAAGATGGTGGTCATGTATAACTTCTTCCATTCTTCATTTCCTTTCACCTTCGTCTCTTGCCTCTTCGGCTTTTTCATTTCTCCTTCCTTCCTTTCCTCCAGCCCCGCCCCACCTCCCCCCACCGTATAGAGAGCCCAAATTATCTTGAGGAAACTCTTATAACTTCCGGCCAGCAATTTGCTCTGGGAGAACTGACGAGAGTAAATTACTTTATACCAGATCTCCAACATGATCCTCCTCCCTCCTCCCCACTCTATCCTTCCCACGCTATCCTGCATCCCCCCTCTCTCCCCTCTCCTCTAACTGCCTCCTCTCTCTTCTTTACCCTGCCTTCTCTCTCTTTCACCCTGAGTTCTGTATCCTGCCTCTCCTCTCTGGTTTGCCTCCTGCTCCTTTCTCTCTCTCTCTATCCTCTACCCATTCTCCTCTCCCCTCTAGTGTGTATTTTACCCATCTCTCCCCATCACCCTAGCATTTACATCATTTGCAATAAGCACATGCAATAATAATTATAATTATTATTATTATTATTCTCCGCAAGCCACTTGTTCCGTGGTTTTATTAACTAATGTTGCAATATCGTTGTCAACAATCCACGTTATCAACCCACAGGCAAATAACTTTGCAAAATATTACTAATTAATGTTAATGACATGACAAAGGCCAATTAGCGAGGGTAATGACCAGCATACGAATAATGACAAGAATGTTGGCCCTCAGTCTCCTTTTTTTGGCACTAATGCGATATTGGCTGTTTGTTGATGTTTGTTAAAAGTTAGACAGGGAATAAATGGTAGAGAGGTGTGTGATGGTGCCTGTGTATGATGGTGCCTGTGTATGATGGTGCCTGTGTATGATGGTGCCTGTGTATGATGGTGCCTGTGTGTGTGATGGTGCCTGTGTATGATGGTGCCTGTGTGATGGTGCCTGTGTGATGGTGCCTGTGTGTGATGGTGCCTGTGTGTGATGGTGCCTGTGTATGATGGTGCCTGTGTATGATGGGGCCTGTGTGTGTGATGGTGCCTGTGTATGATGGTGCCTGTGTGATGGTGCCTGTGTGATGGTGCCTGTGTGTGATGGTGCCTGTGTGTGATGGTGCCTGTGTGTGATGGTGCCTGTGTGTGATGGTGCCTGTGTATGATGGTGCCTGTGTATGATGGTGCTTGTGTGTGATGGTACCAGTGTATGATGGTGTATGTGTGTGATGGTACCCATACTCACCTAGTTGTACTCATCTAGTTGTGGTTGCAGGGGTCGATTCACAGCTCCTGGCCCCGCCTCTTCACTGGCCGCTACTAGGTCACTCTTCTTGCTCCATGAGCTTAATCATACCTCTTCTTAAAGCTATGTATGGATCCTGCCTCCACTACATCACTTCCTGTGTGTGATATCACCTGTGTGTGATGTCACCTGTGTGTGTGATGTCACCTGTGTGTGTGATGTCACCTGTGTGTGTGATGTCACCTGTGTGTGTGATGTCACCTGTGTGTGTGATGTCACCTGTATGTGTGATGTCACCTGTATGTGATATCACCTGTATGTGATGTCACCTATGTGTGATGTCAAATTCGTCTGCTCAGTTTTATTTTAGAACAGCCTTCAAAAATCAATTTACTTTTTTCAGATTATTGAAGGTTTAAGACGGTTGTTCTCGGACCGTTGTGAAACGGCTGTCTTGATAATGGTTCAGAAAGAACCGAAACGTCGTCTTAAGTCTCGCAAGTGTGGCGTTTCGGTCAACTGTTGCAGTCACGGTGTTGTTGGTATGGTGCCTCGGCAACTTTCACACACACACACACACACACACACACACACACACACACACACACACACAAGGGTCACAACTGGACGCTGAAGACTCAGAAGATTTCAGGTTAAGAAGAGGTATGATAAAGTTCATGCAGCAGGGAAAGAGTGTACCTAGTAGCGACCAGTGAAGAGGGGCCAGGGGCTATGAATCGACCCCTGCAACCACAAATAGTTGAGTACACACACAGTGGACAGTGTCACCATCAGCTTCCCATCACCATACTCGTGTAAACACATATAAGAGCACAGTTAACTAACTTCATATCACCTCTAACAACTACAATCGTTAATTCCTGTCTTGCAATATGTTGCAAAATATTTGTGCATTATTTTACAAAAGTTTCAGTTTAACAGTACACTGCAGTTAGTGGTTGGTTTTAAGAAGGACCTGCCTAGTATGGGCCAGTAGGTCTGCTTAAGTGTTAAGAACATAAGAACATAAGAATGGAGGAACACTGCAGAAGGCCTACTGGCCCATACAAGGCAGGTCCTTATCAAAACCACCACTACCTAAAAATTTATTCCCGTACTCACGACACAAATCAAACCCAGCCCCTCCCACTCATATATTTGTCCAATCTCTTTTTAAAGCCACCCAAGGTCCTAGCCTCTATCACAGTACTCGGAAGATTGTTCCACGCATCTACAACTCTGTTCGAAAACCAGTACTTGCCTATGTCCTTTCTAAATCTAAATTTATCCAATTTAAATCCGTTATTTCTCGTTCTTACTTGGTTCGATATCCTCAGTATTTTATTAATAACTCCTAATGTTCTACTTAGCTACTTATGTAATAAGTATGCTAGTTTGGGCTGGCCTATGAAATTTTTCTTCAGTGACCAATTTTCTTGCCCTTTCATGACAGTCCTTCCAGCTCACACTGACAGATTCATCTCTTGATGTATAAAGCTCATCATGTGTGATGAATACTGTCAGAGGAGATAACATAACTTTCTGTACCCCCCTCTATAACTACCTCATCAAGTAGGGTAGCAGCCCACTGCTGTGTATCCAATTATGTTCAATCATATACACAATCCCCATTGAGGGACTGTGTATATGATATATACAATTCAATCATATACACAATCCCCATCGAGGGATTGTGTATATGATTGGAAGGAAAGTTTTTTGGAGCTGCGTTTCCTGCAGCTTTAACTGGAATACTTGACGACGATATCTCCATAGGCCTACTGAAGTCTCCCATCTCAGAGTGGTGCATTTCAACACCTCGTATGACCTCCAGCCTGTATGAAGGAAGATATAACGGAAACAAAGCTAGCTTTTGTTACCACTGTGTTGTTATTGTATAGATAGCAAACCACACCACGGGCGGGGATAGAACTCGCGATCAGAGAGTCACAAAACTCCAGACCAGTGTAGCAGCGCATTGTGGGTGTTTCCACATTGCTTTTGTTTCCAATATAACTAAACAATAATTAAAAAAAAGTCAGCTAATCATCCCGTTATCTTAAACTGCCTCCTCTCCTCTTCGTCATCATCACTCCCCTCTTTCCTCCCACTCCTCTCCCCTTCTTCCCATTATCAGTGATTCCTTGTCACTTCCCCCATTATTACCCCTCGCCTCGTGGCAGCCATCACCCTACGACAAACAAAGACAGACAAAGACACAGCTAATGAGAACATCCCCACGGCCTGAAGCACTAATTTCAATTTTTTTATGATAATGCAGTTCACTGTGCCTGCCTTATGTGTGTGTGTGTGTGTGTGTGTGTGTGTGTGTGTGTGTGTGTGTGTGTGTGTGTGTGTGTGTGTGTGTGTGTGTGTGTGTGTGTACAAAGACTTGAACAGCGTCGTTGTCGCTGTGGTTGGAATCTACGTCATGTCTACCTAGTCTAGAGATCATTGACAAGACTCAAGCACCAGCGATGTTTCGCCCGTCACATGCTACTTTGGCCACTTGACAAAGGCCAGCTAATAAAGACTGGGGCATTTCAGAATTTGGATACTAAAGTTATTTTATTAAAAAAAATGGTTAATTGACACTTACGCATTCTAATAGCAATCTCTCTCTTCTTCTAAGTACGACACACCAGTGTTAAAAGTTTGAAGCCCATCTGAAGAGGCTTTCTCAAGGTATCGAATAGAAACTAAAATCAGGAATTGATTTAGTAAAAAGACACCTGCACCTGCCAGTAGTTGCATGAGCTTTCCACTAGCTGCAATACACCCTACCATTTTCAAAGTTAGAAACCGATCGGATGAGGCGTTCCTTGCAGTAAGAACAAACAAGTGAGAAAACACTGAAAGGTATCCCTTTCTAAATGCTTCAGAAACGTAGGTATACCTTCCTTTGTACAACAAGCGTAGGTATACCTTCTACCCTAGCCCTATCTCCCTGACCCCTAAAAACCCTAGTTGACACTTAAAAAAATCTAAATTCTCCTTTAAGTAAAATACCCAGGAGTCATTATCAAGGTATCATATGACAGAGAAGAAAGTAAAGGTAAGAACCACTAGAGATAATCTCTTTCAGGAGGTTACCTCTAGTGGTTCTCAGAGGGCAACAGAAAAAAATCAAGGAAAGCATCTCTGTGCATTCCAACCTCCAGTTGAGGTCTTCTTCATCTGATATTGTCTTATACGAGGTGTTGGATACTATACAGAGTGAACACAAGTGAATCTGCTTAGAGTGTTGGCTGACACAACAAGTGTACACAAAGAACGAAAATGCACACTACAGTGACCGGAACAAGTGTACACAAGTGTACACACTTGACCGAATGTGTACGTTTACTGCAAGCAGTGAGAGGGGCACAGTAAGAGGTACAGTGAGAAAGATACATTGAGAGATACAGTGAGAGAAGCACGGTGAGAGAGGTACAGTGAGATAGTGAAATATGTACACTGAGATACAGTGAGAAAGATACAGTGAGTGATACAGTGAGATACAGAGGACCTGAGACACAGACTTACCATCATATATGACTTCCATCTGGAGGTCTGTGCCAATGGAAGAGCGGAAATTAGAGAAGGCGACAACGTCACAGTGGGAGACACTGAGAATAGGTGGGAGTGGGAGTAGACGGGGTTGTGGGAGGGGCAGGAAGGGGTTATGTGAAGGTTGGGACAGGTGGAGAATAGGGTTAGTGAAGGTGTGGAAAAGAATAAGTTTAGGTATGTGTAGGGGTGGAAGTGTGTGGAAGGGAGAGTGGATATATGCAGGATGGGAAGGGAGAGTGGATATATGCAGGATGGGAAGGGAGAGTGGATATATGCAGGATGGGAAGGGAGAGTGGAAGAGAGTGTGTGGATATACGAAGGATGGGAAGGGAGAGTGGAAGAGAGTGGATATATGAAGGATGGGAAAGGAGAGTGGAAGAGTAAAACGAACACCTTATGCAACCAGTGAGACGTTTCATTGCAGCTACGTTTCGCCCTCCTACGTTTCGTCTCGGAAAGCGAAACGTAGCCGCAATAAAATGTCTCAGTAATTTCTCGAATAACCTTTTACCTAGTATACTATCGGTATACCTTTGACATACCTTTGATATACCTCTGATGTACCTCTGATGAGTTCCTTAAGTTTTTTTTACTCCCAGAGCCCGGCCATAGGCCAGGCTCGTCTGGTGCTTGCTTGGTCAACCAGGCTGTTGCTGCTGGTGGCCCGCCGACCCGGAATTGCATAAATATTTTACTAAGTAACAGTAACTGAAGACACAGTAACTAACAGTAGCTGAAGACACAGTAACTAACAGTAGCTGAAGACACAGTAAATAACAATGACTAACAATAACAAACAGTAATAAACTGTAACTAACATTAACAATGACTAACGGTAACAAACAGTAATAAACGGTAACAAGCAGTAGCTAACAGTAACAAACAGTAACTAACAGTAACTGGACACTAAATACCTCAACTTGAGGGCGGTGAGAACTTATGCCATACCTAATGAGGAAGCAGTGGAATTAAACTCCATATAGCGGTTCGAATATAAATATTGAGTACATAAGATACCCCCCCAAAAAAATGTCAGAAAAAAAAACACGTGGAAAAAAATATGAAAAAATATCAGTCTTTTTATTTCACATATCTATATTTCGCTTACCTTCCCCCCCCCCCCCCCCTCTGAAAAAAAACCAGTTTAGAGAATAAGTTTGGTTTAATATTTTTGTGTTTCTGCAGGAACGCAACACCAGTTTGAGTTTCTTATCCGAAACACGTGTGATGGCAATGCTTTGTACCGATGCGCAGTGGACAGGTGGCGCACCTGCGCTCGCGGAATGCGCACGCCTGCGGAATTCTATGTAGAGCACTCTAGTGTTGCCTATGTAATTGAATCGGAGAACCGGAGCAGTGGAGTGTTCACTTCCTTCCTAAGTGGACCGCATTGATTGATGCTCTCGCTCGCTGTTTACTAGGGAAGTACCCTGGGTTAATACCTGCTCTATTTACACGAGCTTCTAGCTCATGTTTACATGAACTTCTAGCTCATGTTTACATGAACTTTTAGCTCCCTGTTTACTAGGAAGTACCCAGGATTAATACCTGCACTGTTTACATGAGCTTCTAGCTCGCTACTTACTAGGGAAGTACCCAGGATTAATACCTGCACTGTTTACATGAGCTTCTAGTTCCCTGTTTACTAGGGAAGTCCCTCTGCCAGGCTGAGGGACTGATTACCTCAAACTCCTGATATTCAACCATTCTACTCCGTATTGGACTGAGAAAGCCACTTTTTGGCGAAACGTTCCCACAATAAAGACACCCAACTGTCTAATTTATCAACCTGTCGGTTCTCGAACCCAATTACCTACATTTTTATCCCTCCTGGGTCCTGGGACTGTACCTCCCTCCATACCCACCATAAAAGTTACCTTGCTTACACTCCAACAGCACGTTAAATAATTAAAACCGCTTGTCTCCACAGTGTGCCAACACGCTCACTCAGGCTTCATTATGCATTATTTACACTTTTTAACTAATTATATGTTTAATACGACTTTTAATTGCCAATTTCGTTACGCTAGTATACTGTGCGCCAAGACTAACGGCAGTATCCCATTTTTTAAGCATCTAAATAACTTAACAGGAATATATATATATATATACAGCAATACAATACGCTCTTCGTACAGTTCAGAACACATACAGCAATACAATAACACAATACAATAACACAATACAATAACAGCAATACAATAACACTTCCTTCCAGCTGGTGTCCTTCAGTAAGGGTTCCCCACATAATACCAAGCTGATCTTTCGTGCAGTATTAGCCTTTATTAAATCAGGACGTTGCTTTACCTATTATTGCTTTTGTCCCTAACAAGTGGAGTGTGTAGTATTTAAGCTTTTGTTGATCCATTTTTTCACTATCTTTTTTTATCATGTCTAGACTATCCATTCTTTAAGTATAATTTTGTTCTGTTTTTTTTGTATTCCCTTTTCGCCTTCTCTCATTTTTTTCTTATTCTCCATCTTTATCATGTGTGTACATCTGTCTGTCTCTCTAATTCTCCTTTTATCGCCTCGTTCTCTGTCTCTTTCCTTCCAGCCGCCGTCTTTGTGTTCCTCCATTATTCTGATGACGACTCTCTCTTACTCTCTCTCTCTCCCCTTCTTTATCTTTCCCTGTGTTGTCCCCTGTTCGTCATCAGTGCAGCCATGCGTTCACCACCTTCCTTAGCTGTGCTACTCACGTCTCATTCCAATAATTCCTGCTTATTCCCCTTCTTCTCTCTCTCCCCTCTCCCACTTTTAGTTCCGCTTGGCTATTCTTGGTCATTCAGTTTATTGATTTCTTTCTCTTTCTTTTGCTCCCTTGTTTCCTCAGTAGTTTATCCTGTGGTTGTTTTGGTTCTTTCCTTTCGTATTCATGTCTCTTCTTTCTACACGTTTTTTCTCCTCCCCCCTCTCTCCTCCCTGTTTTCTCTTTCTCTCTCCCTTCTTCACACCCTTCATCACGTATTTCGGACCAGTTTCATCACTCATCCCCCCATCCACTTTTCTTTTTTCTCTCTTCCCAATTCTGTTCTTCCTCTCCCTCTCTTTCTTCTGTACTGTTTTGTTTTTGTGTTCCCTTCTTTATTTTCCTCTCGTTTCTTTCCTGGTCTTGCTATTTTATTCTTCACGTTCTCGCTAATTCATTCTTCCTGTTTTCTTACTTTCTTATTTCCTCAATGTGTGTTCGTCGTTTGAGCCTCCCACTGCTGCTCCTCCTCTTTCTATTCCTCCTTCTCTTCATCCTTCTACTTCCCTTCTTCCTCCTCCTATTTTTCTTCCTTCCTTATCCTCCTCATCCACTTCTTCCTCATCCTCCTTCTCTTCTTCCTCCTCCTCCTTCTCTTCCTCCTCCCAATCAGCTTGACGTCAATAGTGGGCAAATTATTTGACTCGATACTAGCGGATACAATTAGAAGCCTCCTTGATGAACATAATTAATGAGTTGAAAAGCGGATTCACAAGAGGCTGTTCTTACCTAACAAATTTGCCGACTTTTTTCAGTTAAGGCTTTTGATGGCGCTCTACACGGCAGCCTGCCAGAGAAAGTGGCGGCACATGGTATTGGAGATAAAGTTTTCTCCTGGCTTGAAGCATGGCTGTTTAATAAACAGCAGAACGCGCATAAGGTAAGGATGGGGATCAGTCACAAGCGGCGTTCCACAAGGATCAGTTTTGGGCTTACTTTTGTTTATAATGTACAGTAATGACCTTGTCCATAATATACAATGACCTTGTTTATAATGTACATTAACGACCTTGTTCATAATCTATAGTAATGACCTTGATAAAGGAATTTAAAGCTACATGAGTAAATTCCCTAACACACAAATAATACAAGTAATGAATTCGGAGTTTACCATAAAATTTCAAAATAATTCGGACATAATGCTATGGAAGGAAAAAAATGAGAAATAAAGTTCAATGGGGAACTTACAAAAATCTGTTGCCTATGTAGTAATTAATGCAGAGCTTGATCTTGTCGAATGAGAAAAAGGGTTTTAGGAGTATATGTTGATAAAA